>CM030900.1:25121791-25139259 GCA_018136845.1 Heterotis niloticus | reverse complement strand
CTCTAGTCGGTATTTTCATCTATATTTTCACATTACTTAGTCTTCCTCTGCCTTACAAAGTCAACTTGTTCCTGAAAAACCTTTCAGAAGGTGAATTTTCGTACTCAAAGATATAAGTAAAAAGTTAGTGTGGTCCTGAGCCCCAAAGCTATCAGCAAAATCTCAATAAAATAGACCCAGTTAGCCTTTTCATAGCACAACCAAACAAGAGTTTCCTCCTCTTGCAATGAACACGCGAGTACCGCAAGATGTAGGCCTAAAATGTGTCCCCTGTTTGAAAGACCACCAAACAAACACTTGCATATATACTTGTTCAACCTTTGAAGCAATAAAACAAAACAGACAAAAAAATCAATGGAAACAAAACTGGCAAACAAGGGGAAATGGAAGTTGAGAATCTGTCTGTCTGTCTGTCTGTCTGTCTGTCTTGGTGGTAATGTATGTCCAAATTTGGTAACAGGGGCAAATGGATCCAGGCCACTTGAATCTCCCACTATGTCAGCCCCAGGCCACCACAGCGAAATGTCTCCTTTCCTCATATTTCAGTATTTAAAAAAAATTACTAAGTTATGAGTAACAGAAATATACAAGAACATGACTGACAAAATTCAGTAAATAAACAGAAAAGAAAAAGAAGATCAACGGGCAATTGGATAAATAAGTGGTATTAACAGAAAACAGGGGCAGTAGTGGGAACAGACAGCAGCAGCGGTGGTGGTGATGGTCGGTTCCACCAGAGGCGAGAAGATGCAAAGTTCACACAAACTGAGCCAAACCAAAGTCCAGGGAAATGAACGTATTAACATTTACTTATTTATTTATCAGTGGGGCTCATTGGTTGTCACCAGGGGCTGCAAGGAGGTTTACAGCTTCTGGAAACTTCTGTGGAAGCAACAGAGATGGGAGACCAATGCATGTCATGTAAGAAGCTTCACACGAGTGAAGGTCAGAGCAGGCAAAGAACTACTTTGTCATTTTAACATTGTTTGAAGTTGGTTTAAATACACAATGTGTATGTTTCTAGGAAACCTTGTGAAAGTATTACTATTATTAAAATGACAGAGACCTAAGAGAAGCGGGAAAGGTGCAGCATGAAGGTTTCTGCTTTGCAGCAGGTTGTTGAGCCTGGTCCTTGTGCAGCCATTGTGCTGCTTACTTGAACCTTACACAAAGCAGCAGTAAAATCTGTTTTTTGATACGCACACAATGACCTGTGTAAATGTTTCTCCAAATGGCAAACAGGGCAGATCCCATCTTCAAGGGTGACTTGGCACAAAATGATGATGGTCATTGACCACACAGGACAGGACCGCTGTTTTTCCCTAGAGAAGTCTGAGACAGGCCTACAGCACACCTTCTGAGTACCCTACCTGATCATCTTCTTCAACTTTGCAAACTTTACAGTCTGGAACTTTTCAAATATATTAAAATGATTGAGGTGGATACCATCTTCTCCAGGATTTTAGAGATAAATGGTAGATTGGAGACTGGTCTAAAATTGGGTCGGTGTGATGGCCGCTCCAGCACCCACACGGATGAGTGTATAGTTTAAGTATATTTTCATTTATTTTTATTTTTGTTGATTTGCTTTGGAGAGTTTGGGTGGTGAGATGTTTGGTTTGAATTTTTTTGGGGTCTGAGTGGAGGTTGTTTTTGGGTTGCTGGTTTGGTTGGTGGTCTGGGGATTGGCCTATCCAGATACCAGTCCGGATGGAGGATTGGAGGAATGAAATCAGGCCTTGGAAAGCAGGAAGTGGATCCAGGGCAGATAAACCTTTGCTGCAGCAAGGGGGGGGATATCGGTGTAGACGTTCACTTGGTTTGATTTCCTGTTTTGTGTTTTTATTTGTAGTTTTTTGATTCTGCTGGATTTTGTTATGTATATGATTTAGTTAACCAGTCGGTGTGTAGTGTTTTGTTATTAGCTTGTCTTTGTATAGTCCTGGTCTTCCCCTGTTGTATGCAGTTGTATGTGAATGGTCTGATCAGCCATTATTTAAGCCCTGTTGTTTGGGTGTTTGTTGAGTCAGTTGTGTGCCTAGTTGGTTTGAGCTGTGCACAGTTGGTTTGGGTGTTATGGTCTGTTGACCTTTTTATGGGTCCAATTTTATTCTTTGCTGACATGTGTGGAAGAAAAAATAAAGTAACAGTTTGGGTGTAGAGAGAGTTACACTTTATTTTCTATAGAAATACACACCGGTGCGGGAGAGCCTCTTGGGAAAGAGAGTCTCCCCGAACAAAGGATACAGGGATCATTTATACAGCAGCTCGCAAGGTATACACCCCTTTCAGGTGTTTCCCACATCTACTTCTTTGTTAGTGTGACTTTAAACATTGTTGTTATAAGGAATCATTTTCCCATCCTAAGTGTGGTGGAGTAACTCCTGGTTTAGGTGCCTCAGTTCAGGGAGTTTTGGTTTTATTATTCCTTCACATACCACCAGGGTCTGGCCTGGGTCTAAATTGACCATTCCCTTGACCCTTTTACCTTTGCCTTATCTGTAGTTTACGTTTCCCTTCTCTTTTGTTTTTCCAGGGAACCTTCTTAAGTACCTAATATTCTAGCAAGGCAGAAGTCCCAATGGTTTATAGCAGTGAGCGCAATATACTGAATAACATGGTCATAAAACATTCACTACACCACCGATTAATACCCCCAACATAACAGAAACATGCACCAAAAGCCCAACTTCAAGAATTTCTCTCACAGGTTTATAAATGCCAGTTCCCCCAGTTTAAGAAGGAATTCTTTGCTTGAATTTAAAGTTTTACGAAGTTCTGTTGCTTGTTCTTTCTCATACTTCTCATTCTTGAGACTTGTCTGAAAGATGAGGAAATGTGTGTACATCTGAGTCAGAGTCTTGGGAATCTCTCCATTGTCTTCATCACCAAACAGCTTCTCCAGAACAGTGGCTGAAATCCAGCAGAAGACAGGGATGTGGCACATGATGTAGAGGCTTCTTGTTGACTTCACGTGTGTGATGATCCTGCTGGCCAGGTCCTCATCACTGAACCTCTTCCTGAAGAACTCCTCCTTCTGAGGGTCACTGAACCCTCATACTTCTGTCACCAGGTGGACACACTCGGGAGGGATCTGACCTGCTGCTGCTGGCCTGGAGGTGATCCAGATGAGAGCAGAAGGAAGCAGATTCCCTCTCATGAGGTTGGTCAGCAATACATCCAAACTTTTCGTCTTTGTTATATCAAAGCAACTCTCATTGTTCTGGAAGTCCAGAGGAAGTCGACTCTCATCCAAACCATCAAAAATGAACAACATTTTACACCTTTCAAGCTCAGTTGATCCAAACTCCTTCAGCTGTAGGGAAAAGTGGTGAATGAGTTCCATCAGACTGTAGTCTTTATCCTTCATGAGGTTCAGGTCCCGGAAAGGAAAAGCAAAAATGAAGTGAACGTCTTTATTTGCTTTTCCTTCTGCCCATTCCAGAATAAACTTGTGCACAGACACAGTTTTTCCAATGCCTGCCACCCCCTTGGTGAGCACAGTTCTGATGGGCGTCATTTGTCCAGGTGGGGCTTTAAAAATGTCCCTACATTTAATGGCAGTGTCCTCTACTGCTGGGCTCCTGTTGGCCGTTTCAATGAGCCTCACTTCATGTTCATCATTGAAGCCTCCAACTGCTGCTTTGGTGATGTAGAGCTCAGTGTAAATCTTACCGAGTGGCACTGGGTTTCCCTGCTTTGCTTTCCCTTCAAACAGGAACTGAAACTTCTTCTTCACATTGGATTTAAATTTCAGCTGAGCTTTCATTCGGAGGTCATCTGAGAAAACAAATGATACAATTATTATTATTACGTTTAAGAAGGTCAGATGTGGGAAATTCCACTTCCATTCTCCTTAACTAATTTTCCTGGTCTAGAGTCTTCAAGTCACTGGACACCAGGCTATGAAATAACATCTTGTGCCAGTCTAACACACACACACACACACACACACACACGGCGATTTAGAGACACCAGTTAACCTGAAGCACATCTTTGGACTGTGGGAGGAAACCAGAGCACTTGAAGGAAACTCCCAGGCCTGAACATGAAATCTGAAGGCAGCTCTGCTCACTGTGTCAGTGAACATTTATATTAATAGTTTGAAATGACAGCCACAGCACATTTTCTATATGTTTACTTCATTTTAGTATTCACTTCATTTTGTATTAATAAATCATTTATAGGTTAGGTTTGTGGACTGAAAAATCTGATGAAATGTTCTGATAAAAAAGTCAGTAAAACTGCAGCCCTGTGAGATGCTAAGCAGCAACACAAAGTTCTTACTCTTCTCCAGTGTGTCTGCGATGTCCTCCTGGTTCATGGTCCTCAGGATGTACAGCATGATCTTCAGAGCCGCTTCTCTGGCACAGATCTTCTGGGTCTCAGCTTCATCGTCCAGGACATCATCATCCTGTGGCTCAGAGCATGCTGGGTAATCCTGACTCAGGTACCTCCTCAACTTCTTCACCTGATCTTTCAAGAACTGCACAGCATTTTCCTCAAGTAACTAAAACAAGAATAAAAACTAGGATTAACAGTAAGAGCATAAAGAGAGAAACCCATCAGCAAGAGGAAGATAAAGGATGGAATAACAATATAGAGGAAGCAGTAAACACGGTTTAGTTGGTGAGAAACTGGGAGTTAACTGTCAACAAGAGTTCATTGGGTCATAACAGATCTGATTCTTTATAAACAGCAAATGCACGTTTATTTTACATACATGTTTAATATTTTCTATACATGTTTGTTTCCTTCATGTAAAAGCACAGCGAGTGAGAAAACATAAATGAAGCTTCATGTCCAACAGGAAACCAAATATTTGTTTCTTCACAGAGTTTAACCCACTCAAGTGCTGTGTGTCTCAATGCAGTGAGTTCTCATGAAGCCTTTTTCTGAACCAGGGTGACGTGGCCCCTTTCACACCTGAGAGAAACATCTGAGGGACTCAACTTGGTTCACTGACACCTGCTGCCCTGGGGTTTGGCACAAAGTGAACTTGAGACCACTAGGTTACAACTTCAAATGAAAGGAAAGGAGCTGCTGTTGCACCCTTGAGCTGTGTAGTTTGACAGTGCAAATACTACAGCTGTGTGTTTTACTGTAGTAAATTTCCTTCTCTATGAAAGACTAAAACAGTGCTGGAAAGATGCAGTATATGAGTATCAAAAATAATGAGTAATAAAACAGCCTTAAAGTAAAAATGCGATACCTCAAAAATGGCTGATAAATCCTCCTGCTGCTGCCCTGAGTCGCATCCCTTCAGCCGACCTCTGCGGATTAAAAATTATTACAAATGCAGACAATTTTGTAGAAACTGCAACTCTAAGTGATATAAATATAAAGAGTACAAAAGCATTCTTTTTATTCTGAATTTAAAGCCCATCTACCTTTGGTCTGAAGGAAACAGTTCCTGGCTGAATTTTAATGGCCGCTGCATTGACCCATCGCTCTTCATGGACACACAGCTGGGTACAGGTGAGCCTGGTCTCTCCTGCTGGACACTGTGGTCACAAACAGGAAACATGAAGTGGACATTTCAGTTAAAGTTACTACAGTAATGGTTTTATTTTTATGTTCTTATTAAATTTGTCTTTTTCACCCCCTCCCCAATGCTTATTCCCACAGAGTAATTGAATTACTAGGGAAAGAACCCCTTTTGCAGCTTAAACACTGTGGAGAATATAAAAAGCAAATGATGTTTTACTTCTCTTTTTTCCTCCAAACCCATACGATATAATGAATATAAATATAAGGAATGATAACTTGCATTCTGTCCATCAGAAATATTCCAAACATTGTTAGATCTGTACACAATTTTTTAAGCTTTCGTTCTAAATAGCCTGTGCTTATAAAACATTGAAACTGAAAGTGAAAATCAGAAAGCAAGAGCGGCATTAAATGTTAGCATTTTAGGAATATTAAACAAAACCATCCTTTCAGAAAAGCCGAGTACTTGCCTTGGGAAATTAGTTTCTGTGTCACAGCACTAAAAAGTATGATTTATTTTGTTGAAAATAAAACATCAGTTATTTCCAGCAACAGCTTCTTACATCTTTATCTGGCCAAACTGCAGACCAAAGGGTGATAGGCAACCAGTATAACCGGAAAGTACACGTACCTGAAACCTGCATAGGAAGACAAGGTGGTAGAACAAGTAACTGTCATGTAGCATCCCTGGAAGCTAAAAGAGGATCCCAGAAGTTCTACCTGGTGTGTTCCAGCATGTCTGAACTCATTTAGTCCCTCAGTCACTTTATTACCTAACCTAGACTTCAGTCTTTAAAAGACAAAGTGGAAACAGGTAAGTTGCAGAATGTTCCTTATGCTATAATGCCTGACTTACAGAGTGAACTGCTCTGCTCAGGTGCCTGTGCCTTCTCATGTTCTCCCTTCCACAAAAGATTTTTTCACTTTCCCAGAGTTTCTTGGCCCAATCTTCCAGTTCTTGTCTCCTTCCAGTCTTCACAGATTCACACCACAGAACCAGTATCAAGAACCTTTTGCACTAACCTGTTAACAGGAACTGCTGTGATTCGAAAGAAAAACAAGAATCTACAGTCATGGTCAAAAGTTTTGGCAGTGACACAAATGTTGTGCTTTGCAAAATTTGCAGCTTCAGTTTTTATGGTGGCAATTCACATTGTTTTTAGATTATTGTGCAGACTGATCAGATGCATATTAATTCATTGTAAAGAGCTTTATTAGCATCAAAAGTTAACTTTATCACAAAAACCCATTTCCACTGTATTTTGGCCCTGGCACAAAATGATCAGCTAACTTCATTTTTTCAGTATAGTCATATCTTCGGCACAGGTGAAGGTGTGAACAAGTACAGCTGAAATTACTTATTGAACTAGAAGGGCAGACTGCTATAAAAGAGGGGCAGATGTGTTTGAAATCATTGTCTTCTTGTGTTAGCAATGGTTACCTCCATCAAAATGGCCTCACATGAAGGAAATTGCTGCCAAGAACATTACACATGAAGAATAATTTATCAGATCATCAAGAACTTTAAGGTGAGAGGTACAGTTGCGGTGAAGAAGGCTTCAGGATGCCCAAGACTGTCCAGCAAGCACCAGGACCATCTCTTCCTGACGAGTCAGCTACAAAATTGTGTTGCCACCATTGCAGCGCATCTGCACACACAGTGAGGTGAAGACTTTTGGACAACGGCCTTATGTCAGGAAGGGCAACAAAGAAGCCGGGTCTGACAGGCTATTCATTTCTCCTGACTTGTGCGTCTTTTAGAAATAGAAGATCTTCTTCGCTCAGGTTTGGCTTGCCCACATGTCACTTTCTCCTTTGTTGGAATGACACCAGATATTCTTAATGTCAGCATTTCCAGAATACGTCAGCCAAAGTCTGGACCTGCTTCCACTGCATGCTGTAGTGGTCTTTGAGGTCTGGATCAGATGACATGGGAACTAGAGGTCTGGCGTTCATACTGGCTGTGACTTCGGACATGAGTGTAACCAGAACCTCATGAAACAGAAGAGAAAGGTTTGTCTTTAACAGCAGTGCATCCAGTATCCTGCAAGCAGCACCTACAGTATGTGTGGGGAGCGTTGAACATCCAGGTGCTTCCCTGTTTATGAAGATAAGATGTCAGTTCAGGGTCTTCAAATTTGATTTTAATTTCCTTGCACTCCTCGAACTTTCATGGCAAGTAAACGAGAGCTGAACCCCATTTCCTCCATAGTCTTCCACAGATATGAGTGCTCAACTCTTTCAGAAGCCTTTTCCTGGTCTACAGAAATCAGGCCAGTTTTAACCCGCAGTGGTCTGGAGACTTCCAAAATATCACAAATTAAAATATTATCATGAAATGACCTGTCAGGTATACAGTAGGCCTGATAACAATGCACCGCCTGACCCATAACCTCTATCAAGCAAACACCCAAGGATCTTGTCAGACATCAGTAGCGAGACCAGACACCAGATCAGTATCTCACATAAGTCTCCCTTCTTAAACAACAAGGTGATGACTGCCCTACGACAGCTTGTCAGCAGAGACCCTCTGGTCAGCCTGTGATTCAACGCCTCTAGGAGATCACCCCAAATGGGTGCCCAAAACGACTTATAAAATTCAATTGGCAGGCCAGCAAGGCCGGGGGACGTCCCATTTTTCATGCTTTGTGAAACAGTATTGAGATCAGACAAACAGACAGACAGGTGCATATTTTACAAGCACGTGCATTAAAAAAAATATTTATCCTCTGACCGCTCCCCTCGCTGTCCTTCAAGTGCACCTTACGGTTTATTTACCGTTTTATCTATCTATCTATCTATCTATCTATCTATCTATCTATTCACTGTTTGTTTCTTGTCTTCTTGGTGTTTGGTTGGTTGTTTGTTTGTTTTACTCATTGTAAATTTTTCTGCACAGTCTCCTATCCTGAATCAGAGCACATTTCACATTTCATTATTTACACTCACTGTCCCGTCATTTGCAGTTTTTCATTTTTATTTTTAACCCCCTCTCGGGTCATACTATGCAGCAGATGCCTTAAACTCGTGTACGGCAGGTGATTGGGACAAAGGCTCAGCTAAAGCAATCTCCTGCGGCATTGCATCTTTCCATGTTATCATGTTTAAATTCAAGTTAAACCTTAAACCTCAGCTGAGCTCGTGAGAGAGGAGAAGCCCCCCATTACTTTACTGTTGACAGAAATGACAGCAAAGTATTTGGGGGCTTTCTCTTCTGTGCATTATCTTTTGAAACAACAGAGTTTTTTTCCGGTGTTTGCCCAGCACTTCCCCCACTACAGACACTGAACCCAAACTCAACTAGGCTGATTTATCTCCATCAGACAACTTTCTCTGAAGGCTGAAAGAAAAGCAGTGTGAAAGTCAAGGAACTGCACTAAAACACGGTGGCCAGAAGATGGAATCAAACCAAAAAGTCCGAAACGGTTTTTTACACAGCACAGTTTTGCACATTATTTACATGCTCTTAACAGTGTTACTACACAGTGAGGTGTGTGTGTGTGTGTGTGTGTGTGTGTGTTCTTATCCCAGTTAACACAGGGATACTGAGGAGTCCCACCAAACCCTGAATGCAGGATAGAGGGGCTCAGTGAATGTGGAGGTGAACCTGTGCAGGAGGGTCAGTTCACCAGAGGAGACCCTGTAAAAGGACAGAGCGCCAGCCTCCCAGTCCAGATACACTCCTATTCTGCATAAAGGGGGTCCAGCAATGACAGCCCTTGTCTGGTTGTGTCTGACAAAGTAACCCCTACCAGAGCACCACAGACACCAGGATTTCTCATTGAATCCAAGCTCACAGTCAGCACTGTTTCCTTTCCTCCTGATTCCTTTGTAAGTCACTCCTATATCAACCCCAGTTCCCTCCCACTGAACCTCCCAGTAACAGCGACCAGTCAGACCCTCAATACACAGCACTTGGGGCAAACGGTCAAATCTGTCTGGATGATCAGGATGTGGATGCCGCTCTTCACTCCGTGTCACCTTCTTGTTGCCTTCAGACAGGTACAGGCGTGTATGTGCTGTGTTGGGGTCCAGTGTGAGCTGGCAGAAGTCTGCAGATGGAACACAGTTAGAAAAACACAGTTAAAACAGTCTTAAAATCTTGCGGCTGTACTGAAATTTGACCAGAACCTGCTGGATGTTTCTGTACCCATTTGAGGACAACAAAGTTTCACATGCATGTACATTTAAAACAGAAAACAGAATTCTGACATATGGGTTTCTCAGTTACAGTTCATTAAATAACAGTTCAGGCCTCACAGTTCTCTCAGTTCATATCCAAAATGTAACATTTAATCTAGTCATATCTGTCAAACAGTTAACACAACCACTTCTCAAAATAAAAAAAAATTAAAAAATCTGTTTTCCATGCCAGTATCATAAGTCATGAGGAACATTTTACACAGAATTTCTAATTCTAATAAATTTAACAACACACTTAACAAAGATTGTACAATAACTGGACAAAAACTAAGGTTCGGTTGAGTCTTTAAAACATAAAGTGCAGTTCTGTACAATCTCAGTAGAACCTCCACAACTAAAACTGAACTGCCACAATAATGAAGTTCCATCTTGCCAAAATTGAATTGGGAGGGAATTGCAGAGGCTGAGTTGGAGGGAAATGTGGAATATGGATGCAAATCAGATAAGGTTTCTGCTAGGAGCAGTGTATGATGTGCTACCCTTGCCACAGAACCTTAAGCAATGGTTGGTGAGAACCCAGCCTGTTCACTGTGTTTGGAGGTAGGGAAAAACATGTAAGCAGGTAGTAAGGTTAGCTTGTTGTTGGGTAGATATACATGGAGGTGGAATCAGGTGCTGAAGTGCATAGCCGCAGGTAACATCAGGGCGTGAGACTGGAAATTCAGTGATTCAGTTTGTTATGGAGGGGGGGACTAGGAAATGTTTAAGTAGAAAGGAGACAGGTCAGTTAAGGGGAAACAGAGACTGGGAAATTCAGGCTGACCTGGGAGAAAAATTGGTTGTGCCCCAGGAAAGTTAGTACAAACTTGAGACCTGATGTGGTACTGTGGTCAGTCAGCCGGCGTATAGTGATCTGGCAGCAGAAGTAGAGGAGCAGGGGTGGAGGGTCAGGCTGGTAGAAGTGTTGCAGCTTTATAGCCCGTTCAACAACAGCGCTGTTTTGAGAACTCAGAATCTGAGGACGGAATGTGCAGCAGGCAGTGATGGAGATGATGGAGGCTGCGGAGCAGGAAAGCCTGTGGATACTGAGTAAAAAGATAAGTGCAGATGGAGGATGAATAGCAAAGCCATGAGGCATGGTGGGATTTGGCTTTTAAGCGGTGGGGGTTAGCAGGTAGCAGTTTGTGGGGTTAATGTTGCTAATGTGCAGCGTAGCGTAGGTGCAGCAAAGTGGTGGGTTTAATGGAGTTATAAAGAAGGTAGCGAGTAACAGAATGGACAGTTAGCGTGCAAAGTTGTTAGCGTGATACGTGTGCAGTGGTGTGCGCAACGGTGGATGGGAGCAGAGTTCTGGGATGTCTGAGCTGTGGTTGAGCTTTCCAGAGGTGTCATGGGCCTGGACGAAACACAGACAAAGGAAGGTACCCACTTGACAACCCTGATGAGATACTGCACCATCACTTTGCTGTGCCATGTAAGGATTCATAGTTGGCTCGGTATTAAGGAGATACAAGCCTTTGCAAAGTGGATAGATAGGTTAACTGTGGGGTTACCGTGGTGACTGAGGATTAGAAGAAGGTAAAATGGGTGCTTAGGATGAGAGTTAGGGAGTGGGATCCCCTTTGAAGCACTAGACCTTTTTGTCAGCACTATGTGTTTAATATGGGAAAAAAAAAAACTATTAGCCAGACAGATGTGTAAAAATATGAAAAAAAACACACTTACATTTGCTAAGACCTGGGGTGATCCTCCACAGTCCACCATGGTCCACACTGTAGGAGAAGCAGAATTACACAGTGAGTGGGAGACAAAGAGCCAGTCTAGTCTCTCTCTCGCGCACACACACACACACACAACTCACTTCAGTTTCTCCAGTTTGCAGTGTGGATTCTCCAGTAGATCAGAAAGCAGCTTCATTCCTGAGTCTCCAGGGTGATTGTAGCTCAGGTCCAGCTCTCTCAGGTATGAGGGGTTTGAACCCAGAGCTGAAGCCAGAGAAGCACAACCTTCCTCTGTGACACAACAGCCAGACAGTCTGTAGAGAGAGAGAGAAACACAAACTGAACTCCGTGTTATGACCAACAGACACATTACTGACCATTATGAACATGTAAAAAAATAAAAAAAGCATTATTATAAGAACGGCGCCCTATATAGTAAATAAACATACCGTAGTATCTCCAGTTTACATTGTTGGTTCCGCAGATCAGCACAAATCTTTTTCACTCCTGAATCATGCAAGTTATTGTTACTCAGGTCCAGCTCTCTCAGGTGTGAGGGGTTCGAACCCAGAGCTGAAGCCAAAAAAGAGCAACCTTCCTCTGTGACTCTACAAAATGACAGTCTGTAGAGAGACACACACACACACACACACACACACAATAAACACCAGGATTGCACTGGTACACACATTACTGACCATTTACATTGTTTACTCCCCAGCAGTACTGACCTCAAGGAGTCCAGCTTACAGTGTTTACTTCCCAGTCCAGAAGACAGAATCCTCACTCCTGAGTCCTGCAGGTCATTGTCACTCAGGTCCAGGTGTTTCAGGTGTGAGGAGGTTGAGGTGAGAACTGAGGCCAGAGCTGCATAGCAGCTCTCTGTCAGTCCACACTGGTTCAGCCTTAGGAAAACATCACTAAGTTAGACATTTTCCTATCTGCCAACTTCTGGGCATCACTGCTCACCCAAGAGATGCATCATGGTGTTCAGTTGGTGTTCAGAAGATTGACTTCAATTCTGTTGTATTTTTAACCAAGAATCTAAGCCATAATGTGTTGTACTTACAGAGCTGTTCTGGACGCCTTGACCACTGGCAGCAGCCTCAGAAGAGCTTCCTCTGATCTGACGTATTTCTTCAGGTCAAATACAACCAATTCCTTGTCTGACATCAGCAACACAAAGGCCAGAGCTGACCACTGTGCAGGTGAAAGGGCTTTGGCTGAAAGACGTCCTGACTTCAGGTATTGTTGGACTTCTTCCACCAAAGAATTATCATTCAGTTCATTAAGACAGTGGAACAGATTGATGGTTCTGTCTGGAGAGAGGTTCTCCCTGATCTTCTCCTTGATGTACTGGACTGTATTTTCTGGATGAACGGAGCTGATATTTCTCTTTGCCAGCAACCCCTGTAAGAGAGTCTGATTCAACTCCATCGAAAGGCCAAAAAGGAAGCGGAGGTAGAGGTCCAAGTGTCCGTTCTTGCTTTGTAAAGCCTGATCCACCGCACTGTTCAGAAAGTCAGACCAGGAACCTTTATGTTCTGCTTTCCATTTAATGTAGCTAATGAAGCTGGATTTCTTCTCTCTGTTTAACACTGAGTACAAAGCAGCAAGATACTCCTGCACACTCAGATGTACAAAGCAGTAAACCTTCCTCTGGTACAACCCATGTTCTTCTCTCAAGATCTCTGTACAGACACCAGAGTGCACTGAAGCTTCACTCACATCAATGCCACATGCGTTCAGATCCTCCTCATAAAATATGAGATTTCCTGCCTCAAGGTTTCTAAATGCCAGTTTCCCCAGTTTAAGAAGGAATTCTTTGCTTGAATTTAAAGTTTTATGAAGTTCTGTATCTCGTTCTTTCTCATACTTCTCATTCTTGAGACTTGTCTGAAAGATGAGGAAATGTGTGTACATCTGAGTCAGAGTCTTGGGAATCTCTCCATTGTCTTCATCACCAAACAGCTTCTCCAGAACAGTGGCTGAAATCCAGCAGAAGACAGGGATGTGGCACATGATGTAGAGGCTCCTTGTTGACTTCACGTGTGTGATGATGCTGCTGGCCAGGTCCTCATCACTGAACCTCTTCCTGAAGAACTCCTCCTTCTGAAGATCACTGAACCCTCGTACCTCTGTCACCAGGTGGACGAACTCAGGAGGGATCTGACCTGCTGCTGCTGGCCTGGAGGTGATCCAGATCAGAGCAGAAGGAAGCAGATTCCCTCTCATGAGGTTGGTCAGCAACACATCCAAACTTTCCGTCTTTGTTATATCAAAGCAGCTCTCATTGTTCTGGAAGTCCAGAGGAAGTCGACTCTCATCCAAACCATCAAAGATGAACAACATTTTAAATCTTTCAAGCTCAGTTGATCCAAATTCTTTCAGTTGTGGGGCAAAGTGGTGAATGAGTTCCATCAGACTGTAGTCTTTGCCCTTCATGAGGTTTAGGTCACAGAAAGGGAAAAGCAAAAATGAAGTGAACGTCTTTATTTGCTTTTCCTTCTGCCCAGTCCAGAATAAACTTGTGCACAGACACAGTTTTTCCAATGCCTGCCACCCCCTTGGTGAGCACAGTTCTGATGGGTATCATTTCTCCAGGAGGTGCTTTAAAAATGTCCCTACATTTAATGGCCTTGTCCTCTACTGCTTGGTTCCTGTTGGCCATTTCAATGAGTCTTACTTCGTGTTCATCATTGAAACCTCCAGCTGCTCCTTTGGTGATGTAGAGCTCAGTGTAAATCTTCCTGAGTAGCACTGGGTTTTGCTGCTTTGCTTTCCCTTCAAACAGAAACTGAAACTTCTTCTTCACATTGGATTTAAATTCAGGTTGCGCTTTCATCTGGAGTTCATCTGAGAAAACAAATTATGATAAAATTATTATTACCTTTAAGTCAGATGTGGGAAATTCCACTTCCATTCTTTTTAACTACTTATCCTGGTCTAGAGCCTGTCTTTAAGTCACTGAACACCAGGCTACGAATTAACTTTTCGTGCCAGTCCAACACACACGACAATTTACAGTTAACCTAAAACACATGTTTGGACTATGGGAGGAAACCAGAGCACTGGGAGGAAACCAGAGCACTTGAAGGAAACTCCCAAGCCTGAACATGAGATCTGAAGGCAGCTCTGCTCACTGTGCCACTGAACATTTATAATTGTAGTTTGAAATGACAGCCACAGCACATTTTCTATATGTTTACTTCATTTTAGTATTCACTTCATTTTGTATTAATAAATAATTTATATGACATCATTTATAAACATGTACATTTGATGTGATGTTAGGTTTGTGGACTGAAAAATCTCATGAAATGTTCTGATAAAAAAGTCAGTAAAACTGCAGCCCTGTGAGATGCTAAGCAGCAACACAAAGTTCTTACTCTTCTCCAGTGTGTCTGCGAGGTCCTCCTGGTTCATGGTCCTCAGGATGTACAGCGTGATCTTCAGAGCTGCCTCTCTGGCACAGATCTTCTGGGTCTCAGCTTCACCATCCAGGGCATCATCATCCTGTGGCTCAGGGCATGCTGGGTAATCCTGACTCAGATTCCTCCTGAACTTCTTCACCTCATCTTTCAGGAACTGCACAGCATTTTCTTCAAGTAACTAAAACAAGAATAAAAACTGGGATTCACAGTAAGAGCATAAAGAGAGAAACCCATCAGCAAGAGGAAGATAAAGGATGGAATAAAAATACAGGGAAAGCAGCAAACACGGTACAGTTAGTGAGAAGCTGGAAGTTAGCTGTCAGCAAGAGTTCATGAGGTCATGACAGATGGGTTCTGGACTGATTCTGCATAAACAACAAAAGCACATTTACTTTATGTATGATAATATTGGTTTCATATTTTCTACACATTTTTGTTTCTTTCATGTAAAAGCACAACAAGTGAGAAAACACAAATGAAGCTTCATGTCCAACAGGAAACCAAATATTTGTTTCTTCACAGAGTTTAACCCAGTGCTGAGTTTAAAGTGCTGGGTGTCTGAACATAATGACTTCTTCTTATGAAGCCTTTTTCTAAACCTTGTTCATCTGTCACAGCGGCGATCCTGGGACCAGTGGTCCTTTTCACACCTGAGGGAAACATCTACTGCCCTGGGCTTTGGCTCAAAGTGAACTTGAGACCACCAGGTTAGAGCTTCAGATGAAGGGAAAGGACCTGCTGTTGAACCTTTGAGCTGTGTAGTTTAACAAATACTACAGCTGTGTGTTTTATTGTAGTAAACTTTCTTTCTCTATGAAAGACAAAAACAGTCCTGGATGAATGCAGTGTATAAGTATTAAAAATATCAGTAATAAAACAGCCTTAAAGTAAAAATGTGATACCTCAAAAATGGCTGATAAATCCTCCTGCTGTTGTCCTGAGATGCATCCCTTCAGCTGACTTCTGTGGATTAAAAATTATTACAAATGCAGACAATTTCATAGAAACTGCAACTCTAAGTGATATAAATATAAAGAGTACAAAAGCATTCTTTTTATTCTGAATTTAAACCCCATCTACCTTTGGTCTGAAGGAAATGATTCTTGTCTAAAGAAAATGGGTCGATCCATTGACCTGTTGTTCTTCGTGGACACACAGCTGGGTGCAGGTGAGCCTGGTCTCTCCTGCTGGACACTGTAGTCACAAACAGGAAACTTGTATAAAACATCCCGGTCTTCCTATGACTGTGACCTTCTAGTTACCCTGAAACCTCAGTTCCCCCATGAAGACTCAAAGAGCTGCAGTCAACCGCACGTGACACCCACAGCCCCCACCACACAAATAAAAACAACTCCAGACAAACGTATTATGAGAAAGTGTACAACACATGTGGTGCATTAATGTTATAAATGATACCATAGCTTAGCTTTTTCACTCAGCTCCATTCTTACCTCTTAAGATTCATTTTTGAGGACGTTTCCTCCTCCTTACTCCGCCCAGAGTGACTCACATCTGGAACTGCATCCTCTGCATCTGGACTCTGGACCCACCAGTTGGGTCTATGTGGGCACCAGGTGAACAAACAGAAAATCAGGGATTTTAACCTTGAACCTCAGCACAACATAACTAAATGTTTTGTACAGCATCAGGCCAAAATGTTCCACAGATCTCCTTTTTCTTGACATTCAAAGCCTAAGAAAAGTTTTATGAGACTATGTTGACTGGAGAAAGAACCCCTTTCACAGCTTAAACACTGTGGAGAATATAAGAAACAAATGATATTTAACTTCTCTTTTTCCTCCAAACACATGCATACTGTACATGTGTAGACACACACACACACACACACACACACACACACACACACACACACACACACACACACACACACACACACAGGTTTTCTTAGAAAATCTAAGAAACTTAAGATTAATCCTTCTTTTTTTCAAGAACCACAGACACACACAACTTACCTCTTCAGACCCATTTTTGAGGGAGTTTCCCCCTGTTTACACCCCTCAAAGAGACTCATTTCTGAAGCATCACCCCCACTTCAGACTTGAGGACTGAAATACACCAGGTGAGGCTTATATCTACATCAGGTGTATAAATACACACAACAAGACCCGCCAACCCTAAAACTGCTTCTCTTTACATACAAACACGTACATAACAAATGATAACTTGTATTTCGTCAGTCAGAAATATTCCAAAGCTGAGTACTTACCTTTGGAAACTGGTTTCTGTGTCACGACACTAAAAGGTATGATATATTTTGTTGGAAAAAAATCTCAGTTATTTCCAGCAACAGCTTCTTATTTCTTTCTCTGGTCAAACTGCACAGCAGTGGGTTACGATAACCAGCATAACTGGAAAGTGCATGTACCGGAAACCTGAACTGGGAGGCAAGGTGGTGGAGCAAGTAGCTGTCATGTTGCACCCAGGTAGCCAAAAGAGGCTCTCCCACAGCAGTACCTGGAACATTCCAGCACGTCTGAACTTATTCAGTCTCTCAGTCACACCATTACTTTATCTAGACTTCAGTCTTTAAAAGACAAAGTGGGATCAGGTAGGCTGCAACTGTAGCACGCAGACCAGGTCTACAGGTCCAGTTAGTGTCTGAATGACCATTGGAGTGGACAAGACATGGGGTCTATGTGACTTTGAGTGCAACTTGACC
>CM030900.1:25088987-25121291 GCA_018136845.1 Heterotis niloticus | reverse complement strand
TTGCATTTTCTGTTGCAGTTGGTGAGAGCACTGACATTACAGACGTTGCTCAACTGGCTGTATTTATTGGTGGAGTCGGTGAGACATCGGCGAGTTTCTGGTGGATTTTACAGAGCACTTGAATATTCAGAACAAAATGTTGCAAGGCCACAAAAAAGTTGTCACACGGTTTTATGACAGCATACGTGCATTCAGGTTTAAGCTGACTTTGTGGGAAACACAGCTGTCAAGTGGCGACCCTGTACATTTTCCTTGCATAAGAGAGATAACAGTAACATGAAACAGTATAAAGACAAGATTGCAGAATTGCTGTGCGAGTTTGAGAAACGGTTTCAGATCTTTGGTGAACCCGAGACAGAATTTGCGGTTTTTCGCTCACCCTTCGCAGTCAACGCTTCCGATGCGTCTCTCGACGTCCAACTAGAGATAACCGATTTGCAATGTGATGCGGATCTGAAGGACGAGTTCCCCTCAGTAGGCTTGGACACATTTTATCTCTTGCCAGGTTACCCCAAAATGAATTTTGTGCATGTTTGGGACAACCTACCTTTGTGAACAAGTTTTCTGAATAAAACAAAATCGCGCTCAAGGCTCACACATAAACACTTAGATGACATTCTGAGGCTGGCTGCTGGTCAGGACATGACACCTGATAGTGATGCACTTGTGCAGAGCAAAAGATGCCAAGTTTCAGGAGCAAAAACAAAATAGTCTAGACATGACCGACTCCTTTAAAATGTTGCTTCAAGAATACAGTTATGCAAAAATGAATTTTTGGTGTAGAAATAGTAAAAAAATATTCAATTTAATGTAAGTCAACAGCTTCACTACAAAGAGTTTGGTTTGGTGGAATCCTATTGTTAATGCAATTCAATAAATGTTAAAGTGCAATAGTATATTTTCAGTTCCAAATGTCTTTGTATTTGTGCGAACAATTGTCTTAAAAATCTAAAAATTGTTATATATTTTGATGTGTTGATATGTTTTGTAAAAGTATATTTGATTAAATATGAAGATTTTCTATTGTGATTGTATGTGGCCCCTGAACCAAAATGAGTTTGACACCCCTGTTTTAAGGCCCCTACCATGGTTTAGCAGAGCTCAGCATAAAGCATGACTGAAAAATAATAACCTGTTTCCTCCTGGTTGGACAGTGTATTCACTGTATGAATTTGCCCCAAATTTAATATAAAAAATAACACACAGCACCCTAACCCAGCTGCTCACACCATCATAAAGGGAATCTCCAGTCGACACCTCAGCCGAAACGTAGCCGTCGTGACTGCAACGCCTGGGACCCACAAAGGCACAGAATTTGGGTACAACAACCAGTCAGAAACACCAACAAACAGCACCGCTGCCGTTGAAACAATGGATCTCAAGTCAAGCAAAGAGAGGACAAACTACATAATAAAAACTGGTATATTTTATAGGTATTTTGGTTGATGCTACGTCAAAAAAATCTGCACTGTAGATGCTACAACACAGTCTTTAATTAAACTTTATTCAAACAAATGCTTATTTCACAAAGATGTACACTGACTTCAATGAATAGTTTCATGTACAAAATACCTATATTTACAGATATGCCTTAGTAAAAAGGCTGCCAGTTGACAAAAAACACAAATACAAAATAACTCAAAAAATATATTTTATGAAGCATCAAAACTGAATCAAAGTACAAAGTTTACACTGAGAAGCTTCAAAGCCAACTGAATTTTTATGACTATAAGCAACACTTTGGGGGTAAAGAAAAGCATTACTACAAAAACTGCTTTCCATTTATTGAACAAATATACCGTAGTATCTCCAGTTTCCAATGTTGGTTCCCCAGTTTATTTCCTTTGATAAACTGCTGTATTTTCCCAGGTGAAATCAGACCATCTGCAGTGCAGTGGGCTTAGCAGAGACCCCAATAAGCATTTTATTCAATTCAGTTTCCATTTTGAGGGTTTTGACCACAAATTTAGATAAAGGAGACTGACAAAGAGAAGCAGCAGTTACACAGCAGTTGTTGTACAGTGGAGTGTGTGTGTGTGTGTGTGTGTGTTCTTATTCACACAGGGACACTGAGGAGTTCCACCAAACTTTAAATGCAGGATAGAGGGGCTCAGTGAATGTGGAGGTGAACCTGTGCAGGAGGGTCAGTCCACCATCGGAGACCCTGTAAAAGGACAGAGTGCCAGCCTCCCAGTCCAGATAGACTCCTATTCTGTGGGAGGGGGGTCCAGAAATGACAGTACTTCTATGATTGTGTCTGACAAAGTAACTCTCATGAAAGTAGCATAGACACCAGGATTTCTCATTGAATCCAAGCTGACAGTCAGCACTGTTTCCTTTCCTCCTGATTCCTTTGTAAGTCACTCCTATATCAACCCCAGTTCTGTCCCACTGAACCTCCCAGTAACAGCGACCAGTCAGACCCTCAACACACAGCACTTGGAAATAATAGTCAAATCTGTCTGGATGATCAGGATGTGGATGCTGCTCTTCACTCCATGTCACCTTCCTGTTGCCCTCAGACAGGTACAGGCATGTGTTTGCTGTGTTGGGGTCCAGTGTGAGCTGGCAGGAGTCTGCAGATGGAACATAGTTAGAACAACACAGTTAAAACAGTCTTAAAATCTTGCGGCTGTACTGAAATTTGACCGGAATCCAGTGGATGTGCCTGTACCCATCTGAAGGCAACAAAGTTTCACATGCATGGAAATTTAAGATGGAAAATAAAATTTTGACAACTGGGTTTCTCAGTTACAGTTCATGAAATATCCACAGTTCAGGCCTCACAGTTTTCTCAGTTCATTTCTAAACTTTAACATTTAATGTAGCCAATTCTGTCAACCATTTCTCAAAATAAAAACTATTCTGTTTTCTATGCCAGAATCATAAGTCATGAGGAACATTTTACACAGATTTGTGACAAATTTTAACAAATTCAGTTATTTGAGAGATTGTATAACAACCAGACAAACAATGTTTGTTGTATAAAATAAAGCGCAGTTCTACACAATCTCAGCAGAACCTGCACAACTAAAACTGGAAACTCCACATCAGTAAAGCTCCCTCCTGCAGCAACCAACAACCAGCATCCTTCATCCTACATGTACAGCTCTGTGTGTGTGTGTGTGTGGGGGGGGGGAGATCTCCTGAGATGAAAGATGGTCACAAACAGCACCATCATCATGAAATGATATCATAAGCAAACTAACTTCCATCCATGTTAACTAAAAACAGTTTTAAGAAGGCAAACTGACAATTTTTCTTGAAAAATGTAGGGTCTGATGCTCTATGTTATTTAAGGGTTCTACAGCAGGTCATGGGATTGGAACCTAGGTTCTTCCAGCCCAAAGGCAACAGCCTGAACTGCTGGACCACATGTTGCCCCCAACTGCTCTTTACAAAAATGCAACTACAGACAGAGAATAAATACAGATATAAAAATATTCAACAGAATAAAAATAGTTACACAAAATCACATGAAGTAGTTTTAAATTTTATCACATTTTAATACACATTTGCAAAATTATTTTTGCTGTTAATTTTTTTACATAAGGTAAACTAATACATAACAGGGGAACAAACAACCAAAAGACAAAAGTGTAGTAATTTGAAGAAAACACACTTACATTTGCTCAGTCCTGGTGTGATCCTGCATGGTCCACCATGGTCCAAACTGTAGGAGAAGCAGAATAACACAGTGAGTGGGAGACAAAGAACCAATCTAGTCTCTCACACACACACACACACACACACACACACACACACACACACACACACACACACACACACACACACACACACACACACACACACAACTCGCTTCAGTTTCTCCAGTTTATAGTGTGGATTCTGCAGTAGATCAGCAAGCAGCTTCACTCCTGAGTCTCCTGGGTGATTGTAGCTCAGGTCCAGTTCTCTCAGGTATGAGGGGTTCGAACTCAGAGCGGAAGCCAGAGAAGCACAACCTTCCTCTGTGACACAGCAGCCAGACAGTCTGTAGAGAGAGAGAGAAACAAAAAATGAACTCCGTGTTATGACCAATAGACACATTACTGACCATTATGAACATATAAAAAATTCAAAAAGCATTATTATAAGAATGATGCCCTATATAGCAAATAAACATACCGTAGTATCTCCAGTTTACACTGTTGGTTGCCCAGTCCAACACAAAGCTTCTTCACACCTAAATTCTGCAGGTCATTGTTACTCAGATCCAACTCTCTCAGGTACAAGGGGTTTGAACTTAGAACTGAAGGCAGAGAAGCACAACCTTCCTTTGTGACACGGCAGCCAGACAGTCTATAGAGAGAGAGACACACGTGTTCTATTCTCAGTTTTACAAACAAATACTGAATAGTATAAACACAAAAAAAGCATGAACATACCGTAGTATCTCCAGTTTCCAATGTTGGTTCCCCAGTCCAGCACAGAGCTTCTTCACACCTAAATCCTGCAGGTCATTGTTACTCAGATCCAACTCTCTCAGGTACGAGGGGTTTGAACCAAGAGCTGAAGCCAAAGAAGTACAACCTGGCTCTGTGACTTTACACAGTGACAGTCTGTAGAGACACACACACACACACACACACACACACACACACACACACACACACAAACACACACACTGAACACTGCTTTCTCACTGGTACACACATTACTGACCATTTACACTGTTTACTCCACAGCAGTACTGACCTCAGGGAGTCCAGTTTACAGTGTTGACTTCTCAGTCCAGAAGACAGTGTCTTCACCCCTGAGTCCTGCAGGTCATTGTCACTCAGGTCCAGGTGTCTCAGATGTGAGGAGGTTGAGGTGAGAACTGAGGCCAGAGCTTCACAGCATCTCTCTGTCAGTCCACAGTGGTTCAGCCTTAGGAAAATATCACTCAGTTAGACATTTTCATACCTGCCAAATTCTGGGCATCACTGCTCACCCAAGAGATGCATCATGGTGCTCGGTTGTTGTTCAGAAGATTCACGTCAATTGTTTTGTATTTTTTAACCAAAAATCTAATCCATGTTGTGCTGTACTTACAGAGCTGTTCTGGAGGCCTTGACCACTGGCAACAGCCTTAGAAGAGCTTTCTCTGATCTGACATATTTCTTCAGGTCAAACACATTCAATTCTGTGTCTGACATCAGCACCACAAAGGCCAGAGCTGACCACTGTGCAGGTGAGAGGGCTTTGCCTGAAAGATGTCCGGACTTCAGGTATTCTTGGACTTCTTCCACCAAAGAACTATCATTCAGTTCATGAAGACAGTGAAACAGATTGATGGTTCTGTCTGGAGAGAGGTTCTCCCTGATCTTCTCCTTGATGTACTGGACTGTATTTCCTGGATGAAAGGAGCTGATATCTCTCTCTGTCAGCAGCCCCTGTAAGAGAATCTGATTTGACTCCATTGAAAGGCCAAGAAAGAAGCGGAGGTACAGGTCCAAGTGTCCATTCTTGCTCTGTAGGGGCTGATCCACCGCACTGTTCAAAAAGGCAGACCAGGAATCTTTATGTTCTGCTTTCAATTTAATAAAGACAGACTTCCTCTTTCTTTTTAACACTGAGTACAAAGCAGCAAGATACTCCTGCACACTCAGATGTACAAAGCAGTAAACCTTCCTCTGGTACAACCCATGTTCTTCTCTGAAGATCTCTGTACAGACACCAGAGTGCACTGAAGCTTCACTCACATCAATGCCACACGCGTTCAGATCCTCCTCATAAAATATGAGATTTCCTGTCTTAAGGTTTATAAATGCCAGTTTCCCCAGCTTGAAAATGAATTCTTTGTTTGATTCTAAAGAGCTGGTTACTTGTTTTTTCTGATATTTGTTATTCTTCATACTTGTCTGACAGATGAGGAAATGTGTGTACATCTGAGTCAGAGTCTTGGGAATTTCTCCATTGTCTTCATCAACCAAACAGCTTCTCCAGAACAGTGGCTACAGTATACATGAAGACAACCGATCTGGCATAACAGGAACACACATTCAGCTGGTGCGTTTGAAGCCAACCCTAAAACGTGGCAAATATAGAAATGATGCGATGCCACTAGAGGTTGCTTTAGCTGAGCCTCTGTCCCAATCTCCTGCTGTACACGTGGTTAAGGCATCTGCCAGAAAGGGGGGTTAAAAATATGAATGAAAAACTGTAAATGATGGAACATCAAGTTTTAAACAGTGGCTAGTTGGTGCAGTGAAGTCGCCTACCTGTCTGTGAATTTTACTTCTTCATTTAGTTCCGCCTGCAGGTGTGTTGTTTAAGCAGAGGAGGGAATTCAGTTCCCTTCTACCTCCCTGCAACAACTTCATAAGTACCAATAATGTATACCAGTTTTTATATGTAATATATAAATCCTGTTTATAGTACAGCGGATGTGTAATGATGTCGCTTAGCATTAAAACTAAGCTGCTGTACATAAAAACCTAAAAGAAACAAACATCTGATTCTTGATACTAAACATTTGACCAAACTCATTTCACCTTCACCTCCACAAGACATTGACATCATATGGGAGCTTTTAAAATGAACACAGCTTTCAAACCTGCCTTCTAGTCTTTTGTCTTCAAATTCCCAGTCTGTGCTGGAACTCGAGTGAGAACATGTTTATTAATGGAATCTGCACTGGGTTTGCGAGCAACAATAGACTCTTTAGGTCAGACTTGTTCTGCTTCCTCTTTTATAATTTGAGCATTAACTGACTTTGCAGGCATGACAGTCAAAGCAGACACCCTGGAGCTGTACTAACTTTTCAGCAAAAACTGCATATCTCCATCATGTCTGTTTATTTCCAACATGGAAACACTAAAGGCACAAACAAACATTACAACAAGAGATCTCCCTGCCCCAACATTAACAGGACATCACAATGTTCCTGTACTTCTGTTGTCCATTATCTGACTTTTAAAATAAATCGATGGGTGTAGAGGGGTGGCGGTACTTGCGAACCCAGAGAGAACTGTGCCCAATGGGCTTCTGTCTCCCAACTATTCATTTACTTTGTGCTGTTAGCTGTTGCCGTGGTCACGCCAAGCGCTTGTTGAATCCAATCCCGCTTGATCTTTCTGCCTCGGCAGCTTCTCCACCCAGTTATTCTGCAAATTAGGACACAGTCATAATACTAACGTAGTGTAACATTGTGAGCGCATTACAAAGCTTCCTGTAGTCAGCATGCAGTAATAAACTGATGTTGCATGTGTATCTGTCAATACATCTGACCTGCTGCAATGTGTGAGATTTTAGTGGGAACGCAATGGATGCTTATTTGCTGAATTATTTGCCATCATGGAGCTGCTTTTGGGCAAATGTCTCTGTAACTAGACGGTGGTGGTGGTACTGATACAATGAGTGGTGGTCAGTTGTAAGGGTGGTATTGATACAGTGGTTCATGGTCCATCGTGGCCACGGTTGTTAAGTTTAGGCAGATCGGTAGCCATCAATAAAATAAACTGGATCAAAATAGTAGGAGTGCCTGCTAAGTGAAGGATGTGCAGCAGGATAGGCAGCTACTGGCACTTAAACCCCTAGTGGTTTGTTTATGGTCTTTTTCCTCCTGCTGAGTACAGAATTTGCTGGAATGATCCTGAAATGAGCATGAAGGTGGAGGTTTGCTTTTGTTCTGTCCCTGCATATCCAACACGCAATGCTGAACCATGTTGCCCAGACACACCCTTCTGTGTGGATCACAAAGGAGAAGCAGTCCATACTGACCGGGATGATTCTTTTCCTGGCCCACGGTGCTGGGTGTCCCCCCACAGTGCTGCAAGAACACAGCTCCCTTTGCAGGCCGAGCTACGCAGCACAAGGAGAGCAGAGCGACAGACGTAACTCGGTCGGTTCTGATGAATCCTGCATATCTGGGTAGATCTGTGAGGATGGCGGTCGTGCCAGGGTCATGCATTCAATACCCTCTTCACAGGAAAATGGCACGGGAAGGTGTGGGCAACATGTAGCAGATGATAAAAGACCTGGACAAGTGACTGCTAACAACCAGGTTTTTTAAAGCGGTTAAGGATCTGCCAGTGGCAACACTGCAGCGCTGTCCTCCATCCTGCGGTTAAATTTTATTCTATGTTTGCTGATCTATGACTTTAGAGATGAAAAGAATGCTATGCAGCCCCAGAATGAGCAGTCAGGACTTGAATTTGTCCCTTTGTTTCCGGCAGTCTCTCTGGAGGACCACCCTTGGACACCACTGACTTCATTATATTTTAACCTCTTCTGATCTCTGGTTCACTTGTTCATCCATTTCAAACTGCTTAGACAAGGCAGCCACCATAACCTTAACTGCCATCTTCTGAAGGCCAAAAAATTATTAGAACTTCACTGCATTTCTTCATCATCTGGCTCTTTTCACACTGGTACCTCTACTATGACAAAGTATGTACATCACAGCTAAATGTGTTCCTAATAAAGTGGCCAGTGAGGCTAACATAAAATGATCCCAAATGGCTTTTCTGCAAAAGGTTTCTTCTTCATGAGAGTTGAAGCTCACATTCAGCAGCTTGGTTGTCAGTTTGAGGTGGAAAGCCATCAGCAGACCCTCATGACGTTCAATCCAAACCTGCTTTCTTCTCAAGTTGGTGGGACCACAGTGGCCGGAGGACCTGGAGGAGAAGAATGAGCCGGAGACCCGAGAGGAGCTCCCTGCACCAAACACTGTGCGCTGTGTGTGTATGTGTGTGGGAAACTGCTATGAAGGAACTCTGCTGAACATCTCAGTTTGGACTGTGTGTGTGTGTTACCGTTCAGTTGCTGCACCGATGCTTCCGAACGAAGTAATGTTGCCAAACTGAAGCTCCTTGTTGGTGTTGTGATGCTCACTGATCCACCTTGGGACTCCATGAGGATGTTAATGTGTTCACCTGGAATATTTCAGACCTTGGTAATGGGGGGGGGCTACCCTGTTTCACTCTTTATTCCAGATTTTCCCCAGTGTGCAGTCTGTTATTTGAAGGAAAATAAATTCACAGTAATAAAACCTGTGAGGGAGTGAGGGAGGGAGTGAGCGAGAGTGTTTGCTGTGGTCATTTGTTTGCTGGTGAACACATGAAGCTGCAGCTTTACTTTGCACATATTTCAATATTTCATACAAGTGAGTGTAAGAGTGACCAGGGAGCATTGCATTTTACTGCACTTTGCATGGGGGGGTGCTGACCACACACCAGTTAAGGAGGGAGATGCTGGGTGAGCAGTGACACAGAAGAACAGACTGCTCACCTCCGGCAGCCTGGTGCCACCTGTCTGCCTGTCTGTTCTGTCCAAACAGCTCCACCACAGACTGCGGGTCTGTCCCTCTATGTAAGCTGTGTTCCTTCCCTCCTTGCAGGTTGACCCCCTCCTCCATAGCCAGTCCATTGTTCTGCTTATGAGTACTGTGTTACTGTAAGTGCTGTGTGCCCCACTCACTGAGCTCCCGTCCCCCTCCCAAAAGTACCCTGATCTGTCCTGTTGTGGTTATTACCATGACGACAGGGCAATGCGCCACATCCACCTTCCCCAGGGAGACCGAAGGAGGAAATGGAAGTGTGTTAGTCAGCTGGTAGAGACTTGTGATGAAAACCACAGCCATGGTGACACTGAGCTTCTTGACTGGAGAAAGGACTGCACCTTCAAAGAAATTTACTTTGTCAGAGAGGATCTGCTAACCCTGTGCCACACTTACCACGGTAAACTTCCTAGAGCAAACATGAGGTTTGGCGGCTGCTGACAACACAGGCTGAGACACAGGGGTTTGGTATTTGCAATGTGACTCCCTTGCGATCATCTCAGCAGATTTAGCTATGGTGCCCAACCCTGAAACAGGCCACCAATGTTGCAATCCTGAGAAGCCTAGTTGAGGAAGCGCAGCCTGAATTGGTGTCAAAGTGCTTTTAGGCTCTGTTATGAAGTGTTATTAGCTATACGCTCACTGGCCACTTTATTGGGTACACCTATCAAGTGCAAGTGGGGCCCACTTTTTCCTCCAAAACAACATGAGTTCAGCAACAAGGTTCCACAGAGTTCTTAGTCCATGCAGCAAATTCTCTCTGCTAAAATTTCATCACACCTCAACCCAAAGATAAATGTATGATGCAAGGACTAGGCAGGATACCGGAGTAAAGGCATTATGGTGTGTATGGAAACATTTTGAGATGATGCAATTTTGTGACACGACACATTGTCCTGTTGGAAGTATCAGTGTAAGAAAAGCCAGACTGACCACGAAGAGATGCACTTGGTCAACAGTAATGTTCTGGTACTTTGTAACATTCAAATGATACTCATTTGGTACTGAAAACCTACGTGTGCAAAGAAAACATTCCCCACACTTTATGCTGCCACCACCACCAGTCTGCACTGGTCTGCTGTACCTAATAAAGTGGCCAATGAAAGTATACATTTGTGCATACTAGTTACTGCTGTGACACCGAGAAACTGTGGCCAAATGCTCTTGGACCATTTTGCCTCATAAAAGAGGCTCCTGATGGCAGATAGATGCTGGGAGGGTTTATCTCTTCCCATGACAAGGAACCAGACTTCGGACTCCCAACGAAAAAGGTCACAATTTGACCACCCAGCAAAGAGGACAAGAAACGATGAAGCCGCTGAGATGTCCAGATGTGACTAATTCTTCAAAAGTAAGCTGGAACCTTATTACGTTTTCTTCCTCTGCTATAAGAAGGACCTTGAGGACTGCTGAAGATTCCAACTCCCATCATAGGGGCTTTGCTCAATGCACATGACACTGGGGTTCCTCAGTGCTCTTGCAGGGGAGGATAAATCATGTCTCTGAGATTCACCCTGAGGTCAAGAGCTGGAGGGAAAATCTGGCCAAATCGAACCAGAACAGTTCAGAGGCCCTTCTTCCAAGGCTTGATATCACCCTAAGGTTGTTTTTATTTCAGCCAGACTTAGCAGCTGACAACAGGGACACTTAAAAGCTTTGGATGACAACTTACTACGGTACACCGGCACTTGTCTCATGCCTGTGCTTGGACTTGACCACTCAGCTCCCTTGCGTTTTGGGAGCCCACAGATGGGTTATAATTTCCCTGTCACTGAGCTGCGATGCACAGGAGGAAGGCAACCCATGAAGAGATGAAGCTCAGTGTTCTGTAATTTTAGAAGAGCATCCCTGCCGGTATTCAAAACATACACGTCAACAGGGAGGAACAAACACCACCCAGCAGGTTCTGCCTGCTGTGACTGAGCGCTCACTGCTGAAAACATGGGATGTTATTGATCCTGAGCAAAGTACATTTTCTCTATGGTTACCTGTCATTTTTTACAACTTTATTTTCCATCCTTCAAAGCTTTTGAAGCCCATTTGGGTCCAAAGTCCTTGCTGCCTAACCGGAAATGGACTCCAGTTAGGCACCTGTCTGTCAAAGGAGTTTGGGCACAAGGCAGGGTACATGCTAGATGGGTCAGCAGTCCCTCACACACACACACACACACACACACACACACACACTGTGGGAGAACCCCCACATGAACCCTGGTACAACACACAACCTTCACACAGAATGAGCAAGATTCAGACACAAATGTCCACTGGTCTCTTGCTCCATGCTTCTTTCACAGCTTCTCTCAAGTTTCTTTAGCGTTGCATTAGTTCTGCTAACGTTGGATCACACTTAACTGAAAATGCATGCTATTGGTTTGGGAGTTGGGGATTGTGAAGGACACTGTAGTGAAGGAAATGCACCAACAGCCATCCTGAGATGATGCAGCTCTGTGGCACATTTCCCAGCAGGGAGTATCTGTCTGAGAAAAGCTAAACTGACCGTGAAGAGATGCATGTGGTCAACAGTGATGTTTTGGCACTTTTTTGGCCTTCAGATGATGTTCTGTTGCTAAGAAATGCTCTGTGCAAAGAAAACATTCCCCACATCATTATGCTGCCACCACCAGTGTGTACCGGCCTGGTGTACCTAGTAAATCAGCCAGCAAGTGTAGCATGAACACAGTCTTTCTAGCACAGCATCCTCAGATCCTCCAGCACCCCAGTTAAGACAACACTGAGTTTAAATGCCTCTTATTTATGCAGAGCTGCTGCATTATCCCCACTTCTCCCACCAGCCTGCTTCTTTGCCTCCAAGCAAGAGCGTATCTGCTGGACTTTCGACTGACTGGAAGCCGTGTGATTTGAATGTCCAGAATGCTTGGTGTGTGGTGAGCAGGGCACTGTGTTTGTGAACTAGAAAATAAGTTGAATCTACTTCTCCTTCTGCCTGAATGCGGGAAGCGTGACTTGGGTTGTAGGTATACCTTGCAAACCCCCCAGGCAGGAACTGCACACAGGAAATGTTTTGGCAACAAATAGTTCATTCCATCTTTGCTATGTGTACTTACAAGAACACACATAAATAAATATATGAAACAGAGCTAAAACCAGGTCATGTGTCTGCAACCCAGAAACTCGCATGCAGTTGTACCTCTCGCTTTGGTGCCGCTCCATTCGAGTGTCGAGCGTTGTTTTTACCTGGTTCACCGCAGATCCTCCTCTGAGCTCCACTTCCTGTGGAATCCTGGCCTGGTGCTGCAGGCAGGGCTCTGTTTGGCTTCTCTGGGAATTTCATGGTGAACCGTGCCCCCCACCACCAAGGGGACCCACTGTCCTCATCAGCGCTGTGGACACAGAGCAAGGATGGCCATAAGGAATGAGAACCAGGATGTAACCCTGGGTGTCTCTCCATGGAGAACCATCTCCCCCCACAAGAGGAAGGGGCTGTGTATGAGATATGTGCAACAGACAGGGGTGTGGAGACGTAGAGCCACACACATTACAATACATGTGCATTTTGTTCTAAAGACCTCACATGGTATTTACTACAACCAAAGCAGTGGCTCATCCCTCTTGTCTATTATTATTATTATTATTATTATTATTATTATTATTATTATTATTATGCGAATGTGTTTTGTAATAAGAAAAGACAAGAAAGCCAGGCATGTGAACCCATTGCAAACACACTCGGTGGCCACTTTATTAGGTACACATAGCTGGTTACATACACACTGCTCACCTAGGCAGGACTGTAACTCAGGTGTACAGGGCCAGTTAGCATCTGAACGACCATTAGAGTGGACAAGACATGGGGTCTAAGTGGCTTTGAGCGTGGCTTGACCACTTGACCGCTGAGTGCATTTCCTGGAGACAGCAGCCCACTTCGCTGGTAAGAATAAGGTTACATTTTGCCATAAATTGCACGATTATACAGATCAGTGAAAGAACTGGGTTTGACTCACCACAAACCCCTTTGCTCTCCCACCCTGGCTGTTGTATCTTGAAAGCACTGAATTCAGTCCAGAAGAATAATGGGTAAATATTTTTGCCCTGCTCAGCAAGAAGGTTCAAGATTAGGAATAAACTGCCCCTCTGTTCAAATTCCAGTATGAACACAATGCAAGGCATCGGTTTGTGCTCCTCTACACTGGAAGCTCTTAACCACAGCAGAACCATTCATCTCAATGGCTGTTTGTGTTGTGCGTCACCTAGTGGAAAAGATGCTTACACTCAGTTTTTAAAAAATCCATCATCTCCATTTTTCACGGTGAGGAAAACTGGAATTTCTTCTGCTTGACAAACACGAACTTGTTTATTGCTGTTTAACACACTGACACCCTGAGGAGTTTTTTAGTTCTCAGTTTAAGTCAAATGTGGTTTCATGTTCAACAATCTTCTGCATGTGTCCAGCAGGTTTTTACTTTGGGTCTGAAAAGTATTTGTAAAGCAGGCAACTCCCCATTTTACAGTTATGGTTTAATATCCCTTTCATAATGGTAATGCTGGATGGTTTTATAGGTTGGTTAGATGTTCATCTGTGCATAAAACCACATGGATTCACAGCTAAAGAATGTTTCTCTCATTGTAGCCACATGTTCTTGTGTCAGACCGCTGCAGCCAAACAGGCAACATTTGGGGTTGAAGACAGAGCTATGCATCAAGTTGAATGGAGTTTAGCAAAGAGGCAGCTAAACCGGAAGTATATAATACATGTCCAAGACAAAACGTCACATAAAAATGATACTTCAAGTGAAGCCCCCAGCAGAAAATAAAACAGACCATCATTTTCAAGTTCAGAAAAGCGAATTGGATGTCAGCCAGTTGCATATTTTCTTGAAAATGGCTTGTTGATGAGATGCTGGTTGCCATCTTATCCTCAGAAAGGTGAAGTTTCAGCTGTCTACCAGATTGTAGTACCTGAATGTTCTTGCTCCCATATTCTAACTTTAGCCCATGATCGTCATGGATTTGATTTCTTACACTGCAATAGAAGCGTTGAGTTCAGTCTTTCAGGAAGCATGTCAACAGGAAAATTGTCTGCGAGAATTTTGTATGATATAATGATGTATACAAGCTTTGAAGACAGCTTGCGCCCAGTTTGGACAACAGATCTCGTGCCATCAGATTCACCGGGCAATAGTCGCTCAACAGGAATTTATGGGAAATGGTTAGGCCCTTATCTTTAATAGTACTCACAGTAAAGAGCTGCGCCTCTGCCAGGCACTCTGTAAGGCCTGCAGCTCCAATCTTCTTCTTTCGGCCACTCCCATTAGGGGTCACAACAGCAGATCAAAAGCTTCCACTTCTTCCTGTTCTCTGCATCTTTCTCCGTCACACCCACCACCTGCATGTCCTCCTTCACCACATCCATAAATCTCCTCTTAGGCCTTCCTCTCTTCCTCTTGCCTGGCAGCTCCATCCCTAGCATCCTTCTCCCGATATATTCAGGATCTCTCCTCTGCACATGTCCAAACCAACGCAATCTCGCCTCTCTGACTTTGTCTCCAAACCGTCTAACCTGTGCTGCCCCTCTAATATACTCATTCCTAATCCTGTCCATCCTCATCACACCCAATGCAAATCTTAACATCTTTAACTCTGCCACCTCCAGCTCTGCCTCCTGTCTTTTGGTCAGTGCCACTGTCTCCAACCCATAAAGCATAGCTGGTCTCACTACCATCTTATAGACCTTCCCTTTCACTTTTGCTGGTACCCTTCTATCACAAATCACTGCTGACACTCTTCTCTACCCACTCCACCCTGCCTGCACTCTCTTCTTCACCTCTCTTCCACACTCCCCATTACTCTGAACTGTTGATCCCACGTATTTAAATTCATCCACCTTTGCCAACTCTAGTCCCTGCATCCTCATCATTCCTCTGTCCTCCCTCTCATTTATGCACATGTATTCCGTCTTAGTCCTACTGACCTTCATTCCTCTTCTCTCTAGAGCACATCTCCACCTCTCCAGGGTCTCCTCAACCTGCTCCCTACTCTCAATACAGATCACAATGTCATCCGCAAACATCACAGTCCACGGTGACTCCTGTCTGATTTGGGTAGGCAGTGACATCTTCAGGAGGGCCAACTGGCCAACCCCACTTTTGACCATCTGTGGGCGGTTCAGGGCAGTTGTATTGCCAGTGGCCTTCTTTCCCTCAGTTGAAACAGTTGCTTCTGTCACCCCCTTCTGGTCTGGGTGGGCCACCTCCCCCCTTCCTCTGCCACATCCATGCCCTCTGCCACGTTCCTTCCCTCAGGATTCATTGTTGCCACAGTGTTCACCATGGTTGTGATAGTAGGTATATTGGATCGCCATCAACTTTGCCTTCTCCTTTGCATCTCAGGTTGATTTCAGCATGGACGGTGTGACAACATATTTCTTTCCTCAGCTCTACTGAAGACTTTCAACTCTCTGCTAGAGAGGAGCCAGATCTGCTGTGCAAATGTCTTGGGCCATTATCATCTGAGCAAGCTAAAAGAATCACAGCAGTACACATTCACAACACATCTATAGGGCTCAGGACATTGTGGCAAAGACTGGAAGATGTTTATGGTTTGCCAGAGGTAATCGAGAATGCCCTCCTCAAAAAGAGCAAAGATTTCCCCAAAATCTCAGCCAAGGACAGTCACAAACTAAGAGCTATCTCATGGAGCTAGAAGCAGCTAGGCCAGATAGGTACTTACCTGGTCACTCATATCGCAACACCTCCCGCTGAGTTAGTCCTATAGTCCAGAAACTCCTGCACAGCCTACAAGAAAAGTAGATCACAGTAGGATCATGTTATGAAGAACAACACAAGGTGCCATATCCTCTATTTGCAGTCTTTGACTTTGTCTGTGAACAAGCAAAAACATGCAACAACTGTAGCTTTGCCAGCATAATATGAACATATTAACAGAACAGAAAAAAGCACCTTCCAGTCACCACACAAGATCAGTTGCTGTGAGAAAGACTGAAATCTCAACAGATAGCAGTGACAATGGTAGCACCACAGCAATCGGAGCAGTTGATAATCCTGACAAACAGTGCCCAATACATAACAAGTCTCATCCATTGAGAAAGTGCTGTAGCTTCAGAAGCAAAACACTGGAGGAAAGAAAAGTGTATCTGAAAGAAAAACACATCTGTTTCAGGTCCTGTGCTTCATCTACTCATGTAGCTAAAGACTCTGACAAGCCCATGCAGTGCAAAGAGTGCAACATCAACAAACACCTGTCAGCGCAAAATCCAGGGCCTGCCCCATGGAAAACTAACGCCCATGTGAGTACTACAGATCATGGCGGGGAGCGGAGACCATTCTATCTGTGACATCCAAATGCAAAAATATCTGGAAGTATGAACACTTCAAAATAATGCTCCAAATTCTGTCTTGTGCTGGTGCTGCAGGGCAAAGAGATCAAGCTATGAAGACCCTGTTCTTGATGAGCAAAGCAAATCACTGGGCAGAACAGAATTCTTTGAGCATTTCAGGACCAAGATACATCTTGAAGACGTGCTCTGGGGTGGTTGAGATTCTGGGATGACGCGCCAGCAACTTCATTGTGGAATCATTAGACTACAACATTCACATTCCTTTGCCTACTCTGACTGAATGTGAGATGCTGCCAGACAACAGGTCTGAAATACCATTACCAGAGGTAGCCAGACACCATCCTCATCTCAAGCACCTAGCAGATAAGATTGGATCCAGATGCGTCTATCCTACTTCTCCTTGGGAGGGACTTAATTTGGGTGCACAAAGTAAAAGAACAACGTAATGGGCCTCACAACGTAAAGTTTGCCCAGCGACTTGATCTCGGATGGGTGACAATTAGAGACACGTGTCTGGAAAAAGCATACAAAACAACCAGTGTCAGCGTCTTCAGGACCAGTGTGCTTATGAGCAGGCGCCACTCCATTTTCTGCCCATGCATGTGTTTCAAAGAGCACAGCATGATGACAAGCCTAGCATGTCCATTGAAGATAAGCAGTTCCTTGACTTCATGGACAAAGAGGTCTACATGGATGAAGCAAACTGCTGGGGAGCACCTCTGCCTTTCGGGACAAACAGGCCACATCTACCCCACAACATGTCGTCAACCGTCTTGCATCCCTGTGCCGCATGCTGGAGAAGAAACAAGACATGAAAGAACACTTCTTCAAATTCATCTAAATAATGTTCAACTCAGACCAAGCAGAGCCTGCTCCAGCGCTGACTGCACAACAAGAATGCTGGTACTTCCCAATAGTCGGTGTCTACCACCCACAGAAAAGGGATTAGATACGTGTAGTATTTGATTCTAGTGCGACGCATGAAGGCATCTCCTTCAATGATATTCTTCTCAAGGGCCTGAGATGAACAATACTTTACTGGGGATCCTCATACGCTTCTGCAAAGAGCCTGTAGCAGTGACTGAGGATGTCCAACAGATGCTTTATTGTCCGGGAAGACCATGATTTTCTCAGATTTTTGTGGTCTAAAGACAATGACCCAAGCAAGGAGATTACTGAGTACCCCATGAAAGTGTTTTTGGAAACTCTCCTTCTCCTGCAGTAGCCACCTATGGCTTGAAATGAGCGGCCCTGCACGGAGAAAAAGAACATGGTGCCGAAGCTAAACAATCCATTATGAAACTTCTAGATCGATGATGGACTTGCTTCATTTACCATCGACAACAAAGTCATCTCCATCATGAAAAGAACCAAATAAATGCTAGCAGAGTCAGGTATCAAACTACACAAAGTAGCTTCTAACATTCACGTGCTGTCACTCAGACCAAGGACAAAGTTGCGCGTGGACAAGCTGAACTTCAGCCGAGGAGATCTTGTCCTTCTGAAAGATGCAAAAGTCAAGAGAAATGAATTGCCTGTCATAGTAGTGGTGAATGCCATTCCCAGCAAGGACTGGGAAGTTGGCAAAGTTGATGTGAAGGTGATCAGAAAGTGTAGTCCAGGTCTGTCTGAAGTTGTTTTACTCATAAAAGGGGAACAGAGATATGATGCATTATAAGAGGCATGAAGTGTGATGTCCTGTTGTTAATGTTGGGGCAGGGAGACCTCTAGCGGACAAAATCTTTTGCAGTAACGTTTATTTGTGCCTTTAGTGTTTCTGCACTTCAGACAGCATGTTGGAATTAAACACTCATTTTTTCCCTTCTCTGTACTGTATGGCCAGAAAACATTTGCCTTTTTACATTGAATCCTAAGTAAAACTTTGTTTACTTAGGATTCAATGTAAGCAAACACATTACTCTGTCCTCGGTTTAGTTGGGTTTTGAAACCACCGCAGCCAAACAGGCAACATTTGGGGTTGAAGATGCAGCAGTGAGTCAAGCTGAACGGAGTTTAGCAAAGAGGCAGCTAAACCGGAAGTATATAATATGTCTCCAAGACAAAACATTGCACAAAAATGATGTATTTATTATTTACAAGCTCCTTCACTGCAGTTTTAACTCAAGGGAACATGAGTACATTTTCTGTATTTATTAAGAGTGTAACTGTGTTGTACATTACATATATGAACTGGTATCAGTATAAATGACCTCTGCATTTGGAACAACTGGGAGATTTTCCCCTACAAAGACTGAAAATGGCAACTTCTCACAATTTACTTCAAGTGAAGCCCCCAGCAGGAAATAATAGAGATCATCATTTTACCTGAAAGAACAGCGTAACCCTGCACCAACTAGACATTATTTAACACAGTTTTTCATTTTTATTTTTAACCCCCTCTCTGGCTTTACTTTGCGGAAGATACCTTAACCACGTGTACGGCAGGCGATTGGGACAAAGGCTCAGCTAAAGCGACCTCTAGTGGCATCGCGTCATTTCCACCTTGGATGCGTTTAAACTCGGGTTAAACCTTAAACCTCAGCTGAGCTCATGAGAGAAGAGAAGCCCCCCCCTTACTATCGACAGAAATGACAGCAAAGTATTTAAGGTATTTCTCTTATGTGTGTTTTCTTTTCAAACAACTGACTCACGGGTGTCTGACTTTTTTGACAGAATTCTGGATTCATCGCAACAGCGTTTGTTTTACAATCTTTGCCCGACCTTTCTGTACAGTGAAGCCCACTTCTCCACTATAAGCTGCTCCAGCATGCAGGCTCAAACTTTCATATAAAAAGTGACTGAAAAGATGCGATCAGGACCAGAAACCCAGGTTTTAACTACAGACACTGAATCTAAACCCAGCTGGGCTGATTTCTCTCCTCCAGACAACTTCCCCTGAAGGCTGAAGGAAAGCAGTGTGAAGGTCAAGGAGCTGCACTAAAACATGGTGACCAGAGGGTGGTCAAACAGAGACACTGAGGAGTCCAACCAAAGAGTAAATGCAGGATAGAGGGGCTCAGTGAATGTGGAGGTGAACCTGTGCAGGAGGGTCAATTCACCAGAGGAGACCCTGTAAAAGGACAGAGTGCCGGCCTCCCAGTCCAGATAGACTCCTATTCTGTGGGAGGGGGGTCCAGGAATGACAGTACGTGTCTTTTTGTGTCTGAAAAAGTAACTCGTACCAGAGTAGCATAGACACCAGGATTTCTCATTACTTCCAAACTCGCAGTCACTGCTGTTTCCTTTCCTCCTGATTCCTTTGTAAGTCACTCCTATATCAACTCTAGTTCCTCCCCACTGAACCTCCCAGTAACAGCGACCAGTCAGACCCTCAACACACAGCACTTGGGGAAAACGGTCAAATCTGTCTGGATGATCAGGATGTGGATGCTGCTCTTCACTCCATGTCACCTTCCTGTTGCCCTCAGACAGGTACAGGAGTGTATGTGCTGTGTTGGGGCCCAGTGTGAGCTGGCAGGAGTCTGCAGATGGAACACAGTTAGAACAACACAGTTAAAATAGTCTTGTGGCTGTATTGAAATGTGACCGGAATCCAGCGGATGTGCCTGTACCCGTCCGAGGGCAACAAAGTTTCACATGCAGGTAAATTTAAGATGGAAAACTCAATTTTGACAACTGGGTTTCTCAGTTACAGTTCACTAAATATCCACAGTTTAGGCCTCAGTTTTTTAGTCCCTTTCTAAATTTTTGCATTTAATTTAGTCAATTCTGTCAACCATTTCTCAAAAGAAAAACTATTCTGTTTTCCATGCCAGTATCATAAGTCATGAGGAATATTTTACACAGATTTGTGACAAATTTTAACAAATTCAGTTATTTTAGAGATTGTATAACAACCAGACAAACAATGTTTGTTGTATAAAATAAAGCGCAGTTCTACACAATCTCAGCAGAACCTGCACAACTAAAACTGGAAACTCCACATCAGTAAAGCTCCATCCTGTAGCAACCAATAACCAGCATCCATCATCCTATATGTACAGCTGTGTGTGTGTGTGTGGGGGGGGGATCTCCTGAGATGAAAGATGGTCACAAACAGCACCATCATCGTGAAATGATATCATAAGCAAACTAAATTCCATCCATGTTAACTAAAAACAGTTTTAAGAAGGCAAATTGATAAAAATGTAGGGTCTGATGCTGTATGTTATTTAAGGGTTCTACAGCAGGTCATGGGATTGGAACCTAGGTTCTTCCAGCCCATGAATGAATACAGATATAAAAATATTCAACAGAATAAAAATAGTTATACAAAATCACATGAAGTAGTTTTAAATTTTAAATTTTTGCTGTAAAAATTTTTTTACATAAGTTAAACTAATACATAACAGGGAAACAAACAACCAAAAGACAAACGTGTAGTAATTTGAAGAAACCACACTTACATTTTCTCGGTCCTGGTGTGATCCTGCACAGTCCACCATGGTCCAAACTGTAGGAGAAGCAGAATAACACAGTGAGTGGGAGACACACAGGGCCAGTCTCTCTCTCACTCACACACACACACACACACACACACACACACACACACACACACACACACACACACACACACACACACACACACACACACACACACACACACACACACACCTCACAACTCACTTCAGTTTCTCCAGTTTGCAGTGTGGATCCTCCAGTAGATAAGAAAGCTGCTTCATTCCTGAGTCTCCTGGGTGATTGTAGCTCAGGTCCAGCTCTCTCAGGTGTGAGGGGTTCAAACCCAGAGCTGAAGCCAAAAAAGCACAACCTTCCTCTGTGACACAGCAGCCAGACAGTCTGTAGAGAGAGAGAGAGAGAGAAACACAAACTGAACTCCGTGTTATGACCAACAGACACATTACTGACCATTACATGTATAACAATTGTGTCCTATTTAATAAATAAACATACCGTAGTATCTCCAGTTTACACTGTTGGTTATCCAGTCCAGCACAGAGCTTCTCCACTCCTGAGTTATGCAGGTCATTGTTACTCAGATCCAACTCTCTCAGGTACAAGGGGTTTGAACCCAGTGCTGAAGCCAGGAAAGCACAACCTTCCTCTGTGACTTTACACAGTGACAGTCTGTAGAGAGACACACACACTGAACACCGTATTCTCACCGGTACACAGATTACTGACCATTTACACTTTTTACTCCACAGCAGTACTGACCTCAGGGTTTCTAGTTTACAGTGTTTACTTCCCAGTCCAGAAGACAGTGTCTTCACTCCTGAGTCCTGAAGGTTATTGCAACTCAGGTCCAGGTGTCTCAGGTGTGAAGAGGTTGAGTTGAGAACTGAGGCCAGAGCTTCACAGCAGCTCTCTGTCAGTCCACAGTGGTTCAGCCTTAGGAAAACATCACTCAGTTAGACATTTTCCTATCTGCCAAGTTCTGGGTATCACTGCTCACCCAAGAGATGCATCATGGTACTCAGTTGGTGTCCAGAGAATTCACTTCAACTGTTTTTTATTTTTTAACTAAAAATCTAATCCATGTTGTGCTGTACTTACAGAGCTGTTTTAGAGGCCTTGACCACTGGCAGCAGCCTTAGAAGAGTTTCCTCTGATCTGACAAACTTCTTCAGGTCAAACACATTCAATTCTGTGTCTGACATCAGCAGCACAAAGGCCAGAGCTGACCACTGTGCAGGTGAGAGGTCTCTGGCTGAAAGATGTCCGGACTTCAGGTATTCTTGGACTTCTTCCACCAAAGAATTGTCATTCAGTTCACAAAGACAGTGGAACAGATTGATGGTTCTGTCTGGAGAGAGGTTCTCCCTGATCTTCTCCTTGATGTACTGGACTGTATTTCCTGGATGAAAGGAGCTGATATCGCTCTCTGTCAGCAGCCCCTGTAAGAGAGTCTGATTTGACTCCATTGAAAGGCCAAAGAGGAAGCGGAGGTAGAGGTCCAAGTGTCCGTTCTTGCTTTGTAAGGCCTCATCTACCGCACTCTTCAGAAAGTCAGACCAGGAATCTTTAATAAAGCTGAATTGTTTCTGTCTATTCAACACTGAGTACAAAGCAGCAAGATACTCCTGCACACTCAGATGTACAAAGCAGTAAACCTTCCTCTGGTACAACCCATGTTCTTCTCTGAAGATCTCTGTACAGACACCAGAGTGCACTGAAGCTTCACTCACATCAATGCCACACGCGTTCAGATCCTCCTCATAAAATATGAGTTTTCCTGTCTTAAGGTTTATAAATGCCAGTTTCCCCAGTTTAAGAAGGAATTCTTTGCTTGAATTTAAAGTTTTACGAAGTTCTGTTGCTCGTTCTTTCTCATACTTCTCATTCTTTAGACTTGTCTGAAAGATGAGGAAATGTGTGTACATCTGAGTCAGAGTCTTGGGAATCTCTCCATTGTCTTCATCACCAAACAGCTTCTCCAGAACAGTGGCTGAAATCCAGCAGAAGACAGGGATGTGGCACATGATGTAGAGGCTCCTTGTTGACTTCACATGTGTGATGATCCTGCTGGCCAGGTCCTCATCACTGAACCTCTTCCTGAAATACTCCTCCTTCTGAGGGTCACTGAACCCTCGTACCTCTGTCACCAGGTGGACGCACTCAGGAGGGATCTGACCTGCTGCTGCTGGCCTGGAGGTGATCCAGATGAGAGTAGAAGGAAGCAGATTCCCTCTTATGAGGTTGGTCAGCAACACATCCAAACTTTTCGTCTTTGTTACATCAAAGCAGCTCTCATTGTTCTGGAAGTCCAGAGGAAGTCGACTCTCATCCAAACCATCAAAGATGAACAACATTTTAAACTTTTCAAGCTCAGTTGATCCAAGCACCTTCAGTTGTGGGGCAAAGTGGTGAATGAGTTCCATCAGACTGTAGTCTTTGTCCTTCATGAGGTTCAGGTCACGGAAAGGAAAAGCAAAAATGAAGTGAATGTCTTTATTTGCTTTTCCTTCTGCCCAGTCCAGAATAAACTTGTGCACAGACACAGTTTTTCCAATGCCTGCCACCCCCTTGGTGAGCACAGTTCTGATGGGCGTCATTTGTCCAGGTGGGGCTTTAAAAATATCCCTACATTTAATGGCAGTGTCCTCTACTGCTGGGCTCCTGTTGGCCGTTTCAATGAGCCTCACTTCATGTTCATCATTGACGCCTCCAGCTGCTCCTTTCGTGATGTAGAGCTCAGTGTAAATCTTACTGAGCAGCACTGGGTTTCCCTGCTTTGCTTTCCCTTCAAACAGAAACTGAAACTTCTTCTTCACATTAGATTTAAATTTCAGCTGAGCTTTCATCTGGAGTTCATCTGACAAAACAAATTATGATAAAATTATTATTACCTTTAAGAAAGTCAGATGTGGGAAATTCCACTTCCATTCTCTTTAACTAAGTATCCTGGTCTAGAGTCTGTCTTTAAGTCACTGGACACCAGGCTACGAAATAACATCTGGTGCCAATCCATCTCTCTCTCTCTCTCACACACACACACACACACACACACACACACACACACACACACACACGGCGATTTAGAGACACCAGTTAACCTGAAGCACATCTTTGGACTGTGGGAAGAAAACAGAGCACTTGAAGGAAACTCCCAGACTTGACATGGACTGTACACATCCGAGCTCAGGCCAGTAGAGCAAAGCAGCGGCTCCACCACCTCAGACAGCTGAGGAAGCTACAGGTCTCTCCGTCGATCCTTAAAACGTTCTACTCTAGTGCTATACAATCTGTTCTGACTCAGAACATCATCTCCTGATTTGGGAATAGCTGTGCTCGTGACATCAAGGCACTGCACAGAGTGATCTGCACAGAGTGCACTAGATCTGTTCTGCCATCCCTACAGGACATCCACACCAGAGTGACTAGGATCATTGGTCTCACCCCAGCAACCATCTGTTCGACCTGCTGAAATCAGGCAAACGCTTCAGAAGCATTATGGCCAAAACGGAGAGACTTAAGAGAAGCTTCTATCCACAGGCCATAAGGCTCTTGAACCTACCACTATCCTCAAAACCACGCACAGCGTCCTGTCGATTCAGTTAGCATTTCACTGTATAGCATACCTGGTTACCATGTATGTGACAAATAAATCTCTTTGAATCTTTGAGGCCTGAACATGAGATCTGAAGGTGGCTCTGCTCACTGTGCCATTGTGTCCTTCATACTCAAACAACATAACAGTGAAATAATACATTTACTCTCTGTCAACCAGTGCAAAATGCTGCAGCTAGGATCCTAACTAGGACAAAAAAAAAAATCGGAACATATCGCACCAGTGTTAGAATTTTTACACTGGCTACAGTCATGCCCCGTCGTATATAGTGGACTGCCATTTCCAGTTACAACTCATGTCGTAACTTAAGATCCTCAAATGGAAGTCTGCTGAAAATTCCAAAAGCTAGGCTCAAAAGAAGTGGGGAGACTGGGAAATGCGGATCATTGGCACTGCCCAGCATCATGAGAGTATCATAAGGTAATATAAAACTTTATTGATCCCAGCAACATGCTCAGTGCCACGATACAAGAAAAATGAAATTAAATTATATAAGTACAGGAAAAAAGTCAGGGGAAAGTTGAAATGGAAATGAGATGCCTAGGTGCCCTACCTACAGAAAGGGGAGGAGATATAAAGTCGAATAACTATCGTGCCGCATATCACTTATTCGAATTTTGAAGTATGGTTTCTACTGAATGCACATCGCTATGGCACCATCATAAACTTGAAAAATTGTAAGTCGAGGACCACCAGTATTAATAATCATTTATATGACATCATTTATAAACATGTACATTTGATGTGATGTTAGGTTTTTGGACTGAAAAATCTCATGAAATGTTCTGATAAAAAAGTCAGTAAAACTGCAGCCCTGTGAGATGCTAAGCAGCAACACAAAGTTCTTACTCTTCTCCAGAGCATCTGCAAGGTCCTCCTGGTTCATGGTCCTCAGGATGTACAGCGTGATCTTCAGAACCGCCTCTCTGGCACAGACCTTCTGGGTCTCAGCTTCATCGTTCAGGACATCATCATCCTGTGGCTCAGGGAATGCTGGGTAATCCTGACTCAGATTCCTCCTGAACTTCTTCACCTCATCTTTCAGGAACTGCACAGCATTCTCCTCAAGTAACTAAAACAAGAATAAAAACTAGGATTAACAGTAAGAGCATAAAGAGAGAAACCCATCAGCAAGAGGAAGATAAAGGATGGAATAAAAATACAGAGGAAGCAGTAAACACGGTTTAGTTGGTGAGAAACTGGGAGTTAACTGTCAGCAAGAGTTCATTGGGTCGTAACAGATCTGATTCTGTATAAACAGCAAATGCACGTTTATTTTACATACATGTTTAACATTTTCTATACATGTTTGTTTCCTTCATGTAAAAGCACAGCAAGTGAGAAAACACAACAGGAAACCAAATATTTGTTTCTTCACAGAGTTTAACCCACTTAAGTGCTGTGTGTCTCAATGCAGTGAGTTCTCATGAAGCCTTTTTCTAAACCAGGGTGACGTGGCCCTCTTCACACTTGAGGGAAACATCTCCTGCCCTGGGGTTTGGCACAAAGTGAACTTGAGACCACCAGGTTACAACTTCAAATGAAAGGATAGGATCTGCTGTTGAACCCTTGAGCTGTGTAGTTTGACAGTGCAAATACTACAGCTGTGTGTCTTACTGTAGTAAACTTCCTTCTCTATGAAAGATGAAAACAGTGCTGGAGAGATGCAGTGTATGAGTATTAAAAATAATACGGGATGATGGGAACATCATCTCCTCAGCGCTGACTCTCAGCATGGGGGCCCCCCAGGGCTGTGTGCTTAGCCCCCTGCTGTACTCCCTGTTCACGCACAACTGCGTCGCCTCCATCGGCTCCAACATCATAGTCAAGTTTGCTGACGACACCACGGTCATTGGCCTAATCACCAACAACAATGAGCGGGCCTATAGAGAGGAGGTGAGAACCCTGACCTCATGGTGTTAGGACAATGACCTCCATCTCAACGTCAGCAAAACCAAGGAGCTGATCGTGGACTTCAGGAGACAGCAGGGGTATGGCCATACGCCCATCTCTATAGCCGGCACCCCAGGGGAGAGGGTGAACAGCTTCAGGTTCCTCGGAGTAAACGTCACCGAGGACCTGTCCTGGTCACGGCATGCCAGCATCATCACCAGGACGGCAACACAACACCTCTTCTTCCTCCATCGGCTGAGCAGGTTTGGCATGGACAACAGGATACTTGTCATCTTCTACATATGTACCATTGAAAGTATCCTAACTGGCTGTTTCACAGCCTGGTATGGCAGCTGCAGTGCGTCAGACCGTAAAGCTCTACAAACAGTGGTCAAGACAGCACAGAGCATTACCAGGACTGATCTGCCACCCCGAAAGGACCTCCACACCCAGCGGTGCAAGAAGAAGGCCCACAACATCTTGAAGGACCACAATCACCCCAATCACAAACTATTTTCCTTGCTCACGTCCGGGAAACGCTTTAGAAGCATTCGGACAAGAACAAGCAGGGTTTTTCCCCCACACGATAATACTGTTGAACCACTGACCCCTCCCTTGGACAGTGAGATACTATCATTGTGAGTCTGTCTATGCCCTTATCGGTTTGTATGTTTGTTGGTTTGGCTGTTTGCTATTTCTTGTTTACTAACTTTTAACTTCTAAGTGTATTTTTACATCTTATTCCTTATTTATTTATTTTTCTTCATTTCATTATTTATTATTTAATTGTCTTATATCTTATTTATATTTTTTATTTGCTGAGGATGTCTGGAAGCAACACTTTTCCTGGTCACAACACTGCTATGCTGCTGTTAGTGCACCCATGACAAATAAACCTTGAAATTTGAAACAATATCAGTAATAAAACAGCCTTAAAGTAAAATACCTTGAAAATGGCTGATAAATCCTCCTGCTGCTGCCCTGAGTCGCATCCCTTCAGCTGACTTCTATGGATTAAAAATTATTACAAATGGAGACAAATTTGTAGAAACTGCAACTCTTGTGTGTGATATAAATATAAAGAGTACAAAAGCATTCTTTTCATTCTGAATTTAAACCCCATCTACCTTTGGTCTGAACGAAATGGTTCTTGTCTCAATTTTAATGGCAGATCCATTGACTCGTCGCTCTTCATGGACACACAGCTGGGTACAGGTGAGCCTGGTCTCTCCTGCTGGACACTGTGGTCACAAACGGGAAACATGAAGTGGACATTTCAGTTAAAGTTACTACAGTAGTGGTTTCATCTTTATGTTCTCACCATCCTCCCCAATGCTTATTCCCACAAAGTTACTGAATTACTGGTGAAGAAATTCCTTTAACAGCTATAACACTGTGGAGAAATAAAGAAAATAATGATGTTTCAGTTCTCTTTTTTCCTCCACTGTGGTCACAAACAAAAAACTTGTATAAAACATCCCCTTCTTCCCATCACTGTGACCTTCCAGTTACCCAGAACCCTCACTTCCCCCATGAAGACTCGTATGGCTGCAGTCAACCCCACCTGATACCCCCAACCTGTAGTGCGTTCATGTTATAAATGATACTACAGCTTAGCCTTTTCACTCAGCTCCTTTCTTACCTCTTAAGATGCATTTTTGAGGAAGTTTCCTCTTCCTTGCACCACCCAGAGTGCCTCATGTCTGAGACCACACCCTCCATTTCAGGACTCTGGACTGTGGACCCACCAATTGGGTCAGTTAGGTCTATGTGTGCACCAGGTGAAAAAACAGAAAAACAGACATTTTAACCCTGAACCTCAGCACAATATTAACTAAATTTTCTGTACTGCATCAGGCCAAAATTTTCCAAATATCTCCATTTTCTTGATGGTCTACGAGGCCCAACTAAGAGAAGTTTTATGAGACCATTTTGACATGCACAGTAACAGTTTCAAAGGTTCATGTTCACTGGAATAAATAACCTTACGAACAAAATTTAAAAGTTTTACTCTTTAGTTATTATTAGCCAACAATAGAAAATACCATTTAAAAATGAAAGCAACAATCCAAGCATATTTCCCTTTCCATTAAGCTGTAACATTTTGAGAAACTTCACACCAAAACTTCACCCAGTTCTGTGTAAAAGCTGAGTTCTTACCGTATGAACAGGTGTAAACGTCCGCAGAATAAGACTGAGTTTCTTCTGTTGAAAACAGGTGCGTGCATCTGAAATCGGCCTCCAGGAACTGCTTACTGCTGCGTTTACCTGCAATAACTTATATAAGAAATGAATTTTATTGGCTGAAAAGCAGTTTGAGTACAAAGTGCACAAACCTGAAAGTGAAACATATTAGCTGCGAACTGTACAGTTTGACTATGAGAACCCACAGCACTTGGGTGTTCTTTAATGCTGGTGAGGAAATTTAAATGTTTCAGTGTTACACACACAAAGAGACATAAATGTGTAAAAGTTTAGGTACTTGTGGGAAAAAATTCTGTAAAGTGTGGATGTTTCCAACAATATCATTAATAGCTTTCAGTAACCAGTAAACTTTTTTTTAAAAAAGTGCAGTAAACAGAAAACTCAAAATCAAATCAATATTAGTTGTAATGACTCTGCCTTTAAAACAGAATGAATTCTCTTAAGATTCACTGGTGTGTCCAGAAAGCTGCAATTTTTTTAATATGTATGCAGCAAAGTACATTTATAAGACCACACTATATGGACAAACGCATAGGATTTGATAGGATGCCACCTTTGCAATAAGACGGTTTGTGAAATTTCATCCCTGCTGGATATTCCATGGTCAAGTGGTATTATTTGAAAGTGGAAGCATTTAGGAACAACGGCAACTCAGCCACGAAGCGGAAGTCCACGTAAAGTCAGAGAGTTTATCATCCTGTGGCTCAAAGGATGCTGGGTAATCCTGACTCAGATTCCTCCTGAACTTCTTCACCTCATCTTTCAGGAACTGCACAGCATTTTCCTCAAGTAACTAAAACAAGAATAAAAACTGGGATTAACAGTAAGAGCATAAAGAGAGAAACCCATCAGCAAGAGGAAGATCAAGGATGGAATAAAAATACAGAGAAAGAAGTGAACAGGGTGCAGTTAGTAAGAAACTGGGAGTTAGGTGTCAGCAAGAGCTCATTGGATCGTAAAAGATGGGTTCTGGACTGATTCTGGATGAAGAGCAAATGCAATATATATGATGTGAGAGAAATCTTTAAGTTAAGCTTTAAATGAAAGATCGCACTATGTTAAAGGTATTTATAAGTAGTGGAATGAGTGTTTTTCCTATTACAAAGCATCGTGTCCTTAAGGTATTTCTGGGGGAATCTTAAAGAATGGAAGCGATCAAACCTTGGTGTGAACTACTGGGGGGATATTGAATTGTCATGGAAATGGTCAAACACTGTAAACCGTCGAGACAAAGCCAAATGGTCAAACAAATGGCCAGTTCCAGTCCAGGTCAGACCTAGGGGGTATGCAGGTAAGCTGAGACAAAGGAATTGAAGCAGAAATATCTCACAAACACTGTATAAATGACCCCTGTGTCTTTTGTTCGGGGACACTCTCTTTTCGAAGGGACTCTCCTACAACGGTGTGTATTTCTATAGAAAAATAAAGTGTAACTCTCTTTATATCCGAAGTGGTATTTTTTTCTTCCACACCTCTTACTTCCAGTGAAGGGCAATCTTAATACTGAATTTTCGATCCCCGGTAAGCTAACCATGGATAAATCCAAAAAAAGAAAAGAAAATAGAACATTTAATTCCTCACGGACAGATTCATTTGCTTTCACTGCCGACAACACTGGCTTACCTGTATGCTTGATATGTGGCGAGAAAAAAATCTAATGTTGAGAGACATTTCCAGAACAAACACACAGCATTTGCGGAAAAGTACCAAACTGGAGATGAACGAAAAAGAGCAGTTTTGGAACTGCGGCGGAAAGCAGATCGGAGCAAACATACTTTGACAAAGTGGATCAAATCGACAAACTCAACTACTGCTGCTAGTTTTGTGGCAGCTCAAGAGATAGTCGAGCGCAGACGGAGAATATATGAAAGAAACTTTCCTGGAAACCAAAGGACTCACCTATTCTGAACTGGAACGGCCAGTTCATGGTGGATATGACCTTGACACCTTGACACGCTGAACAAAAGTCTTCAGGGAAAGGAATCACAGCCCTGCAGATGCTGGAGGAGGTTTTGGCAGGAATTTTATTTGCAGGGAAAAAGGCCAAAATGGCTCTTTTGATGTTGAAGGTTGCAGACCCCTGCCCTAAGAAGTACTGAAAATACAGATTTACAGTTTTTCCCATGCACATTCATGGACCTGAAAATCTATCCAAGGACCCCTAAGGGGTGTTTTAGAAATAATTCAACATTTAGAGGTTTTCAATACTGCTTTCAAGCCTATTTTTCATTTTCAAGTATTTACAGAAATGTACGCAACATAACTTTGCCAAATATGGAACAAACTGGTTTCCAGCAGCTGAGTTCAACATTTTGACTGGGGAATCTAAATCTATTACTTCCTTTATGGGAAATTTATTTTAAAAACATAAAAACGTTTCAACGACATTCAATGTCCTTCACGATGTTTAACCCAGGGAGTTTTAAAAGCAAAGACAGGTTGAAAAGGTGACATTTTATCGAATAAACTAAATCTATGTGCCTCAGGCAAAACGCTTGGCACAGTGAAAATATGCAGGAGCTCACAAAGTAAAGTGCGTTCATTTAAAAATACACCTTAAATGTTTCTAAAAAGTCTAAAAAGGAAGTTAACTGAAGCAAATGTTGCACTTTTAGAGCCAAAAACCCACCTGTAAAGCCAGGCTTCGAAGGGGCGACACTAGATGGCGGCACCGGACTCGAGGTCTCTTGTGACGCTGAGCAAAATCTGCTTCTTCTACGGTTTTAATTCAGCGATGCAGCCGCCGTCGCCGCCACCGCCAAGACGTCTTGCGCCCCCTACTGGCAGCGGGCAGTCCGTGGAGGACCAAACCGCAATGTGGTCAAACATGCAGGTTTTGGCAAAAGAAGTCAACATTTTAACACAAAATATGTGGCCACACGTTGTGCGCATCGCATTTTCCTCATGTTTGTAACACAAGTGATTTTATATTGGATTTTTCGAGTGCTTTCTGCAAGACAAAAAGTGTGGTACTTTTAAGGCAGGGGTGTCAAACGTACGGCCCGTTAGTGGGTTCAATCCGGCCCGCTCGATGAATTTTAAAAGCAAAAAATGTATTAAAAACACGAACTCGAAATTCGCAATAAGATGCAATTCCTAGATCGTCCGCAAGGGTGTTCCGTTTTAATAGAGTAAAAGCAACGGCAACTGTGCTACCCAGTCTGAACAGCAGATGGCAGCAATGCCCCTTCTGCTAGATATGGCTACCTTATTTTATACTCACCTTGACACCCTCATTGGCCAAAATGTCTTTGTCAAAAAGGAGAAAAGTGGTTTTGCAAGAGAAATGGACCGCTTCCTATTTATTCACAGAGATAAATGGAAAACCTATGCGCTTAGTGTGTCGGTGCTCAAGGAATATAATATTCGGCGCCACTATGAGACTCATCGTAGTAGAAAATACGACATCTTGCAAGGACAGCTGAGGAGAGAGAAGATAAATGAATTGCATCTGCCAACATTAGCCCGACAAGAAATGCCGTGGCAGAGAGGATATCGGAACTATCGTCCGATTTAGGGTTGATATGCAGGGTCAAGTCATTTCTTGCATTTTCTGTTGCAGTTGGTGAGAGCACTGACATTACAGACGTT
>CM030900.1:24753626-25088487 GCA_018136845.1 Heterotis niloticus | reverse complement strand
TTTCAAAATGCTACCATCAAATGCTTGCAAGGCAGACTGAGCCTCACTCAACCCCTTCGTTGCTACACAAGAATAAAAACAAATAAGCCGAGTATTTCAGAACGAAGCCGTCCATGTCTGTGCTAAGTTTCTATTAAGCAATATTAAAGAATTTTTGTGCACGATTTAACTTTTTGAAGTTTCTAATGGTTTTTTAATACAGGTAAATATGAAAATGCCCTAAAAGTTTCCTCTGTCAGGATGAGGTAACGGACCCAGTTGCAGACACAACACGAGGGACTGGGTTTACAAGACAAGATGTTCGCATAGACCACTGAAGTGCAGGGATAGCCCATAGTAACTACACACAGCTACGGATGAGATCCCGTGCTTGAGCTGACCGGTCCTGCGCCTTTTATAGCCGAGCTAATGAGCTGATCTGGTGCAGCTGCGATGGGTATCTGGTTCCTGACACTAGACAAAAACTGAGAATATTTCAAATATTTACGGCTCATGTGACGGCACCCTGCGTGCGGTAGCACGTGTGCAGTAACCATGGAGACCAAAATATAGAAAATCAAAACTAAGCTAACGAAATCAAGACGGAAAAACTACAAGAATCTAAATTTTAAATATTTTTCATGCATTTTTAATGAAATGTCATTATCAGTGTTTTAAAACACAAATACCCGCATTACTGTTAAACATTTTAGATTTTTCTTAACAATCCTATATTTGGAGTTTTGAAAAAGGGAATTTAGGCTGAATAAAGCTTCACCTATCTTTCTGCGTGAAGACTACAGTTATATTTGTTAATGCCGATTTAGTATTAGGAGCATATCCTTAGTAGCTGCACAAGAGCCCCGAGTGAGGGCCGCTACCGCTGGCGACACGATCGGGTGCTCAAGGCAATGGCAGAGGCCATCTCTAAAGCTATGGCTAACAACAGGGCCATCCGCAGCCAGAGGAACATCACCTTTGTTAGGGCAGGAGAACACCCTCAGCCACATCCCAGAGCAGCAGCCAGCTTGCTTGCCTCAGCGCTGGACTGGGAGATTCAGGTAGACTTGGGCAGGGAGCTCAAGTTCCCGGAACATGTGACACCAACTTCCTTGAGGCCAGACATGGTGTTAACATCTGCGTCCTCAAGGCAGGTGCTCATAGTAGAGCTGACAGTCCCCTGGGAGGACCGGATGGAAGAGGCGAATGAGCGCAAGCGATCCAAGTACCATGAGCTGATGGAATAGTGCCGGAGGAGCGGCTGGAACGCTCGTTGTAAGCCTGAGGTGGGGGTAGAGGCTTTGCTGGCCGTTCACTATGCAAGGTCTTCACCCTGCTTGGCATCACAGGAGATGCTAGAAGAAGAGCCATAAAGTCCATCGTTGGGGCTGCAGAGAGGGCATCTAGGTGGATTTGGATCAGGAGGTCCAAATCGTGGGTTAGTGCTGCTGGGACACAAGCCAGGGCCTGATCAACCCTGGCTGGGTCACCTGAGGGAGGGTGTCTGATGTTGTGAAACCCAAAACACCCGATGACCTCAGGGAACATCACTGATGATGTGTCCCAGCACATCCTAGGATGTATCTTTAAACTATAGTGATAAAATCCAAGCTTAAAATTAACCTAAATTAAAGAAAACCCATTGCACCTTTTTGTTGTGAGATTTTCATTTCTCAGGAACAGGAACACCCGGAGAGGGAGAACTACCAAGGAAATCACTGCCTACCCTACATAACTCAGCTGAAGTAGCTGAATTACTGCTATTACTAAACTGTTAAAATGTGTATTTATCATCCCACAGATTCATATTAAACAAAAAAAGAACCCTATAAAAGGGAACCCACTGCCTACCTAACCTTCACCCAAAGCCCCGCTTTACCATACCCTAACCTTCAACCTCCATGGCAACCCCACAGTCAACCATCAGCAAGCCTGTCTAGCTATTATGCAACAGCTTGTACCTCGCTAATACCAATGTTAGCGAACTATAAATCGCATGGTATAGCAGTAGTGATGATGCAGTATCTCATCGGGGTACTCAAGTGGGCACCTTCCTTCATTGGTGTTTCATTGAGTTAGGCCCATGACACCTCCAGAAGGCTCAACTGCAGCTCAGGCATCTCAGAACTGCTCCCTTCCACCACTGCATGCACCACTGCGCTACCCAGCAACACAACACACCACCTACTATCCACCTTAGTGCTCCCTCTAACAACACGCTTACCGCTTTTTCTACCACTTGTTATCCGCAAGGAAGAAACTCCTTTCCTACCTTTTTTACCACTACCTAAACCACGTTTTGCATTAACCAGATACCACACAGACGCCATCACCTGCTTACTGGTAACCACTACCGCTTTGCCCGATAGCTACCAATTCAAGGCTTCACCACTCAACTTTCATCCGCATGGTCCTTTTCCTCCATATCCAAAGACTTCCCTGCTCAGCAGCCTGCATCACTTCCCTCACCACCTGTTGCAAGCTCTGTCCTCGGATTCTGAGTTTCCGAAGCAGTGCCATTGTTGACCGGAATATAAAGCTGCAACATCCCATCTCTACTGGTCTCACTCTCGCACTCCAACCCCACCCCTCTACTTCCGTACCAGCTTGCTATACCTGAGCGTCATCAACTGACCCCTCCCATGGGACCGTAAGTTCTATAAAATATGCAACGTACCAGCTTGCTGACCTCAAAACCACATCTGGTCTCAAGCTTGTGCTAACTATTTCCTGGGGCACAACTAATTTTCCTCCCAGGTCGACCTACATTTCCCAATCTCTAATTCCCCTGAAATGACCTAGCTCCTTTCTACCTATACATTCCCTAGTCCTCTCCCCTTCCCTTCCCTTCGCCAACAAACCAAATCCCTGAACTTCCAGCCTCATGACCTGACCTTACCTGTATCCTCCACCTCTCAATAGCTTCCGCCAGGCATCTCAACACCTGATCATGCCTCCAAGTATACCAACCCCACGACAAGCTAACCTTACAAACTGCTAATATATGCTTTACCGTCCCTACCTCCAAACACAGAGGACAGGCTGGGATCTCACCAACCCACTGCTTAAGGTTCTGTTGTGATGATAGCACATCATAAATAGCTTCTAGCAGAAACCTTAACCGATTTGCATCCATACTCCACACATCCCTCCAAGTCATTCTCCTCTTCTCAGCTCCCTCTCAATTCACCCTCTGTCCTTGCTATAAAAGTTTAGGTACTTGTGGGGAAAAATTCTGTAAAGTGTGGATGTTTCCGACAATATCATTAATAGGTTTCAGTAACCAGTAAACTTTCTAAAAAAAAGTGCAGTAAACAGAAAACTCAAAATTCAGAATCAAATCAATATTAGTTGTAATGACTCTGCCTTTAAAACAGAATGAATTCTCTTAAGATTGTAGTTTGATTCACTGGTGTGTCCAGAAAGCTGCAATTTTTTAATATGTATGCAGCAAAGTACATTTGTAAGACCACACTATATGGACAAAAGTATTGGGACACACCTCTTCATTATTGAATTCAGAGCCATTGCCACAGGTGTATAAAATCAAGTGTTTAGCCATTCAGGCTCCATTTACAAACATTTGTGAAACAAAACGGGTCATTCTGAAGAGCTCAGTGACTTCAAGCGTGGTACTGTGATAGGATGCCACCTTTGCAATAAGACGGTTTGTGAAATTTCATCCCTGCTGGATATTCCACGGTCGACTGTAAGCGGTATTATTTGAAAGTGGAAGCGTTTAGGAACAACAGAACCTCAGCCACGAAGCGGAAGTCCACGTAAAGTCAGAGAGCAGGGTCAAACACTGCTAAGGTGCGTAAAAGTTGCCAGCGCTCTGCTGATTCCATAGCTGAAGAGTTCCAAACTTCCACCGGCATTAATGTAAGCACAAAAATTGGGTTTCCATGGCCGAGCAGCTGCATGCAAGCCTCACATCACCAAGTCGGATGCCAAGCGTCTGATGGAGTGCTGTAAAGCACACCGCCACTGGACTGTGGAGCAGTGGAAACCCATTCTATGGAGTGACGAATCACACTTCTCTGTTTGGCAGTAAGATGGGCGGGTCTGTGTTTGGTAGATGCCGGGAGAATGTTGCCTGCCTGACTGCATTGTACCAACAATGAAGTTTGGTAGAGGAGGGATAATAATGTGGGGCTGTTTTTCAGGGTTTGGGCTAGGCCTCTGTGAGAGAAATCTTTGTTAAGCTTTAAATGAAAGATTGCATTATGTTAAATGTATTTATAAGTAGTAGAATGATTTTTTAAACTTTTATTACAAAGCATTGTGACCTTAAGGTATTTATAGGGGTATCTTGAAGAATGGAAGTGATCAAACCTTGGCGTGAACTACTGGAAGGATGTTGAATTGTCATGGAAATGGTCAAACACTGTAAAACATCGAGACAAAGCCAAATGGTCAAACAAATGGCCAGTTCCAGTCCAGGTCAGACCTAGGGGGTATGCAGGTAAGCTGAGATAAAAGAACTGAAGTGGAAATCTACTGAAAGGCAGGAATATCTCACAAACACTGTATAAATAACCCCTGCATCTTTTGTTCGGGGAGACTCTCTTTTCGAAGGGACTCCCACACCGGTGTGTATTTCTATATAAAAATAAAGTGTAACTCTCTCTACACCCCAAGTGGTATTTTTTTCTTCCACACCTCTTACTTCCAGTGAAGGGCAATCTTAATACTTCAGCATACCAAGACATTTTGGACAACCCTATGTTCCAGCTTTGTGGAAACAGTTTGGGGGGCCCTTTTCTATTCCAGCATGACTGTGCCCCAGTGCACAAAGCAAGGTCCACAAAGACATGGCTGGATGAGTTCAGTGCGGAAGAACTTGACTCACCCCTGCAGAGCCCTAACCTCAGCCCCATCGCACACCTTTGGGATGAACCGGAATGGAGATTGCGAGCCAGGCCTTCTCGTCCAACATCAGTGCCCGACCTCATAAATGCTCTACAGAATGAATGGGCGCAAATTCCCACAGAAACACTCCAAAATCTTGTGGAAAGCCCTCCAAGAAGAGTGTGTAAAAGTCTATGTATTTGAATGCAATGACATTAAAGTCTCTGTTGGTGTAATGGTTAAGCATCCCAATACTTTTGTCCATATAGGGTATGAAATTAAAATGCAGTACTGCATTATAAACAAGACAAAAGGAAAGGAAGGTTTGTGGGCTGCAGGCTTCACTTGTGTCAGTGGACCAAAACACGGTAAAGATGAGACATTTGGAGACCATCAAAAAAATGACTGACAATTCCAAAATGTAGGAAATATTCCCAAGGAAATGTTATTTTTGACCCTTCACACAACACACTGCACTTCCAGAAATACTCAGAAACCCACCGTTTGTAGTTTCCACCCAAGTTTAAATTAAATGGGCACCACTTGACTTTAAGAGTTGTCACCGCATTTTGCCACCAGCTAATAAAAAATATGCTAGGTCAGCACACAGACCACTACAGAAGGTCTGGTTTCACTTGGAAAAATACTGTATGACTTATAAAATGTTGACAGTGATGCGTTCTTGCGTCACAATTTGTCATTAAATGCACTTACTAGCATTTTTATACCTGCATATGTAGCTATTGTTGGGTAGCACAGGGCCTGGCACCCAGTGATTCTGGGAGTTTTCAGCTGTTTCAGCACACAGTTACACACTTTGGGCAAGACAGAGAACACCGCTGTACCCTACAGGGGGGAAACGTTCAGTTTTGCCCCCCACGAGACCGGCATGAACATTCACGACAAAAAAAAGACCAAAATTCTGTACAAAGTAAACAAAACAGTCAAACTTTACTCTTAAATAGCATTCAGTTAAAACATTTTGTTTCCCTGTAAAAGAAAAAAAAAAAAAACTTGCATGTTTTGGTTTCCTTACTTTTTTTTTTTCGCAATAATGAACAACAATAACATCAAATATAATTTGGCAACGAATGGGACAAAAAACCTGTAAAAGTGATAAAACCCAACGAACAGCTGACCGAGTCGGTTGAACTCTAGAAACCCTTAACTTATAAAGAAAGAGTATTCTAACCTCTGTGTCATCTTCCTGTCAATCCCTCCCACAACAGTAGGAACCGCTAGAAAAACCAGCCATACTGACCACGTAACACTTTAGGTTAAGCTCTACAAATACATTTACAAACACACAGTCTGGAACATTTAACTGCACCACTGACTTGGCTGTACAGTAACTCTCTGCTACGCTAGAGCTTATTAACCAGAAGTTTTTATGTTTTTCTCGAGCAAATATTATTAATCTGCTTACGATCCATTTATGTGTATTTTGCAGCCACTTAAGCTAAAGTGTTGTTGCTTTCTGGTCTTGAAACGTGGGGGATTTTTTTTGTTCCGTTTCATCGCTTCGCTTCACCCTGCATCCTGCGTTCGGATGTCTGTGCTTCTTTCTTCAACCGTCCGGTATCTGTGCTACTCGCGCCCAAAAGGTGCTGGATTCGGAGGCGTCGGAACACGACGCGGACGGACGGACGGCCAACGCAAAAGGAAACTAAACACACAGGTGGGAGACTGAGTCAAGTTAAAGGTCCTCTTTGCGGGTTGACAGCTGTTGGCCTGGTGACCACGGTCGCCATTTTTCTTTTCTTTTTCTCCTCCCGTACGGATGATCTCGACTTGGCCTGCGATACGGTTGCTGGAGAACAACGGTCCAACCTTGCTGACATATGGACATCTCCTCATCCTCCTCCTCCTGCAGCCGGTGCATTCTGGAAAAGCTGCGTTTCATTTGGCGGTGATGAGTCGAGCCGGGTTCAGGTCCTTTGTCGAGTTTATGTCGTAGAGGCGGGAAATGAAGCAGCAAAATAAGCGTTAATATTTGGGCTGCAGTGATGTCGGCAAACAGGTGCTTGATGGGAGAGGCGGGATGATGCGAACGAGGGTCCCTGCGGTTCCCAGAGTCGTGCTGGGCTGCCCAGGGGCGCCGTCTCCTCTGTCCAGGCAGCGCGAGTGCACGCTGCAGGTCCTGTGAAACTCGTGAGAAACACCAGCAGAGCTTCCTCATGCTGAGAAGATGCCACCAAAATCCTAACTGCGTCTTTTCTGTGAACTCGGCTAAAAGTCAAAGGTCAAACGTCAGCCGGATGCTCTTCAGAGGGACGGGGCAGGGGGTGGGGTCGCGAAAGACAGTGGAACGGCGTGGTTTACAAACATGCCTTTTACCAACAGCACAACAAACACAATCATAATTCAACACAGTAAAGTGCAAGGCATTATTATCATTATTATTACCATTATCGGTATTACTCAGGTAAAATAAAACAACGGAAGTCACAAGAACAGACACAGAGCAGACGTTCCCCCTAAAGCGGTCCAGTTTAGTCGGATTAACAAGGAACGGAGCGCCGTTCCTCGTAGTTGGAATGTAGGCGGGGCCAAAGGCGGCGGACAGACCCGAGGGCGGAGACACTGACAGCGTTACGGTCCAATCACAGCGCTGCCTGTGGACATCGTCTTTGAGCGACTTCTACCATAAAAACCTAAACATACTCTAGACAAAAACATGTTTTTTTCTTCTCTCATTTTTCAAAAACTACATTATTTACATACATATGTATGTGTACATTTTTATATATGCTTACGCCAAGTTCAGGGGCATTTAGCGCTCCAGACCACCACTGCCAGAGTCCTGGGTTCGACGTCAGTTCACCGGCCTCTGGTGGGAACAGCCTGGTTGAGGGTGTCTTCTCCAGCTTCTCTGGTCTCTGGCGTGTGCATGTGTGCATGTTTGTATGCCTGTGTGCATGTGTGTGTGCGTGTCAAGTTCTCTTCCTCACTCTGGATGAGCTCCGCGTTTAAGGAACAGCTTCTAGTTAAAGCACCAAAATGCCAGTACAAAGAGTGTTCATAGCCTGGGCACAGCAGACATCTGCACCAATCACGGAATGAGGTGCCAAAAAAAATCCAAACATGAGGATGGGACCGATGGAAGACCGCTGTTTCCTACATGCCACATCCTCAGGCGAGGCCTGGCCTACACGCACACCTTCAGCTTCAGGAATGTATCACGTGTTCTATCTGTGCGGCGTTTCGCTGCCTGGCTCCCTGATTTCCGTGAGGTTCGCTGTCCCCCAACCCCTGGAAGACAAACACTTTCCATGAGCCACTGGGAGGAGGTGAAGGACGTGCTTACCGGACCCCTCAACTCCCCTCGCCATCTTCTACGAAAATACTTTTACAACCACAACCTGTTCATGCAGGGAAGCTACCGGAATAAAAGGGGGGAAACCCTTCCTATACATTTGAGTAAACTACAAGACCGACCATAAAACCGACAACAAAATACAGGCTACGGGTGTGTGTAAAAGTGGCCCACATGCGCAACGATTTCAGTCTAAGTGTTCATTCGGTCAACTGTAACTCAGCCAAATCACAACATGAGGATGGAAAAGAGGGCGGGGCCACTTTGATCGACAAACAGTACGTATGAAAGGCAGAAATTAGCCAAACTCGAATGTCAGAAGTATATTTTTGCAATCGTCTTGCAGGCAGTGCTTCTGTTCCAGCCTTCGACAGCCCGAACCGTGTTAAACAGAGTGCGGCTCTGTTTCCATGTTAAATGTGTGTGTATGCGTGTGTGTGTGTGTGTGTGTGTGTGTGTGTGTGTGTGTGTGTGTGTGTGTGCACGCACATGTATGCTCATGTGTCCCAGTGCCGGCGCTCAGTAGTTGTCCAGCGTGCCGTCATAGAAGAGACCCTGCACATCCAGCATGGCCGCCAGCTCCAGGATGTGCTTCTGCAGCAGGCTGCTCTCCACTGTGTCCTGCTTGGGCAGCTGCGGGTACGACTCTGGGAAACTGCGCGACTCCTGCTGGAAACAGAGTTGCTGTTAGCCTGGGGAATCCCACCCATTCCAATCGTTTCAAACCGCAACGCTCAGCATAAATATAATAAAATTTGCAAGCAAGGTTTGGCAGGGTCCCTGGGAAATTGGTCGGGAAACCCCGATACGGGCTGAGGGTGGGAAGGCTACGCTACCCGGAAGAGTTTGTGCAGCCTGAGCGTAGCCGAGCAGAACACAAAACGGATAAGCAGTAGCCTCAAAAACTCGTCCCCGTAGAACTGAAGGAAGGCTTGGTCTGTGGAGGGAGAGAGGAGAAAGGAAGCTCAGAGTGGGGATCCTCGGCACTGGTCGGCAACCAACAGCCCTTGAGAACAGCTGGATTAAGTTCTAAAGGCAGGCTTTGCGTTCCTGTTACCTATGGCGCGCGAGCGGGTGAGCATCTGGCCGATGTCGCGGTACACCTTGCGCAGCAGCTCCTGGCCCTTCTCCCACATGCCCTGCCGCAAGCTGCTCAAGCCACACACGGACAGGAAGGCCATCAGCGGGCTGTACAGGAAGAGCGTGAAGAGGCTGCCGCGCTGGGACTGGTCTGGAGGGTCACGGGAGGCGAGGGAGGAAGAGACAAGAGGCAGGGGGTTCACAGTAACCCTGGCCCAGGATGGGGAAAAGTGCTTCGCTAAGAAGAGGAACAGTGGTGGCAGCCATGTCCACAGGTACACTGCAGGTGGATCAATACTGCCGCACAGCAAGCACTGCTTCCATGGCAACAGCGCTGAACTATAACAATCAATTACACACCGGGTCTTCGAAAAGCAAATTTTCACCGATAGAAACATTTTCAAGTTGACTCATTTTTATTTACGCCCCACCTCCCACTTAACTTGCCAGCTATGGATTTAGGCACTTTTCTCCAAAGTAATGCACAGCTCAGCCTAAACAAAAGCGCATCACATTTATCAGAACGCAGCTTAGTATTAAATATCTGCTATCATAGTGCATGCATTGCTCGAGCTACCAGCTCACTCAAGTGAAATGCACAGAAGCATCCTGCTTCAACTCAATCCCACAGTGTTTACAGCTCAGGTCTAGTGGTCCTCAGCGCTGGGCGAGTTTTTCATTTAAATTTTTGATGTAGCCTAAAGCTTTAAAAATACTTCCTATTTTACTCATTAAAAAAAGTAGTGGTCTGACCAGGACTAAACAGAAGAGCAAAACGGATGTGACGTAAAACAAATATCTGCATCACACAGACGTTTGAATGAGACTCCTTTGTACAAAACAAAAACTGCAGTTTGTCTCCATTCAGAAGTGCTAATAAACACTTAAATGCTCTCAGCAAAACACATGCACTGTGTTTGACACCTACAAGCTACTGAATGCTGTTTATGCACCTTTCCAAATTCCAGGCTACCGTGGTAGAGACCTGAATTGCCTTTCCGTCATAAGTGTGTTTACTGGACCGCAGCATCAGTTAAAAGCAGATTAGAGCGGAGTCGACAACAGACGGCACACCAACCTTGCATGCTCTTGGGATAAACCGTGGGGGACAGCAGACACACCAGCGGCTGTCCAAAGAGGTTCGAGAAATTCTGAAGGAAGGGAAGGAAGCATCACATGCGCAGTCAGATTCAATTTCACCATATTTTTACACAGTGCCCAGCAAGAAACCTGCACAGAAAAGGCAGAATTCAACCATCTGGCCAAAAAGAATAAAAATAAATCACGTGGGACCTGAAATTTAAGCCAATGTGTGTCTACAGCACGTTTTCTTTTGTCAGTTGAGCATCAGAAAATAGAAGACGACATTTTTGGTCTATGAACAGCAATTGCCCAAGTCAGCCACCAGAGGGCACGGTAGCATACAAAGAGAAACCCTTCAAAGGGAAGCCGGAGATGTGACAAAACAGCCTGATACAAGCCAGATGTTTGGGCAGAACAGAAGAACATTTTTCACACTGTTTCCCATCTGAGGTTCAGCTGCGTTGGTCTCTGTGCTCCACAACTAGCAGCAGACGCTGTGGTATGAGGCGCTGGAGGGTTGGGGGTGCAATGGCGCTCACCTTGTAGGCTGTGCTGTTGGAGGAGTCCACGATGATGAAGAGGGGCTTCCTGGTGAAGGGGAACAGATCCCCAGGGTGAAGGCTGAGACATGGAGACAGGGGGAGAGGTGAAAGGTTAGGACTGAGACTGGCATGCACCACTATAGTCTCTCAGTCTAGTCCACCGTAATGATCAAACTTCATTCAAAATCTAAATACCGTACGAGCAGATCAGTCTGGGGTTCTCTATGTTTCATTCGATACCCAACCCTGGGAGCTGTCACTCCACCTCCTCTCACCAATGCATCTCCTTCTGTGCCTGGTTCCTCTTTTGCGCCGTCTCTCCGTTCACCACATCGCGGTTGGTGTTGGTCAACACGCCTCCAAAGTCATAAGGACCTGCGAGAAACAGCCTGGCTTATTAACTGCTCCACAATGTGACACCTGCTGGCTCTGGCTGCAGTTGGGTCGGTGCTGCTTCTGGTGGCCGGAGGTTGCAGTGAAAAATGAGCAAATTAACAGAATTCCCCCATGACCGTCTATGGGAAGCCAAATGATGCCAAACAAGAAATTGGTGTATATAATTATTAGGATGCAGAACAAACGTGTAACTTCCATGCATCATACAATGACATTTAAGGTTTCACAGTACGGCAGGTATCCGCACGTACCTGTCTTTCGATTTACAATTAAACATTTGCTTTCAAACATTACTCTCCTTTATTTGCTTATGTTGGCTTAATGCTAAAAGTGACTTTGGCGTTTCAAACAAAATGAGTTATGAGCAAATTTCTGGTCCCAGTTACGTCTGTAAGTTGAGGAGCCGCCTTTTTCTTATTTCCTTCAAACTAACAGTTTAAATATATTTAAGCCCCTTGTAAGGCCCCAGGGAAATGTGCCTGGCACCACAAGTTTTCACGGTACGGCAGGTATCCGCACGTACCTGTGTTTCAATTTACTATTACACATTTGCTTTCAAACATCAGATTTTTTCGATTGTAAATATTGAAATCAACACACATCATCGGGCATTAACTTGTCTTCATTTCAGCAGGGAGTGTGTGCAGACTGTTGATATTCCTGGCATAATTTTATTACATTCAATATTTCTAATGTAGTTTTGTTCGTGTCATTTTGTGTGTGTGTGTGTGGAGGACGACGAATGGCGTACCTTCGTAATCGGAGTGTCCAGTTGGGAAGACACCAGTGGCCGAGAGGTAAACCAGCAGGACGCTGTTCGCTGGCAGCTCCTGCCATCGCACATATGTTTATCAGTCACAGACCGCATCACTAATATGTTTAGAACTCAATTCATATGTGAGCCAATCACAGAGGGAACCAGAGGAATACATAGAGCAAACACATACAGTACAGCACATGACCAAACGCATTTCATTTTGACCGCCAAATGTTATGACCCTTAGGAAGAATGAAATACGAGATGCTGCAACAGGGAAAAAATGCAGCTCCATCAGCGGACTGCGTTCCAACAGCTTGCTGCGATTATGTAACCATAGTAACAGCCAAGGCCCTGGCATGAGGGGAGAGAGGAAGTGATACTCTGGGAGTCGGGGGAGCGGAGAATCTGTTCTCTCGGCCCGCCGTAATCTCCCCCGTATGTGCCCGCACCCGCCGCACGGAGACATTCACTCCTCGCGCCGTTCCTCGCGCTTCGCTAATGTGCCACCATCTCGCTTGGCTGCGAGGAGAAGCCTGCGAAAAAAACCTGTCACAGTATAGCGCCGCGTCGCTGCTCGCCGTGGCGGCGGCGGGAAATGTGGCAGCAGGCCGTAACGCCGTCCTGCTCCGGCTGGCGCACCGATTCCTCGGCTGATACCATACTGTCACGCACAGGCTCCTCACTTCAAGAATGATCGAGCTGCACATTTTCAGACACAAATGGTCTCTGGCTTATTTTAATTACATTCTCCTCACTTATTAAAAAAAAAAAAGTTTTATTTGGCACCAAGTGAACACCACCAGTTCTGACTTGCTAAGCTGGATGGCAGAATATATCAATTCACCACACTTTTACAGTGTTTACAGCTTGTAGCTGCAGTACAGCAACAATACGAATGCTTTTCTCTGGAATAACTTGCAGTGATTTATCTATTTATTATTTTAACAACCTACAGCAAAGTGGGGAGACCTTCAAGTGTAAGCTGGCAGCTGTAACCCAACAATACCTCTGATCCACCATCAGATGTTTATGGGATAAAAAGGTTAACAAACTGCACTGAATAGGAATTAAGTCATTTTCAGCCAGTTGTAGCTCATTAAAAAATGTACATAGCATCAATTGAAATAATGAACTGAAAAGATATTTATGTTGCATTATATAATATATAATGCAGATTTAAAATAGGTAATAAAATAAAGATGTTTACAGAAACGATCCTGCAAGTGAACTGAGCAACATCTCTATTACTCTCCTTTATTTACTTATGTTGGCTTAATGCTAAAAGTGACTTTGGCGTTTCAAAATGAGTTACGAGCAAATTTCTGGTCCCAGTTACGTTTGTAAGTTGAGGAGCCGCCTTTTTTCTTATTTCCTTCATACTAACAGTTTAAATATATTTAAGCCCCTTGTAAGGCCCCAGAGAAATGTGCCTGGCACCACAAGGCAGTCCACACAATGTCAGGCATTGACCACTAAAATTTGACATCAGGGAAACTTCCAGAAATGTCTGGCCAAGAACTGCACTGAAGCAGTTGCTCATAAACCTCCTCTGAAACAAACTGAATGTTGCTTTCCATTTAGATGCAGTCCTTCTGATAGCCTCCCGGTGTTTCAAGCATGATGATATTTATGGCCCCCCGCTAAGGCGTCTCTGCGGTGGCGCTCCTGTATGTGGGTCGCAATTTGGTCACGCCAGGAGAACCGCTACTAAATGGGACTTCCTTGGATTTAGGTTGTGCTGTGGTGTATGTGTGTTACGTCCTAGTTCAGCAACGGCAACTTTTCGATATTCTCCTGAGTTTCAGCGTGGTTATATTTAACTTGGCTATGCGGTTTGATCTGGAACGTGTTCGTGTTTGCATAATGTGTTCCAACAACACCACATGTACGGTCACAGCATGGCTCAGATTCTGACCAGAATATGACCTGTACTACAAATATTTTAAAAACATCAGGGTGCGGTTATGCCTATTTCAAACTCTCCTGCAATAGAACTGCATGTCGTGGGGATGTGGTCATACTCTACTGCAGTACCAGTGGATGGTATCAGTGTCCGGTCATATCTGAAGCATAGAAGTACAATAAAAATTCTACATCCTAGGAGGGCTGTGGCTGTGGTTGACCACCGCTCACATGAACCGCCTTCCGGTCTGAGACAGGGTTTTCCAATGAGCTCTACCCACCAAGAATGAGGATAAGCAGTAAGAAAAGCAAAAGCAGTCGGGTGGAGAGTGGGATATTAGGAAGGGGGCGGACCTTGAAAGAGGCGGACAGGAAGGTGTACAGCTGGCTGAATGTGGGCTTGTACAGCAGGTACTTGTGTGGATTCTCCCTCTTGGCCGGTTTCTCGCTGGGTTCCTGCTGCTGAACGACAAGGACCGGTGGAGCCTGGGTTAGACACACAAGGTGCGTGCATGCGTGTGTGTGGGTGTGTGCGCCCGCGTGCCTGAGCACTGCCATCCGGTCTCACCAGTGTCCCTGGCTTATTCATCTGTGTGGCCAGGTTGACGGGCTCCCGCTCCAAAGCCTGCAGCATGCGGAACATGTCGATAGTCAACTCGCTGAACTTCACCTGTCGAGCCCGGGGTAGGGGGGAGAGGGCTGTTAGGTGTAGTGTCACATCAGTACAGGGCATACTGACTCATATCTCACAGTCATGGTACAGGCAAACTGCAGCTCCATACCTGATTGTTGCAGTTGCCGATGATGAGCGCGTCCGCCAGGTTGAGCTGCCCCACCACCATGCCCTGCTCTAGCGGGGGCACACCTCCCTCCTGCAACCGGTTCGAGGTGATCACCACGGCATTGTCGTCGTTCAGTACCATCACTGGGTCGGCCTGCAAGGGCAGACAGGCCTCGGCTTTCACACCTGCGCGACGGTCATGTCCAGAGTGATGAACATCACTGTTTGTACCATGGTCACATAGCACTTGCAAGACATGGTACGTGTATGTGTCAACAAGTGTGCCCCAGACACACACACACACACACACACACACACACACACACACAAAATGAGATGCTCATGGACGCAAGAACAAAAGCATACCTGAGACCTAACCTTTGAAGGCTCATCTTTTCAACAGCCATTGCTCTGTATAACGCATCTTTGCAAGACCCAACATTTGCAGACAAATCTTTCCAAATCACCACCTCAAGATCCATCAATTCCAGGCCCACGTTTGAAGCATCCACCACTTTAAAACCCTCAACTTTAACACTCACCTCTTCAACACCCACTTATCCGTCATCCACAGCTTCATATATCATATTACCTCAAGACCCACTTCTACAAACCATCTCTTTACAACCCTCCAGTCAAGACCTCTTAAAGACCCACCACTCCAAAACCCACCTCTTGGAGCGACACCTCAAGGAGACGACAGTCTTAATTTTTCAGATTGACCCTTGGCAGCTAGACTGGGGTTCATTTTTGTGTGAATGTTCCTTTCTTAGTCCTGAAATGACTGAGTCAGAGTCGTGTTTTACTATTTTGTAATAATACATGAAGAGTCTTAGAACTCAAATTTCTAGGGTTGATTCACATTGAATAATCACCTCAATGAAAGCCGCCACCTCCTGGAGGACCAGGTTCCACTCCAGCTGGTCCTCTGTGTTGAAACGTTGGGTGTAGTCCTCAATCTCTTCTGACAGCTCCTACACACACACACAGAGGTAAAGTAGTAGAAAACCACATGCCAGGGTACATTTGAGCAAGTTTGTTTTTTTAATAATTAAAATATAAAATCAACTAAGGAAAATTTACCTGCTAAAAGGTACAAGAGTACAATAAGGATACAAAATTACCACATTCATGCCAAAATCTTCAACTCCACCTAGCAACGCTCTCAAAATAACATGCCCCAGACTGTCGCCACCTAGAGGACGTGCTCGAAAATCGCTATCCCCCACCGACCTTGACCAGCACTTTGACCAGGTCCATCTTGTTCAGTAGCAGGCAGACCACAATGTAGCGGGCATAGTAGCGCAACTTCTTCACCACCAGCTCTGGCCTTGGGGACAAAGGTGGAGGTCATGTGACGGAAAACAACAGCAAGTAAACCTCTTAGCTGTCCGCTCTACCATGCGCGATGCATCTTCTTCTTCTGCCATGCCAAGGTTCAAAGTTCAAGGTTCACTTTAAATACAAGATGTACTGTACATACTGCAGATGAAAGGTAACTCCTCGTGGACCATGGTCCACAATATACTCAACAGGGAGCATGATGACACACTACAACACAAATAAACTGAATAGATAAGTAGGTTAACAGGTAAATAAACTGGAATAGATAAGTAATATATAAATAAACAGATAAATAATAAATAAGGAAAAAATAAAAGAATCAATACAAACAGTCAATGGTGGGTCAGTGAGGGTGGCAGTGACCAGTCCCCTATGTATTCCAGCAGCCTGACAACTTGCACCTTCCCTCACAGGGTCAGGCAGGCCATGTGCCCCTCTCACCTGTCCTCCTTATTGACCTGGTAGTAATAGCTTCTCTGGCGAATGGCGGAGTAGAAGGAGAAAGCCTCGTTCAGGTAGCTGGTCTCAGAGGTCCGGAGGCTACGGAGACAGAACACGTGTCACTGCAATGACACATACTGTACAGTAAGGGTTTTTACCTCAAGGCCTGAAGTAAAAATAACAATGTCTAATTAAATAAAATTTTAAATATTAATGTTATTTATAGCTGTGACATCATTCCACATAAAGAGCAACAAACTATGTTTTAGATTTTCTGTGATTTTATGGACATTTTTCCAGATTGTGGTTCCTAGCTTTCATCGGCTTTTTAAAGGGGCCAGTGGCCTAGACATGGTTAAGAACCTCTGTTGTAGAGCAAGTCCTCTGGGCTCAGCAAACATCATCACACAAAACTATGGGAACAGCTTTAAAACTACACATCTTCAATTATTCACAAAGCTTGATATTTACGACGGTATTTTGACAAAGCATTTCACTCAGTGGCTCAATACCAGGACCCCATCAACAGCAGTGACTCAAACCCGGGAGCTTTTCTTCAACCACTCTTCCTCTTGCTGTCTACATCAGTAAGAATCTAGCAAGCCTGCAGCTGCTGGGTTAAAGCAGCTGCAGGCTTGCTAGATTCTTAAAAAGGCACAATTCTGAGCACAACGTGAATACCAGGAGAACACAGTCTGGACTTCAACGGTCTCCGTGTTTCCTTACTAGTAATGGTAGTAGAGCTGGCCGATCTTGGAGGCTACCTCGCCGATCTGCCATCTCTTCAGGCCATACCGGTTGTCTAGCACCTGTCTGTTGGGAGAAAAGCACAGCCACATTTCAGCAGAGACCGATGGAGGGGCAGTTTCTCCATGGCAGAGGCAGAAATACCCCTTGCTGCACCCACATTTGAACACCACACTCCAATACTTCTCCACTCTCCATCCAACGCTAATTTTAAACCCAAGTAACTTTTTTACGCCTCACTGGCTCCTTAAAGACCTCTTTCAGCACCGGCTAAATATACCCGGATCTGGACAGCACCAGCAATCCCTTCCACCCCATCATTAATTCATCAAACCTGTGCTGGTCCTGCACTGCATTCACACCCCCACCTCAGCCAGCGGGCTCCAGGATGATGCTCGTTCTAAATATGCCCGGCAATAAATATTTCACCAAATGTGGAGGCAGAAGAAATCGAAATACAGTGCCAGTCCTGTGTAAAAATATCGCTTTACAAGGTATAAAATTCAGTTTGGTTTGCTCAGAGATGCCAGCAATAATAAATTGGCAATTTATGTCTTTAACAGTTATGTGGGTAACAGGGCATCGGTACGGTGGCTGAGGTGGGAGATCTGGAGAAACGGGGGTGTCTTCGTCAGGTGTGGGGTCAACGTGTAAGAAAGACCCTGGTGTGTGATTAAATATACTATTATCATAGCGATAATGTTATATTTCAGTAAAACATTCGGCATTTCCCCGCACTGCACTATGCTATCCAACTTATCGCTGGTTTTTACTTCACTTACACTGAGTTCTTTTGTGCATTTCTTACCACTGTGCATTTTATTTATCATTATAACAACATGTTAAGATGTGTATATAATTAGCAACCGTGAGCAACCAAGTGGACACACACACGTCTGGACTATGAAAGGAGGGGGTGTCTGCATGTGGCAAAGTTTAATTTTTTTTTTTTTTTTTAAATTGTTAATATTTTGAGAAATATTACCAAAATTTAAAACATAGCATGTATTTTCAATATTTATAATTTCTCTTTAAGTCCATAAAATTGAGGCTACAGCTTAAATTACAGCAATATGCTAATGTTTTAATAGTACTAGCAATGGCAGGTGTGTGTGTGTGTGTGTGTGTGTGTTGGAGATGAAAGTGTATCCAGGGAGGTAGGCAACACCTGTGCTGCTGCTGGAACTTCCACAGCTTGGTGTAGACGTCGAAGGTGCGGCCGAAGTAGGACTGCCACTGCTTGTGTCCATACTGGGGCAGGTCTCTGCAGGAAGGTAGGTAGAGGAGGGAGAGGTATTTAGAACAACCATCTCCACTGCAGGGGGATGATGTCGCCCTGCTGGGATGGGACAGCAGGCGAGGAGCTGAACTGGAGCCATGAGGCAGTACGGGAGAGAAAGCGGTTAAGAGAAGAAGGGCTGGATGTGAGGAAGAAAAGAAAAAAGGAAATACTATTAAAGGAAAGAGAGAGAAGACAAAGAGGCCGGCAAACGGTACAGAAGCGTAACAGAGCAAAGGGACCGACGGGTAATAAAGAGGGAAGCTGTGAGGGACTTAACATGTGAGGTTTTTACGCTAAGCTACTTAGAATGATTTACCTATTTATGTCGCTTTTTACCATATTTCTCAGTAAGTACTTAAATCAAGGGCACTACAGCAGGAAGTGGGATTTGCACCCAGGTCCTTCAACTGCACAACACGTCAACCAAATTCCAGCAAGCCGACTTAGAATATGCACCATATATTCCTCCATGTCAAGACAGAGACCACAGGATCTTGTAACTGAGATGCAAGACAGATATTTTGCAGCGCTTGGAGGAAACTGCAGCTTGTAAATTTATGGTAAAATTGCACTTATTCCTAAAAGCGAGGAGAGGTTGTGCTGTAATGAATGAGCTGTTTGACGTCAGCACCGAGCTTTCAATAGTGAGGGAACATTAGAATTTGAAAGCGCCTGAATGTTAGATAAAAAACCTGGTGAGAAGTCCACCGCATATCAGAAATGCGTGGCCACAGCTCCTCGCCAGCAGTTTAGTTGTCTCCCATTTGATCACTGTTTCAACACGGTAGACAGCAGACAACCAATTGCTCAAGTGTACTTACAGCTGCCCTGAAAAAGGCAGGGACTCTGCTTTTAATTCTTATTCTTTTCCTGACTGGCCTGTGAGCAAACACGGCTGAGATGTGTGTACTGGTGATGCTCGAGCACCCGGCTGGGTGAAAGCGGCCGTCCGCTGTGAGTCACAGGGTGGTGACGAGATGGAAGCAGACACGCAGCGCCTGCCCCCTGGAATGGCAGCACGACACGGCTCAATTCTTCTCCCTTTTTTAAAAAGAAAAAATCTGTTCTTTTTTTCCTCCTTCAACAGGGCTTCAGGCTGGTTACCGTCAAGGCGTTGCCATAGCAATCCATCTGCGGAGCACAGAAAAAAAAACCCCAAGAACGACGAACACTGGAGGAATGACATGCTCACAACTTTTTTAAAGCATTTTTTAAGGCTCCTTTCAGAAACAGTGCTTTAGCCGAGACCTTCCCAGAATGCATAGCAGCGCAAGGGCCGGAGGGCAGGTTAACACGCTAGCCGCACACACTCGCAGTGACAGCTCTGCTTCCCGCCACTTACGCTTGTAGATCGTGTCCCTTGTGGGAAGCAGCGGAGATGAAAAGTAGAGCCCAACATGGGTCAGGGCTGCACACAGTAGCCTGTTAGGCATTTCTCTGCGATTGTACTTCGTACGGCCACCTCGTTCACATTCCTTTAGCCTGGTACCACTCATAAGGGGTCCAAAATCTAAATTCCTTCTCAGTTTTGTCCCCTATGTGGTGGAATGAGCTCCCTCGGTCCCTCAGAGCTTCCGAAACCCTTCCAGCATGCAAGAAGGGTCCCAAATTCATTTCCTGACCTCCTGACAGCTACATAAAGGAGTCCAACACCATCTGCTGTGATTATGTATTTGCGGTTTGAGTGTCACTTCTTTAGGCAGCTCATCGAGGGGTGAGAACCAGCAACACAGTGGCATCAGACACCCAAGCCGTGCTTTCACCATCCTGTGTCTGAAGCTTTTCCTCTGTTTGTGATTTGGTTCTGTTCACTTTGGAGAAAAATTAACGTCTTCGTGATGAGCTACTACGAGGAGATACAACATCCATGTCATTCACACACAGTTACATCCATCCTACCTACAGTCCTGCTGGCTGCAAGTAAGGCACCTTCAAACTCTACAGCAATCACAGGAGAGGATGAGGACATAACCACTGCTTTGCCAGCCTGTGAGGGGCGCCATAAATCAGGCTTACTAACGGAGATGTGAACTGCAGACCCCCCCCCGGCTCCACCCACAATCCCTAATTTATAGCTCCATTCCTTTTTCAGTTCTTCCAGCAAATACATCTTGTGGGTATTAATCCTGTCAGCATGGATGGGAAATTAATGGTCCACGGAATGAAATTAGATCCCGCGAGATGATTGCCCCCCCCCATGGCTCGCAAGGGCGCCAGGGTGAGAGATAAATCTTATCACCGGCCGTACAGACGCAGGGGGTCGGCCGCGGCGCCTCGGTGTATCTGTCAGCGTGCCAAGCTTTCCAAAACCCTTGGGTTTATGAGTGCGTGAGAGGGAGGCAGACACAGCGCCTGTTAGCCTGGGGTGTTTGGACTGTGGCCACTGGATCATAAACACCCAAAGGGGTGATGGGGGAAAATGAACCTATTGCCACCCGTCACCTTCACAGTCCTGCCAAGCTGAACTTCTCATTATTATTATTTATTAATCTATCCGACACTTTTTCTCCAAAGCGACGTGCAGCACAAGGTTTGCGCGCTAAGCTACTTACACTGAATCACCAATTTATAGAGCGCCGTCATTTTTACTGTGTCAATACACGATGAATACCTCCATCCAACTTTAATGGACAATATATAAATAAAGAGGATCATTATAAAGCTCTTTTTCAATTTGAAACACAAAATTTTATTCTGCAAGAGACTTATCTGTAAAATGCTTCGGGAAAGTAAAAAGTAGGGTTTTGACTGACCTTCTCTGACGGATCACTCACATTATTATCTGTTATTCGTTTATCTGACACCTTTGTTTGAAGCCACTTACAGCCTGAGGGTCGTAAGCTAAGCTACTTACCCCGTTTTACCCATTTATACACCTGTATCCTGCGTGCCTCCGACTGGACACTAACTTCACACAGGTGCCACTCGCCCCACTCATCCCCAACAGCTCCAGGACCCACATCGCAGGGGGGCAGAGCAGGGTGGTGGTGCGAGCCTTGGGCACAAAGAGAGCACCCCCCTTCCTTCTTACCCCCATATGGAAGCCAAGCGATAAGGAGCTCTTCGAAAGACGGCTTAAAAAACATATTTTATGGCGTGAGAGAAGAGAAGAGCCCCATCAGCAGCCGCGTGATGGAGCGCCGCCATAATCCCACACAATGGGGCTAATTGATAAAACTGTCATTACGGCATGGGACTCCGCTAAGCAGCGCAGGCTGTCAGTGGCCGCCACCACCGTCTCTCACACACACGCAGAACAGCGACGCTCACTTCCTCTCACACACGCAGACATTTTTATGGGTAATGAATAGTCCACTGCTGCTCCCCCCCCCCCCACACGCACACACGCACACGAAAACAAAGAAAGCTCTTTTATTAAATAAACCAATTCCCAAAATCGCGCCCAAAGACGCACAAAAACACCCAGGCTGTGGCATTCCGATGCTCTTAGCAGGGAGTGTTTTTTATATTTAAATCCTGAACTGAGTTCCTTTTATTGCATATGATTACAACAAAGCCTCATGCAGCAGCAGCAGAGACCCCCCCCCCCCCCCCACTCTGTGTGCTGAGCTTATAGCGCAGATTCTGGACTGTGCTCACGTACGCATGAAGGGCGAAGGCACGCATGTGAAGGCGCTGGCGTTACCGAACACGCTTAGCCACGGTGGAATCGCCAACGAACGACCCGCCGTCAACATGAATACCGCTCTTGCCTCCTCCTTCCTCCTAGCCCTGAGATGTTACTGGAAGCCATACCGAGGAGGAAAGGGGGCGAATGCAGACACGCATCCCTGACGTGCGCGTGTGTGGAGGACGGGGAAGGGGAGGTGGTGGACAGGAGAGAGCGAAAGCAGTGGGAAGAGAGGGGGAGAAGACACTGCCCCCCAGGGGTTAGCAGACCAGAGCTATTAATAGATCGCGGCTAAAAATGAATGATCAACTGAAGCGCAACCCATAGGCCACGGACGAGCAGTGACACATCAAGATGCGCGGCTCCTTCCTTTTGTCCTCCTTAGGATGACTAACACGCATGCTGACACGTGAAGTGGGTGTCTGGCGATGCAGTGAGGAAAGAGCTTGCAGCTCCGGGCTCCAGATCAGCGTGAAAAATACGAATAGGAGACCTCTTTATTACCCACTGCCTCTCGGATTTGACTCAAGGAAAATTCATTCTCAGCATGGGGACAGGAAGGACATGTGGGACAGATAATGGGGGGTTAATGAGAGACGGAATGACAAAGAAAGACGACGCGGGGGCAGAGATGCTGCGAGAAGGACTTGGAAAGGCAAAGAGCGAGTGAAATAAAAGGGAAAAGACCAAAAAGGACAATGGGGTGAAAGGAGATGGTAAAGGACGGTAAGCAACAGAACTGGATGAAGAGTGAAGCCAAAGGATAGCGGTGAGATGGAGAGAAAGAAGGACGGACAGTGGACGAGAGTGAGACAAGTATGGTGAGACAGCAAAGCAGAACGATAAAGCTGCGGGAAAATTGATGGGCAAAGTGAGATGAAAAGATTGGACGCAATCCAACCTGAGGCCATTGAAGAGCTGCTTGGACTTGTCCAGCAGGTAGCAGAAGTCTGTGACGGTCTTCCTCTCGCCCAGCGGAATGTCATCCTCGGCTCCCACCCCGGTCATGGCCCCAGCTGCTGCTCTCTGCTCGCACCTGGGACGCATGGGGACAGAGGCATGGGTGAGCAGGAGTCACAGAAAGACACAGCAGCGAAGTGAGGGCAAGAAATAGAGCACAGTAAGAGTCAGAGCTGAAAGAGGACAAGGTGCGGCCAGTCAAGGTATGTGCGGCTGAATATGTCCAAAAGACAGAGCGTCCACTAAGGCTAACAAGGTAAATGTAAAGTGTTAAAAGGTATTTTCAATGAAGAAAAGAGGTTGTGTCCAATGAGGCGATATGGACATATCAGGTAGTGTCAGTAGTGTTTATCGATAGTATGAGGGTGTCTTGCAAAGGTGTACATGACAAGGGTTTGGCCAGCAGGGATATGTGGGTATGTCCACTGAGGACAGGTTTACCCTAAGGATAGGCACAACCCAGAACTGAAAATAGAGGCAATAACAGAAAGATGTCCAAAAATATCACTGTCTACCCTGGTGCAGTGTCAATTTCAGTTTGGCTCAGATGCCTTTCTCCCCGCCTCTGCATAATGCACCTTGGGGTCATTTTCCTACCATCTGTGTGTGCCTCAGTCTGATACCTTCTCAAATATGTCAAACAGAGTTGGCCACCAACTGCTGGATCTCCACCTGAAAGCATGTTGAGCTGCTGGAACTTTGGCCTGGGAAAAAAAAAAAAGTTTGTGGAAGCCTTGTTTTGGGCTGGGCTTGAAGAACCCAGGTCTACATTTGGGTTTGTAGACACCTTATTTGGAACTAGACCTGTAGAACCCAGGTCTGGAATTGGGTTTGTGGAAACCTTCTGAACTGGATTTGTGGAACCCTAGTCTTGAGCAGGATTTCTGAATCCTTTGTTAAATAAATGGGCTTGTGGAATCCAGGCTCGACACTAAACTTGAACCATTTTTGGAACCTGAGCTTGACGGGTAGTCCCCAAAGAGATCTTTCCGGAAGGAGGTCATCTCTCATCCTGTATACATCATCCCTTTGCTGCCCACACACTCTCACACACACAAAGGATCAAGGGAAAAATGATCTGAAGCCTCAATCAAGGAAGCGAGATGTCGGAAACTCAGTCTTGTTGGAGACATGAGTGTTGTACACAAATCATCCGATCCAAGCTGTTCTGCCACCTTTTGTGTCACCAAAATCAGTTTGGCCAAAATGCCTAAGGCGATGATGTGGCGTATCCATCCGGCACTTCGATCCAGCCTGGCCCCCAATGATTCTGGGATTGGGTCCAGTCTGTCATGACCCTCACCCATGCAAGTGGTGAAGGATCACAGAATTTTCCCCAAAGAAAAAAGCAACGATTATTAACACGATTTAATAATTTACTAAATACACAGGAAATTCATTACCACAGATCATCCATGTACTCTAAGGGCAATTTAGACGCACCAAAATAACTGAAACATGACTTTGGACTGTGGGAGGAAAGCCATCCAAACTCCACACAGACTGGACTTGAACTCACATCTGAACCAACAGCCCATGACCTGTGAGGCACCAGCACTTACTGCTGCTCTACTATTTCGCCAAGATGGATAGAGGTTAATACTCTGCAGACGGTAATCCAGCTATGTAGCAGCAACTGTGATCAATACTGTGTCTGAGACCTACAGGGGGGAGTATTGATCTGATAGGATGTAATGAGCAAGTTGGGGGGGGATCTTTATGGGACCTCAGAACTTCAGGAGAGCTGGGTCTGGACAGAAACCAGTCAGTGAAACATATTTGTAAAAAACAGCTTACTACTAGCACTACTACAACAAATAATAGCAACAATAATTTGAGAAAGAAGAAAAATGGCAAAAGAGTTATTGTACAATTCTATTTGTGCACTAGGCTGGCAGACCCTTAATTTAAGGTACATCAATTTAACAAGCACAGCAATACTGCTTTCTTTCTTATAGCTTTTGTGTGTGTGTGTGTGTGTGTGTGTGTGTGTGTGTGTGTGTTGCCCTCTACCAGAGCTGCAGTCTGTCACTTCCTCCAGCACCTCCATACTCCGCAAAGCAGACAGCGATGGGAGACGAGGCTTCACCAGTGAGCCCAGTCCATACGGCCAGAGTGGTGCCCTCCTGTTTGCTGACAGAGTGGGCGTGGAGCCCAGAGAAAGGCCTTTCCCATCGTTCCTGCCACCCGCACCCACGCAACACGTCCAGAGATGGAAGGGGGTGGTGGTGGAGTGGCAGAATGGCGGCATGAGCACTGGCCAGACTTCAGCATTACACTGACCAGCCCACGTGGCCTGTGTGTGTCTGTCTGTGTGTTTGTTTGTATGTGTGTGGAGATGGGAACAAGGAGATGAGGGACAGAGAAGGAAAGTGTGACAGACAGTGAAGGGGGAGGTGAGACGAGACAAAGACAGGAAGGCCTGCAGCTCAGCACACACCATTCAGCTGTCAGAGGAGTCCAGCTGAGCACCAGCAAAAGGAGATGCTTCAGACAACTTGACATCTCTCACACACACACACACACACACACACACACACACACACACAAACGTACGTACGTTAATAAAACGATGGCCAGTGGAATAAGCTCTACCCCCAAAATATACTTTTAAATATAAAAATCACTGGACAATCCACCGAGGTCATACACCGTTCAACAAGTTTAAAGACTCCCTTGGGGGGGATCAGTATCAGTAAGTGAATTTGAACCGGTTTCCTTCAGGCCTTCAAACCAAGTAGTCAGTGGGGTGGTATCAGCAGATGGAGTGTTTTGGGGTCACTAGGGTTCCTCACAGAGCAATATACACTAACAAACAAGCTCACGCTACAACATACTTTAAAAACACATCCAGGAAAAATACCGGCCTGCTTAGTAGCAAAAAATGTACTGACAAAGACATGCTAATAACGACAGAAATACGCTAATACTAACAGAAATACACTGAGACACACTAAGAAATTCTAATACTAAAAACGACATACAAATAAAACAGACAAATACTAATAACACCCACTAAGCAACAGAAATCACCCGCAAAGTGACAGAAATACACCGAGACACAATAACAGAGATAAGCTAATGCAACTAAAACACATTAAAACTAACAGAGACAAAAGCTGGAAACAAATAGAAATAAAATGCACACATATTAATAAATACAATGAATAAAAGAGGAGCATGTGCGCACATACACAGACACACATGCAAACTGCAGTGTGCACTGTGTGGTCTGATGGCTTCTGCATCTGACCCAGTTCCTTCATTTATAAAAATGCATGAGTGCTGCACAGCAGGAAGTCAGCTGCAGAATCTCTCTCACACACACACACACACACACACACACACACACACACACACCGCAGGGCTGAACAGAGCCGCACACACATGCAATACTGTATAGCTGCACTCAGGTTCATACACCAGCACCTCTAACTGAGCACACGCAAACACACCAGCAGAGAGCAACCCGCATCACTTGTTCCCCAGTGCGTGGGTTGTAGAATCACACTTGGCTGTGGCCAGGCAGTAGGTAAATCACCTCCAGCAGCCCCTGCCTCTGGGAATATGGGTCAGCGCGGCAAAATGGACCCCCTTCAGGCCAAAGTCCAGATGCTCGTTGAGAATGTGAGGATTTTTCTTTTCTTTTCTTTTTTAGAAACTCTTTCAGAAGGCAACGCAAGAAAATAAGAGGGAGACTGCAGTGACGCACTGCCTTCACACACCACACAAAGAGAGGCGCTCATCCCTGCTGGAGGCTCCACTCTCGGGACTCCTTCAGGCCCGATATACAGCCTGGGACATTATGACGCCCCACGTGTGTTCGGTGCCCTGAACGAGAAAGAAAAATCCTGAAATAATTGATTAAATTTACATTCTGCCTCCAGGACTGTACTTTGGAGTGCTGATTTATACAGGCGTTCAGCTGGAAATGAGCACAGTTGCAGCCTCATATTCAAAGGATGAAGGTCCCTTTAAGAAAAATGCAGATTTGTTTTTTTGCATATTATAACCCCGCCTACACAGGCCACTGATTGGTAAGCGTCAAGATGTTACCTCCCTGTTCCTCGTCAACCCACCTGAAAAGCTCCGCCCACCTCTGACTGCAGAGTCGCCTTCTTGAATTTATAGCTTCATTTGCTTGATATCTGTGGCACAATTTTATCCAGAAAAAGTCAGTAAAAGTATGTATAGAAATAACTGAAAAGACTGCCATCTTTTACACGAGCATTACCTTATTTAGTCGGCAAATCAAAGTTGTTACAGTGGTTTACCTGGTCAGTTTTGATCAAGCCTGTATCCCCCACCCCCCGATAAACTGACTGCAGTTGCTCACCTGTAAGTTGAACCTGCTACCTTTTTGATCACGAGTCCCAATAGCCCCCCCCATATGCAAAACATTATTTTCTCTTGAAAAATCAGGATTGTACAAACAAGCGTTGGCCCAAGTCTCTTTTATCTCTTCTCCACGACAATTCATGAAATCACGAGTAAGCAGAGCAATACCGCAGACGCATGTCAACTTTGTCCAGTGAAAAGGGATACCACCCCCCTCCTTACTGTGGGCCACGATCCAAGAACATATCATCGGTGCTGGAGATTTAATGTGACGCGTCCAAATTAAGAGGCATATACTGATGTCCGGCCAGTAAGTATTGATTTGTGTACAAGATGAGTCTGTAAATGGTTTTCTGCAAGAGGATCATTGTGTGAAGTTTAGACACTACTTGCAGATACTACTGGTGTCGTGTGGTTTTTCCTGGCTGGAAATTTGCCCAAAGTGTACTTGCTTGGTCGTGCCATAAATAAAAACAACATCACGCATGCTTTTGATTCTTTTTAACATAATTTAGCTGGAAACGGGATCTGGTCAGCTAAGAAAACCAAGCCACTCTGCCACCGAATTGAGACAAAACCTTAAGGACCCTCCTGTTCCATATAATCTCCATAGATACATGTACTGGCAACAGAGAAGGTAGTTATCATAGACATGGACTTTGACCCTAAAAAGGCTGTTTGTCCAAGTGCCTCTTGACTTCTGCATAACACATATGCTGCTCCTATGGAGAAATTAAACGCACATATGCAAAAAGACCAAAAGCCTCCTAAACATGATCGGAACTGGGCCAGCTCCTCACCCCCCTTTCGCATCACTGTCAGCTTAAGGCACTTAGTAGTTACAGCTCCACGGTGGTCCAATGACATGGTCCTGCAACATCTCCCGGCCACCCTAAGCACAGGGTTGTTCTGACAGCGAAGCCATCACCATGACACAAGATGGTGCAGAACCGCTTAGTGTTGCACCCCAGCAGACCGCTGGGGTGAACTGTGTTCGGAGAGAAACTGAAAGTCTAAACCAGCTGCCCACCACGGTGCAGGAGAACAAAGTGCGCTACCTGCAGCCGGAGAGGGTGTAATCGGCCACCGTTTGGGCAAAATCAGAGAAAACATCTAAATGCATCATAAAGAGGTGATGTCATTGGGTACCCATTGGCTTGTGGGCAGGGCTTGCTCTCCGGAAAATATATGATCGAAGCAGAAGGATCCACTGAAGACAACAGCGATCGCAATGTCAGAGTGACTGATTTTCTTGAACATTTTCATCAACTTCCTTCCAGAGCCAGAATTTGAGGAGGAAGAGGAGAGAAACATCAGAAAAATCAGTGACATTAACAGACTCTGTAATGAGGAGAGATGAAAAAGGAGAGGAGGAAAGTAGGGCAGCCGTCTCCTTTCATCTATGGGGGAATTGGACAAGGGGCCGTGTCGCCTCCACCCCCAGCAAAGATTCTCTTTTTCTTATGGGGGGGCAGTCTTTCTTCCTCATCCTCAAACTGTGGTGCTTCAGCTGCCAATGTCATAAACCCAGCAAAAAACTTGATAAAAACATGCAAGCCAATGACCAGTAAATGCTCACTGTAAATGTGTGTGATTTCAGAAAGCATCATACAAGCACGTAACGGTCAAATTATGACTTTTAATTCAATTTTCATTACACGGCTATTTTCCATCATTTCTATTGATAGCAGTAATGACCAACTGCTTCTACACAACCGGCCAGTAGATGGCAGTAAATAACAGCCGAGTTAAATTAATTTGGCCATTTTCCACATTAATAAGTCGGCAATTAAATTGAGGGCCGACTGTCTAAGTGTTTAATGATTGTGACTTTGGAACTACAGATTTTTTTTTAAAAAATGCAGAAAAACTTGGGGCTTGAACGTAAAAAGCCATCCCTGGCGGGGAGACTTTGACAGCCAGGCAGCACTACTTCTAAGGGGTTTATCATCAACAGCTGGCAGGAAACAACACTTCCAAGAGCAAAGCCCCCTGGGAAATCGAGGGACTGTTGGTGTCAGTGCGACAAAGGCAATTTGTTACCCAATTAAGGGCTTAGTTTTCACACCGGGACCAAACCGTGGCTCTCGCGTGGGTTCCAAACCGGGCCCCGAGTTGTTCGAGCGGCACGGATGCGTTCGAGGACGCCCGCACGACCTGGTTGCCGTGGGATTCAAAGCAGCGGCAGTTGGACCCTTCGGGCTTTTTCCAAAATTAGGCCAAGATGAAGAAAAAACCAAGATGAATGTTTGCATCAAAAGCTACAATAATGGCAGCTGTACACGTTCAAATGGTGAACCCATCACCCCGTACCAGCGGGGTGCTGAGTCACTGACAAAACTCCATTCCATGCTCCTCCACACAATATTACTACTGTATCACCTTCTACCAGAGTCTCTTCTCCACCATGACTTTTGCTGTGGTTGGTATGCCAAGCTACTTACGCTCATTTATCCATTCACAAAGGGGTCATTTTTACTCTGTTAAGGATAGTACCTTGGTCACAGCTTCTACAGCAGGAGGTGGGATTCAAACACATGCACTTCCGTTGTAAGGAGGAGGTTGTAACCACCACGCTGCCTGCTGGCCCTGCCGCTGAAGCCCATACCACAAGCAGAGCCTTTCTCTCTCACATACACACACATACAGGGTAGCAGTGCAAACACGAAGCTTGATGATGGTTACTTGGGGTCGAAACTGGACGTGTCCAGGTATGGAACCCACACCTTTCTGTGGCAGACATTTGGAACGAGCATTTTTCCTTGGATTTAAGCCCATTCACACACACCTTTCCTCGTCTGTCCTGGCGTACGAGCACACATAACCTACCGTGTGCTGACACACGAGTGTCACCTGTGCAGAAGGACACTGCCCCGCCCCCCCCCGCAACGCCACCAGCATCATGATTCACCCCTGCGGGCGCACGACGGCGACACCTTCATCGCTGCCATCCACCTCATCGTCGCTGTCCACGCACGCATTTGACCGCCACACTTACCGCCTTTTGCCCCAATTCCGCTAAAACGCTCCTCTTCCGCTGGGGTCGCGGCGGGGAGGAAGAGAGGGACGAAGGGAAGCCGAGCGACCCCGGGGCTCTCAGTGGCGCGAACCGGCGTCGGTGCAGCCTCAGGCGCTGCCTTCCTTCCCCCCGGGCCGGCCACCGGGTGACTGTAGCTCAGCCCAGGTACAGCCGAGCGTCGGTTGCAGAGCCGACGAACGGGGCTCAGCAGTCACAACGCGTGTGTTTGCGTGCGTTTGCGTGTGTGTGTGTGCGTGGTGGGGGGGGAACCCTACGGAAAGCCCGCGTGAGCCCCGCGCGCGCATTTACCTGTCGTCCGGCTCGCGCTGCCGTCTCGAGAGGACCCGGGTTCAGCGACTCAGCGCGAGCGACCGTGCAGCCCAGCGCCGCGCGCGCCCATTCACAAGGCTGCAGGGTTGCGGGGGGGGGGGGGACGCGCGCGCGGGCGTCGGAGCTGCGCTGTGGCTCACGCGCGGATGCGCACCGCCGCCTTGCTTGCGCTGCTGGGCCTCGGGTGACGTCAACAGGCAGAGGCCGGCCCTCATTGGCGGTTGGCACAGTCACTCACAGGACATGTTAGGAAAGGGGGCGGCGCCACGCCGCGGGCGGAATTTCTATTGGACTTTGGGCTGAGGAGGGCCAAACAAAGCCTGCTTTGCGTGCCGCACCGCCACCTTGCGGCCAAAAACAGCAGCACGGCTGCAGGGCCTCCCAATTTACAAGGGATGGAGGGGGAAAAAAATTTATTGATATGTAATCGATTCACTAAAGCCACAACCCCCTGCCGGTGTCCGGTCTTTGCGAGGATTTAACAAACCAAATTCTGAAATACTGACAACAAGCACTTAAAGTTAATAATAAAGGTGTTTTATTTTCAATATTTAATTGGTATTTGGGCTGCAGTCTCTACAACAGTAAAATCAAGGGAAAAAAAAATTATTTCAATTTACAAAAAAAAAAAAAAAAAAATTCATATCCCAACCAGTCTCTTCCCACGCTGAACCTCATTTCCACCAGCCCCGGTCTTTTTTAGAAGCAGCGACTGGACACTATGGTCGGTGACTCAGCCTGTCTTTTGAAAGCAGGGTGAATCATCTGTAATTCACTTGTTTCACTAAATAAAAATAAAATCTACATGACCAACCTCCTTAAACAGCCCAGGGACTTTAAAAATAAAAAAAAAAAAATTATAAAAAAAAAAATTCACTGCTGCACTTCCACTCCTGCATCACGTAAGGTACGAGACAGGGACCCCAAAGGCAACACCAAGAGTGGGGTACTAGATACAAAGTCAGCACCTCAAACCCCCCCTTGGGTGACAGTTAAAAGCAGGCCACCATAAAGGGGATGGTGGGTGCACAGGGGGCGGCTACGCCCCACAGTAACAGACCTTCACACTGGAAAACACGGAGAGGACCCCCCCCCCCCTTGTGACATAAAGGCCTGTAAACCCATAGAAATGTGTCACACCTTCCTTATCTTGCAGAGGGCTTTGCTGGAGGATGGCATGAACAAAATAAAACCATAAAAATAAATAAAGATCTCTGCAACAAATGAAATCTTTAAAGGAAGGGCTAAAAATATAAGTCTGAGTATTTAAAAAAGTCATAGTACAATAATTAAAAATTTGTGGAAGGGGGAGAAAAAGAAGAAGAAGAAAAAAAGGCAAGGTGAACATAGCGGTAAACAGGGGAGGGGTAGACAGCAAGTCGACCCCTCACTCAGAGGAAGTAGGGTGTCGTTGTCCTGGGGGGGATGACCCGCTCCGAGTCTGGCACAGCGCGGAACAGCTTGGGCTCTCGTGTGTTCGCATCCTTGAACACCATGATGGAGGCGATGTTCCCGCAGCGGTAGCAGTAGTTGGGCGCTGACCACACAGTTACCAACTTCTCGTCAAACATGAACTTGTAACCCTCGTGAACAAGCTGGTGTGCCCGGCAGATCAGCTTCAGGTTGTTGATGTGGACAAACTGAGCAGGGAGGCAAAGCACCAGGTAAGAATTCCAGTAGCACAAAATTAAAAATAAAAAAAACCATTACTGCAATGTCAGCATATAGTTCTTGGCAGAGAAATTTGACGAGCGAATGCAAACTATGCAGGTGTTACATCTTCTGTGGTCTTTTGCATGACACATTTAAGAAAATATTTTAGGAAAATTAATTTTTTGGACCTCACCACTATCATCAGAATTAACATGACCAGATACAGACTGAAAAGTTTAAACCAGCCACAATGTTTCACTGACAAACAGCCCCTACTCACTAACCTCGTTTGTGACTTTGGCCCCAAAAAGCCACCCAGCACCTCTTGGGCTGATGGCCCATGTGTCCACATCCTCAGGGTCTGACCACACCAGGTCGCAGAAAGCTCCCTTGTGGGGGATCTCCTGGTTGCGCTCAATTGTGCGGATCTGGTCCAGGGTCTTGATGTCCGGAGACAGCCCACCATGAACGCACAGGATCTGCTCGTCTATCAACTGCATGAGGAACAAGGGCCACATATCTCAGAGCAGGAATGGCGCTTCAGTGCCGCATCCTATGGCACTTTACTCCCATACAAGCATGCAGTCTAATTTTATTTAATGGTACAGGCTCATAATCAGTTAACCACAAATTTCAAAACACAAAAAGCGCTAAAAACCAAGTGTTTTGCAAGTTTGGTGCCAAAACCTGACACCGCCCACACTTGACTGTGAAAATATCATTTAATGGTACCTCAGAGGGTAAGAGTGAAAAGAATAGGAAGCATCCGTCATTATCAGTAATGCAGAACATGTTATTGCAGACGCTTCCTTGTGGCATGTTTATAAAGCATCACCCTGAATAATATGGTTTGGGACCTACCAACATACACGATAAAGCCAGGACATTTCAAAGCTTCACTAAATAAAGTACTGAAGCAGCCGTACTAAAATACAAATCTCAGAGGTCCACTTCCAAAATTCCCAAGTCCGAAATTCTCCATGGCTGAATAAGGCATCTCAGCTGACCAGGAGAAACTCCTGCATCACACCAAAAACAAATAGAATATATATATTTTCTTCTATCTTATTGTCTTCCTTGCCCTTTGCAACACAAGTGGAAAGTTTCCTTTCCAGTACAAAAACTTAACCAGTTGCTGCCAGTCAAACGTTGAGCCCATTTATCCCAAAGGGAAATATGTATCATAGTCAGAGCCTTCCAGCTTCTCTGATTGGATCAGATTTTAAACAAAATGAGAGCACACAGGATACAGGCACTTTATAGACCGATTAAAAGCACTGGAAGTTTATTTTCTCTATGCAATGATTAAAAATAACCCAAATAATATACAAATTGCTATATACGTACAGCTTTCCATAATACATGACTGTATTACCTTTTTAAAATTGAAATATTTCTGAAACATATCAAGCCCAAGGGCTTTGGATAAGGGACTTTTAGTTGCGTACAAAAGCCCTACGCCTTGCTTGTTTATGGTCTTTAGGATGTCCCCTTCCCAAATTTCAGAACCAGCCTTCATCTACTCATCAGACCGAAGCAACACAAGCCCCACTAAACATTAAACATGCTGTTGTACATTAATGGCATTTAAACTGCATTACAGAGGTAAGATGTACTTACTGCCGCTACTGTCAGCATGTCAAACACTTTTGTACAGTACCGCCAGGCATTCGCATTCCCATACTTTGTTTGGCACTCATCTGCAACATCATCAACAACAATGTTAATACTACTAATGCACAACCAAAATACATTATATACTGTCAAATTGCTGTCATGATCCACCTTCAGCTTTAATGACCATACATAGACCTGCAAAAATGTATCAAGAAGAAATCACATGACCTACAAGACAAATCTACGCTGTGAGATTTGGAGAATGACAGGCACAAGGAGCTAGTGGGTGGATTTAAGAGTGTTTTATTAAAAGCTTAAAACAAATACAGCTCATTTTCACATTTCCGGACTATACGAGGGGGAGGTGTCTGGATAGGACCTCAGTCCGGGAAAGCGAAAGTATAATTCAAGTGTAATGCTTTTTACTACAATGCTAAACAGTACTGCCCTATGTGCTACAGTAACACTTTTATAACCTAATGTAACGTGAGTAGCAAAATGGAATAAAGTGGGTACTGTAACCAAAGGACAGCAAACTCACCATAAAAACCATACACCTGCGTGATCTGTCGGCTCTCGTGATTCCCCCGCAGCAACGTGATGCGATCTGGCCACTTTGCTTTTAATGCTAGGAGATATGTAAAGGTTTCCAGGCTGTAGTAGCCCCGGTCAACAAAGTCACCCTGTGGAGATGGAAAGATGAAAACCAAACTTAGCCAAAAGAGTCACAAGTACTTAACCCAACCAAAACTAGCTGCCATACAGCTCAAGTGTCTCACATTTCACCTTCAGGATTTACACCTACAACTAGTCTAATACATAGTGATCTGTTGCATTAAAATCTTGTATAAACTTTTAAAAAAAATAAAAATAAAAAAAAAAAAAAGCTAAAATGACAGGGTAGTAAGATATAAAAAATAAAAAAAAAAAAAAAAAAAAAAAAAACTCAATACTCACGTTAAATAACTTATCTAAATGAATCCAATAATTTCAAAATGACTAAAAAGCAGCCTTTCAAAAGGCAACGCTGAGCCAGGAGATCTACACTCACCATAAAGATGTAGTTTGTGTCAGGAACCTGCCCTCCGGTTCTGAAGAGTTCACACAAGTCGTAAAACTGCAAGCAAACAGGAACCAGCACATAAGAGTCAGATGTCTGAAGGTTAACGAAAATTACAGTACCCTTAGCCCCTGTCAAAAATGAGCACGCAATATGAAAATTCTACACGGCAGCATACGGAAGTAGGTCCCTCTTGGCCACTACATGAACCTGTGATTCCACATAGCAGGATCTTTGTCTGATACATAGGTCATTTTTACTAGTTTACCAACAGGTTTTAAACAGTACCCAACGGCTTAAACTCTGCCTAATTTATAAACATGAATCTATTGTAAACCTGGCAGACAGCAACAGTAATAAATGCAGTTTGAACAATACTTGCAACAATTGCCAGAAAAATGACAAAACACACCGATATGATTATTTCATGGTCAGCAACATCTCTGTTTTTGTGTTTGATTTTTAGTGCAACTTAGTGACTCTTAACCACAATTTTTCCTTAAAATGAACTGTGTTGTATGTACATTGAAGTGACCTTCGACATTAACAAAGCACACCGACGCAAAATACTTTGAGGTCTGAATTCAGGATGAGTGTTGAATTAGCATCTGTAAATTTTATAATCGATTCTGTTTTTAATTTAACACAAATTTTCTACAACTTAAAATTCATTGTAATATGTATGAATTTAAAAAAAAATTAAGTAGAAATTTTGAGTTAATGAAAATTATGTTTAAACAGAAAAACAAAAAAACACAATACAAACATTGTGCTTCAAGTTATCCCACATTCAGACCTCAAAAATATGGTATAAATTGACATCACCACTGATTTCAGCAATTAGTCAAGTTCTCATTTATGCATTCACTTATTGATGAAATGAACATTAATTTGAACCACGTATAACCCAACCCCAAAACAGACACACACATAAGTAAGTGATGTCATAGAATCAAAGGGTGTCAGGCGTGAACGCATTATGTCAGCAGCAGGTTAACGTCAAAGTGTCAGAGGTGATGACCTTGGGTGGAGCAACTCACCTGGCCATGGATGTCCCCGCATACTGTGACCGGGGTGGACACGGGCTGGACGTTGGACTCCTCCAATAACAGGTCGCACACATAGTCACACAGTCTCTGCAGAGGGGAACAGAATGGAAAGAAGTGCACAACGTGAGTTGACAGGGGAAGGGAACAATGCAGAGCACTGAGGGTCTGGTTCAAACCCCACTTCCTGTTGCAATAGCCCTGACCAAAGCTCTAACCCTGAACTGACAGAGTAAAAGTCACCCTGCTATACAAACAACTCAAGCAAAGCTGATCATCTCAGGGATCAGCATTACTATTGATAAACAGATATTAATATTAACTTTATTAGATCAGATCAGAGCACATTTCAACACATGGTACACAACCATGTACTTGACAAATAAACTCTTTTGACTTTGACTTTTAACTTGCACAGCTGTTTCATAGCTTGTTCTATTCAAGACCAAGACCTTAAAACATTACTCTGAATTTACCCTGATGCAGAAAAAGCACTGTCATTTGGTTTAAAAAAATTACATAATTTTTATTGTGACATCAGAGGACTCGAATTATAACCACACTTTAAGACTCAAAACTGTTAGCACAACCCTAAAAAAGAAAAATGTATGCTGTATCAATGAGTAACTCAAAGTAGCCAACCATCAGATAAGCAAATCATGAAACTTTGAACAAGCAGAGGATATTCTTTTATTAACTGGTTCCATTACATATCATTCTACAAAGTCCATGGTATCCTACCAGCCTAAAACATTACTAAAAAGTTAACACTGATCTGCTAGTTGGCTCGGTTAGTTACTGTTGCTGCAGAAAAAAATTGGGACACGAAATTTTACAGTTCTTAGTCATTGATTCACAGGTAAAAGTCAACGACTGAAATGGGCATCGAACGGAACTTTAACTTCTAACCGCTAACTAGTTAAGGACCAAATTAAGGGATGTTGGTTGTATCACAGACAAGTATTTCAAACAAGAGACCTATTTGTAACCCTTTAACCGGAACCGCCTAAAAAAACTGCCTAAACACAAAATCACACATTCACAAAAAAACAGCGAACTATTACGAGCGAGGAACTGCAGATGTATTAAGTAATGAAAGAAAAGCCGGCCTGGCTAACCTACTAGCATAGTCGCTAGTTAGCTTGATAGCTACTGCTAAACACAACAGTTCTAGTTCCGCTTTGAACTGGACGGCAGCCCCTCAGCCGATTTTCATTTCTTAGCCTTTCGTGCACCAGAAAAGGTCCGACTTGTTCACTTGGAAACACGGAACGCTTTCGCAGCTGACTAGCGGACCATCTGACTCTCACCTTCAGGTCGTTTTCGGGGAGATATTTGCACTGCTTCGCGATTTCAACATACTTGTCTAAATCCAACGGCGCCATTTTAAGAACAACTGTTACAGGAGGCCGGGGGCGCGGCTTCTGACGTCACGTCCGCCAAGTGACACAAACAAGGAAGCGACGTTCGCGTCAACGCTTCGTTCTGCAGCGCCTTCACTTGAATGCAGTTTGCCGCTTGTAGGGTAAAAGTTTTAAATGTGATTAAAATATTCTTTATTCTCTGAACAATAAGACACTGGTTATTAAAAAAAATCCTGCTTGGAAAAAGAAATTGTAAATACGAAACATTGGAGAAAAAAAATCATATATCGTTATTAATATATACCTTCGTGTATACAGTCATGACCAAAAGTTTTGAGAATGGCACAAATACTGGTTTTCACAAAGTTTGCTGCTTCAGTGCTTTTAGATCTTTTTGCCAGTTGTTTCTGTGGTGTATTGAAGTATAATTGCAAGCATTTCATAAGTTTCAAAGGCTTTTATTGACAATTACATCAAGTTTATGCAAAGAGTCAATATTTGCAGTATTGGCCCTTCTTTTTCAAGACCTCTGCAATTCACCCTGGCATGCTGTCAGTCAACTTCTGGGCCAAATCCTGACTGATGGCAACCCATTCTTTCATAATCAATGCTTGGAGTTTGTCAGAATTTGTGGGTTTTTGTTTGTCCACCCGCCTCTTGAGGATTGACCACAAGTTCTCAATTGGATTAAGGTCTGGGGAGTTTCTTGGCCATGGACCCAAAATTTCAATGTTTTGTTCCCCGAGCCACTTAGTTATCACTTCGGCCTTATGGCAAGGTGCACCATCATGCTGGAAAAGGCATTATTCTTCACCAAACTGTTCTTGGATGGTTGGAAGAAGTTGCTGTCGGAGGATGTTTTGGTACCATTCTTTATTCATGGCTGTGTTCTTAGGCAAAATTGTGAGTGAGCCCGCTCCCTTGGATGAGAAGCAGCCCCACACATGAACGGTCTCAGGATGCTTTACTGTTGGCATGAGACAGGACTGATGGTAGCGCTCACCTTTTCTTCTCCGGACAATCATTTTACCAGATGCCCCAAACATTTGGAAAGGAAAAACCCCAGTCCTCAGCAGTCCAATCCCTGTACTTTTTGCAGAATATCAGCCTGTCCCTGATGTTTTTCTTGGAGAGAAGTGGCTTCTTGACACCAGGCCATCCTCCAAAAGTCTTCACCTCACTGTGCATGCAGATGCACTCACACCTGCCTGCTGCCATTCCTGAGCAAGCTCTGCACTGGTGGCACCCCGATCCCGCAGCCGAATCATCCATCTTTAGGAGACGGTCCTGGCGCTTGCTGGACTTTCTCGGGCGCCCTGAAGCCTTCTTCACAACAACTGAACCGCTCTCCTTGAAGTTCTTGATGATCCGATAAATGGTCGATTTAGGTGCAGTCTTAGTAGCGGCAATATCCTTGCCCGTGATGCCCTTTTTATGCACCGCAATGATGACTGCACATGTTTCCTTGCAGGTAACCATGGTTAACAGAGGAAGAACAATGATTTCAAGCATCAGCCTCCTTTTAAAGCATCCAGTCTGCTATTCTATCTCAGTCAGCATGACAGAATGATCTCCGGCCTTGTGCTTGTCAACACTCACCTGTGTTAACAAGAAGATTACTGAAATGATCTCAGCAGGTCCTTCTGTGGCAGGGCTGAAATGCAGTGGAAATGGGTTTTTTGGGATTGAGTTCATTTTCATGGCAAAGAAGGACTTTGCAATTCATCTGATCACTGGAGTATATGCAAATTGCCATCATAAAAACTGAAGCAGCAAACTTTGTGAAAGCCAGTATTTGTGCCATTCTCAAAACTTTTGGCCATGACTGTATATAATGAATATAACGGGTTAGCGGGAATTAGTTTACATAAATTCTCAGTTCGCTTTCTTTCCATGAGGTGGCGCTGCCGTTTAAAAAGTATTACACTGTGTAGTGGGTGAAATACAGCGCTTATCGTCTCACCTGTTACAGTCAGTGAACAGGCAGGTGTGTCCACAGGTTATGCCGTGACGCCTTACCATTGTCAGGTGAAACCCCGGAGGGGCGGGCGGGATGATGTAGGTGTCACCTGACACTAGAATGTCACCTAAACACCCCATCTGCGTGATCAGAAGAGGAAAACACCTAGCAGCTCCTCAACTTAGTAACAACATTAAGGTCCGGAAGGTTGTTTCTAAATCCAAAGCCACGTTTATGCGAGAATCACAAATTTCACTCATCATTGACCGCTTTTTGACCACAGTTTATTCGGGAACCTTAGGGCACAAGGCTGGCACCCCCAGGATGGGACAGCAGCCCAGTAGCCACACATCCTCATGGTCACCAGTTCACTTGAAATGCATGTCTTTGGGCTGCAGGAAGAAACCCCTGAACACAAGGAAAGAACATGCAAACAGGCTCCATGTTATACATTAAAACCTATTTAAAACGACTAAAAAACACTTATTTTTTAATTTCCTGCATTTCCACAACCTCATGATCAACCGCCTTGGTTGACCAGTTCATCCCATAATCACGGGCTGTGTTTGTCAGCTTCTGACTGCTTTAAAACTTTTTCATTATCTACACAGTCAAAAGTTTGATGCTACAGATGTCCATTAACACATTTACTTTCTGTAAAAGTCTTAAGTGAAACTATACAAAGTTGACATTTTATTTTAATGTTTTTTTTTTTTTTTTTTTTTTAAATCAGAACTGCTTTTGGGGGGTCCTTCCTATCAGCAGATATCCTTCATAATGTCACACTAGGACATTTTGACTGTTTGCTCCTTTACAATGTGAATTATAAAGTTCCTGATCTTCAGCTATTGCCTGGACAATAATAATAATAATAATAATAATAATAATAATAATAACATAGCACATTCTTTGCAAAACTGCTGGAATTTGCAGTGAAACACAACATTTGAATATGAGCACCACTTTCAACACCATCAAACCAAACCCATCAATACATTGTGTGTGTCTGTGTGTGTGTATGTGTGTGGATGGGAGCTCAGTGTATCTCCTGCTGCACGTCACCTTGGCTACTGGTGTCACGTAAAAATGACGTACATGTTGACAAGTCGCTTTGGATCAGAGCATCTGCTGAGGGAACAAAGGTGTCAAGGTACAAAGCCAACTGGCCTTGTTGGTTTTACTCCTGCAGTTGAGATAATCATATTTTCAATCCTCCTAGCTTGTCTTCATGAATGGAATGATTATCTATCTATCTATCTATCTATCTATCTATCTATCTAGACAGACAGACAGACAAACCTTGTGCTATGTAACTTGTGTTCAGTTTCTGTTCATATGAATTTCCCAGTAGAGATTACTAAAGTTGTATCCTATTTGTTTCTATACTTATCGTAAAACTTCATCAAAATTACAATTTATATACCTTGAAAATACAATTGCCTTGGCTTCTTATACTGCTGCTAAATACAGATTATTGACTGTTTCAACATGCAACACAATGTCAATTGCAAACAATGTTGAAGAGAGCTTTGTTGGCCTGACTCTGCCACATTACATTTTTGGAAAACAAGTGACCAAAATGCAATTAAAATGCAATTTTTGTAATCTTTAAAATGTATAACGCTAACATTCCTTACAGAAGGATGTGTGTGCACGGTATATTCAATATACACCGCAAGGCCAAAAAAAAAGTCGCACACTAGTATTTTGTTGAAGCGACTTTAGCTTTGATGACAGCACGCGTTCGCCATGACATCATTTCGATAAGCTTGTGCGATGTCACAACATTTCTTTCCATCCAGAGTTGCATTAGTTTTTCGCCAACATCTTGTATTGATGATGAGAGAGTCGGACCGCTGAGTAAAGTCTTGTCCAGCACATCCCAAAGATTCTCAATGGGGTTATGGTCGGGACTCTGTGATGGCCAATCCAGGTGTGAAAATGATGTCTCTCTCACAAATTGAGCCCCATACATCCTGGCACTATCATCTTGGGGGAAAAAAATCCATTGATGTAAAAACCTGCTCATTCAGTATATTCAGGTAGTCAGCTGAGCTCATTTTTTGGGCACATAACGTTGCTGAATCTAGACCTGAGCATCTGAAGCAACTCCACAGCAGGTGGTGGCTTTCTTTTGGCCGGGCAGCGTATAATAAATAACAAAACACACCGCTGGAATAAAACTTTTAAATGTTGTCTCTAATGAATGCTTTATTCTGTAAAATGATTTTTGTCTATATTTATAGAGATTTAAATGGGGCGCCATACATGTGCTGTGCGCTTTATTTTAAGCATTACAACTTGACGTTATTCTCAATTATTGCCGTGGGTTTATTCGCTCCAAATTGCCTTCCTGCGGCTCTCATTTCATTCGCTGGCGAACGTGTAAATTCTAATCCCTGGCCCCGCCTTCTCACCTTGTCATTGGCCAGCCGTCACGTCAGTCCACGGTGCAGCCAATGGGAGCTGGCGCGTGGGGAGCGAGCGCAGGGAGGTAGCGATGCCCGGCTGTCACTCGCAGTCGGGCGGCTGTGCGGAGCGGACACCGGAGAGCCGCGCTGGGTCGGCGTTTTCTACCGCGGAGGGAACCGGACAGCGGAGCGCTCACGGGCGGCGTCCGATGGGCTTTGCACGGGGACTCCTCGGAGCACCATGAAGCGGCGATCCTTAGCGATGATCATTGCGGCCCTGGTTCTGGATTTGGGTTTGTGCTTGTGCGCCGCAGGGGTGACGCGGGGGAGTGATAGCGGCGGCGGCGGCGGTGCGTGGCCGGCCAGGAGGCACCCCCGCGCGGCCCCGCCGAACACCACGCTCCCCAATCACCTGCTGGAGGAGAAGCCGCCCGCACCTGCCCAGCCACGGCTCGGACCCGCGAACGCGACCGCTGTCAGCCGCACCGGCGGGGCCGCCGCAACATCTGTTGCTCCGGTTGCGAACATGACGGCGGCGCCGGGGGTCTCCGGGGGCACAAGCCAGTGGGCGGCACAGCCGACCCCCTCCGCCACGAGCCGGCCAGGTGAGCCGCACCTCCTCCCCGGGGGGCCGCGGGGGAAGCTTTTCGTTTCGTCTCCACCTGACGGAGGCGGTCGGCGGCGTTTCTGTGCGGCGCGGTGTGTTTGATACCGTTTCCGGTTGCGTTCGCCTTCGTTCCCTGAGCAGACGCTCTGACCCAAGGCGACTTTGCCATCACGTAGGTCGTTCTGAAGTGGCACTTGTATCCAAGGTGACGTCCAGCTGGCGATACACTGAGCTCCCATCCACGCACAGATTTAGTTTGATGATGTTGAAGGTGTTGCTCACATTCAACTGTTGGGGCTCAACGCAAATCTCCGCGGTTTTGCAGAACATTTATTAATAATAATAATAATAATAATAATAATGTACCGTATCTTCTTTGCATGTTATGGCCTTCAGGTTTATTTATCCAGCACCATCCTATTATTAGTAATTGCAATACCCTTATTATTTTTATTCCTTACAAGCGTATTTGGTGACATTTTTTCTAATTTTTGCAACGTTTTGTATTGAAAGGCAGCCCGTTAATTGCAGCTTATTATTATTATTATTATTATTATTATTATTATTATTATTATGTATTATCATCGCGGGTGGTCTCCGCCGCAGGTGTGTCCGTGCTGACACGAGGATGGGGTCTCAGCGATGCTGCAGACGGGCTGCCTTTGTCTGAACCCCCCTCGGAGGGGGGGGGTGTCTCACGGGACTGCGGGGGTCTACCTCGCTGCGACCCGGATGCGCTCCGCCGTGTTCTGCCCGTTCTTCTCGCTTTTGCTTCTTGCAGCCGGTAGCGCAGCTTTTATCCGATAGCCTCTGTTCATTTTGGCCCTGGAAGACAAGGGGAGCGGAAGTGAGGTGGTGGTGGGGGGGGGGTCGACTGAACGTCACAGATGTTTTATCGGCATTTTTTTTTGCCCCGACAGGACTGTGGAGCCAGTTGTGTGAGGTTGAGCATTTGTATGATTTATAATCCAAATATGGTTTCACATCTGATCTGCTGCCCTGATGGGGTCCTGGTTAGAGATGCTGCTACCTCCTGCTGCAGTACCCATGGGCAAGGTAACTCGCCCTGATTTGACACAGTAAAAATGCCCCAGGTACGTAAAGGGGTGAATCACTGTAAGATGCTGCGGAGAAACATGTCAGACGAATGGAAAAAATGTGCTATCATTAATGCAGTTTTTCAGCCTTGAGGATTGTATGGAAATTCACACAGGTGTGGAGCAGGTGCGAAGGTCCCTTGTCTGCTGTCCCTGGTCTAGAGGTTCTCTGTTGGTGGTCATTTTTCACCCCCTTTAGTGCTCCTTAACATTTGCTTTTCCAAGACCTGTCTTGTTCTGCTGTGCTGTATTTATATTATTAATACGCCCCCCCATCATCATGCGATGACGTAACCCCTAACATTTTGGACTTTGGATCCATAAAAATTTGATTCACATTTGTCACCTGTGGGGGAAATACCCACGACCCTTCAGCGTAAATAAGAACTGTGTACTTTACTATATGATGCACATTGAAACTTTTGCTGAACCCAAAACCCTTCTTTGGACACACTGTTGCGAATCTTGCACACTACTATTATTTTTATTATTATTAATAGTACAAGGAGTAGTATTAGTTCAGGATTCAGGATGAGGGCACCTTTAACTAAGCTGACTTACAGTATTAGATTTTTACAATTTCCCATTCATACAGCACAGTACATTTTACTCTACAAATTCAGGCTAGGTCCCTTGTTCAAGGGTACAAGTGCAGGAGGTACGATTTCAATCAATCCATCCTTAATCCTTAACCGCTTTAACAAGATCAGGGTAGCTGCGGTCAGGAATCTATCCTGGAATCGCCAGACTCTGAAGCTTCACCCTGGATGTGACACCTGTCCATCGCTGGGTGGGATTCAAATTGTTGGATTGCAAAGGTGACGCCCCTGACCACTATGCCACCTGCTGCCATTGCTTAAACGTCCACAGGTGTAACTAAATGGTAGTTTAGTAATCCCCTTGATAAGACTGTCCAGCTTTGCGTGTGGCTGAAATGTTAGATTGCAGTGTGTGTTAGTCTCTTGCGGCAACACGGTGTGTAAACAGCTGACCGCTAAAAGTTGAAGCCGTAGAGAAAATCCCAGTGGGTTGAGTAACATGAGTCCTCCAATCCACAGGGGGCGCTGCCACTGGGTCTCACATTAACTGGTAGGGACTGTGTTAACACAGTGTGTGCATTCTGTGTGCATTAGTGTGAGGTGTCTGCGTGTTTGGCTCCAGCACGGTAACAGAAACGCACTCACATGGAGAATGGTAAACACGACCGTTAGCGAGTGCAAGGGCGTTGGCCCTAATTTATGCTGGCGCGAACAGGCGAGGGATCCCACTGCATGCTCGGACACATGTGCTGCGTTTGCAGCAAGTGACTTGCAGGGCTGGGTTCCAGGGAAATTCTGCACTTGCAGTTCGCTGGAATTTGGAAACAAAGGCCAAGTGGGAGAGCGTCTAGGAATCCGTACTTACACACGTGTCTCTCTGAGCATTAATTGAGCTATAGGGTTTCCACACTCTTACCTAGCGTGTAATTTATGGTCCAGACCCAGGTCAGCCAGAGTGTACATCTTGCTTTTCTCACGGTGCAGCTCGGACCGCAGCCGCAACCTACCAATGTCAGGTGTCCAGCTGGGACGGTCAGCGCCAGAACAGTCCAGGAAGTTCTCAGGGATTTGACTGTGGACTCAAGGCCACCTGGGTTACTCTCAGGGGGTGGGGCTTTGGGTGTAAATTGAGACATTGGGCCAAATGTGACTTATCGTATCAAGGTTAGGCAGCAGGCGATAGATGGAGCAGCAGGAGGGTGCTGAGCAGAACGGTCACTTGCACTTAAAAAAACCTGGGTGTAAGTCTCACCTTTTGCTGTAGTTCCCAGATAAAGGTATTTACCCTGAGTCAATGAAGTAAAAATAACCCTGCTGTATAAATGGGTAAATCAACATACAAACCTCACACTGCAAGTGTCCTTGGAGAAGAGTCAACTGAATAACAATAATATTTATGTGTTTGAGGCTCAGTCTGCGGTACTTCTCAGCCTAACTGAGGTTTTTGTGCAGTCAAGTTCATTATGAACTGAAAAAACTCCTTAATGTTTTGAAAATGTAAAATTTGGTGACATCGTGCAGCAGGTACATACATACGTGGAGACTGTACGATCTTTGAAATTGGCCTTGGAAACACACACTTACTGATGACGCCGATAGTGACGTCTACATGCTTTCAAACGCTCTCTCAAACACATACATGCACACTGCAACACACATTCATAATGTATACCACTAGGCAGTTCCCAGCTAATTTGCCAGGATGAGGACAAATTGGGCAGTTTGGCTGCTGACATATGGCAGTGTAAGGTAGGAAACATACTAATGTACTAAATGCAACCAATTCAGAGGTAATGAAGTTTGCCGGTATGCAGTACGTTTTGTTTTCCCCAGTTCACTTTCCCACTTTCTGAGCCGTTTTACATGAGGAAGCTCAACTACTGGCATCTAAAGCTGTACCTCCAGCACAGTTTGTGGGTTGTGAGGGAGGGTCACGTGTTCCCTGTATGCTGTTATCAACACAAATATTTTTTCCACGCACCATCAGTGAAGTGTTTATGTGTGATTTTTCATGTCAGATGTATATATGTGCATGTTTAATAGTTATGTGAAATTACTACAGCACCTGAAACTGTAACAGGGCCCTTGCAAGTGTGACTTGAAGCACAGAGTAAAGATACCTGTGTTATCTCAGTATCTCTGAGGTGATAGTGCTCGGAGCGGACAGGTTCATGTCAGTTCAGCCCGGTTGGGCCTGGTTTATGCTCCTGCTCAGCAGGTCTGACTTTTTTTTTTTTTTTTTTTTGTCGTCAAGTTCATGGAAAGAAACAAACAGGAAGAGACCTTCGTGGCCCTTAGGAATCAGAGCAGTAGGTGGCCCTGTGGTCCTGCATCAGGTCCCGGTAAAGACCACGTTGCTCAAATCCCTGAAGATCCTTCTTTTGCTGTATTTATCTCCAAGTTCTCATTGGTGGTTTGCAGTGCGGTGGCACAGCGGGTAGCACTAGCGCCACACAATTGCTGGACTGTAGTTTCCCTACCTCCTAGTCTCTCAAACACCCTCACACTCTTCCCCATGAGCATTCAGAGGGAGTGTCTGTGCACTACGATGACAGATTTCTGTGCCACTCCTCAGTAGCATTTTTCTTCCAGCCCCATCTTGTTTTCTTGTCAAGCTGAGCGTCGCCTTGTCACGGGCGATTACACAACGCCATTGTCCTTTACTGTGTCGTACGAAGCCACGTCCCAAGACTCCTGAAAGGAGGTCTTTGCATGAGCAGGGCTGCAGTTACCGCTTCTTCTTGCCCAGGTTGGAACCCTTTGTCGTGGAGAAAAGTGTCTGATAAATGAGCAAAAGTAAATACCGTTTAACCGAATCAGTTCAGCTGCAAAATAATTGTATAGATTGCTGGGCATTGCAGTAAAAGGAATGCAGGGCTTGGGATTTCCTAGACTAGTCCAAGCTCCTCTCCTTGAGGGCAGTGTCTGAATTTGTGTGTGCCCAGTTCTAAAAGCTTATACCCTACTGCAGTCCAGAGCTGGCCTGGGTAGTCGGGTTTGAACTCACTCTCCACATCCCCCTGGCAACGGCTGTAGAGGAGCCTCCACTGAATGCATTTCTATTTGATTTAATACATCTGGAGTTGGGCTGGAAAGCCTGTTTACCAGTTCATACAGCAGGGTAATTTTTACTCTACCAATTCAGGTAAGTACCTTGTTTCAAGGTGCTATAGCAGGAGGCGGAATGTGGGTCCTTTAACAGTGACAGTTCTGTCCATCTCACTAATGCTTGATGTGCTTGTTTTCATGCGGTGCAAAGACTCGTTCCTCAGGTCGAGTTCAACAACCCCTGTTTTCACACGGCAACTGGCAAAGCAAAACCAAAACAAAACGACTGACAGCCGAGTTCCTCTCCGAGTTCTTCTCTTCTTGGGCTCAAGAAGACACTTGCATCTTCCTCTTTCAGCGAGGAGAAAGTATGAGAACACCCCCCCCCCCCCCGACACACAAAAACCAATCCTTAATCAAATGTGAATAAAAAGGATCCAAACAGACTAAATGCATCAGTCATCATATGTTCAAAACATTCAAAATTATAATAGGTATTAGTCAAAAAGTTTTAACAACGACTCGGAAAATATTTTCGCTCTACAAAAGCTTAATGGAAAAAGTAAAATCCAAAGCTTGCTGGCAAAAAAACAGCACCACATTAAAAAAAAAAAAAAAAAAACCTAAAATGTATAAAATTCAATAAGTTGAAAAAGCTGCAGATGGTGAAATGTGTAACCATCACCTTGAGCTCAGGGGAACCAGATTTGAATCCCACCATCCTAGTACCTTTGATCAAGCTGCTTTTACCATGAATTGATGCAGTAAAAATTACTCAGCTGCGTGTGAGCAACTGAACATTTTAAGTCACTTAGGAGAAAAAGCAGCATTAAACTAAACAAGTACTAAATGTGTTCGTAACAAACCATCCCCAAAGACGCCCGAGGCTTATGGCTGTTAAGGAACTTCACCTTCCTTCTAAAATGTCTCCCTATCCTCGTGACTCAATGACCTCAGACCAAACCAACATTAAACACAAAGTAAACAAATAGAAGATACGGCACAAGCGTTCAAAAAAAAAAAAAAAAAAGTGAGAACGCGTTTCAAAGCTGGATCAGTTAAAGGGGCGGTGAAGAAGCCAGCAGGGTGTCTCGGGGGGGTCACCCCTGCTGTGTAGCTGTTGCTCTGGGCAACCTCGTGCTTGCAGCTGGGCACAGCAGCTAAGGAACTGGTCTTGCAGTCAAGGTACTGGCAGGCAGTTTAAGTTTCACATCCCCAATCTCTGCATTGATCATCATCGAGGAGGAACAACAGTGTTATCTGAAGTGCTCATTGAAACTAAACTGCTGTCCAGTTTCTCACGAGTTTTTTTGTCTAAATGCAATGTACAGACGTGCAAGAGATTTAAAATGTAGCACGTAGGCAGCTTCTCCTCCCCAGAACTGATAATGGCACAGCTCATGCCTGCCAAGTTTCCACACAGCAAAGGCTTTTGGGATGGGAACGGCGATGGGCACACAGGCCTGGCTTTGAGGTCTTGGGTCAAGGCCGCCTCCCACTCCGACCCCCGTATGATGGGCCCAGCAGCCAGCACGGTTGCTTTGTGCATCTTTGGTTTTTGCTGTCCAGCGCAACCATTATGTTAACATTCCTCCGTAGCCTGGAAAATATTTTGGACGGGCGAGCGCTGAATGGCTGTTGACCACTGATCTTTTGTTCCTCTTTTTCGCCCTTTTCCTCCTCCTCCTCCTCTCTGGTCCAGCAGAGTACTGACTTCATCTGTCTTCCTGCTTCTGCCTCAGTTTAATGAACATCAGTGGGGTCAACACGTGAACTTGTCCCCATAGTGGGGTAGGTGGTAGTGATTGAGAGACCCGGTAAACATAAATGGGAATCGCTGGCATCCCTCCCGTTTTTGCCGTTGTCAATGGTTTCAGTGAGACAACTGCTGCGACCTTTAACCTCGTTGAAACCCTGCATTTTTGTGCCTCGGAAACTGCTGCTCTAGCAAAGCCTATCTGGCTTTAGTATGACCGACAAGGTCGTTGTGCCAGGCTGGGTGTTCCAGGTCCAGGGAGTGACCTCGTGTCCAGGGAAAAATAAAATAAGCACGTAAATGAAACATGAAACCGGAGCTGTGGACAACACCCGCATCCACAAGAGTCTGTTTGCATCGTCCCACCTGGGCCTCGTCCATCAGGTATGGCCAGTGATCCCTGAGGTTGGTGTGGCCCTGCTCCTTTGTGGGAATGTATTGGCTTGCTGGCCACCCTCAGTAGTCACCCCGCTCGGGTGAAATGGACCAGGCTGGTTCCGAGGAGGCGTCACAGCAGGTCGTCCAGCTTCATTCCTCCTCTTAGAACCTGTCCCTCGACGGCAGCGTTTTCACAATGATCGACCCGATTATCTTTGAGTCTGGTGAGAGGATTGTGGACCCCCCCAGTCGCTTCTCACTGAGCGTTGGCAGACTAATGGTAGTAATGGAAGGATAAATCCTGTCTCTGAAGACACCCTGGCCTAGCTTGGGTCGCACCATTAGCATTGATTAATATCGGCTCCGCAGACATTGGCTTCACTCCGTCTGCACGCCCAGTGTTTGATGGCACTGATGGTTGTGCCACATTGAAAATTAAGGTCGGCACCATAAACATCCTTGTGGCAAGAGGATGCTGGGAAATTGCCAATGCAAAACAGGTCTAGCTGTCATCTCTGATCATCTGATCACTTTTGACTTCATTTGTTACCCCCTAGACTCACTGTGGAAATGTTTTGCTAAGTAAGGTTTCTCATGAGCACTTAAGATTTTATCACTTGTTCTATTTTTGCTTTGGCTTGGAGCACAAAGAAAATAAAAAGGAAGGTTTTCCCAAAGTATTCCATTCATCAGAATGGAAGCTGTGATGCTTTTCTGGTTGCTGGATGTGGCTGTCAGGAAGCTATCATCAGGATGAGCTTCTCATATCTTTAACAATGGCGATTTTGACTTTTGATTCATTCACCTGGTTTCTGCAATAAAATTGTATTTTATGTGTACTTACACCCTTCAACGAAAGTGGATAATTTTTACTGGGAAAGTTCAGGAGATGAGCTGCGACCATGGCTGTTACAGCTGGAGGAAGGATTTCTGCGTGTGCTCGGGTGCAGGTTGGAAGATGTAATAAATGAAGCTGATCTCTTTCAGTAGAATGGCTGGAGGTTTGGCAGCTTCTTTCGCTTTTACCCGCCACTGTTTATTCTGTTCCCCAGACGGGTGACCTCTTTTACACCAGTGTACGCCTGTGGCTGATGGCTGCTAATGGGTCCAGCATTCCACCAGACTGTCTTTCCAGTTCACTGTGCAAAGAAACGTCACCTATGCTGGCCAGTAGTGTCACTTTCAAGCGCTGTACAGTTTATTCCCACCCACATGCATTTTGAGCAAGCGCTCTTTTGTGTCTAGACAGCACAGCACAGTGGTTGCACTGCAGGACTCAGCTCCAAGTTGAGCTCCTATTTGCACAATGATAGCCCGGAGGATGCTTTAGTCAACTCAACACCGTGGGCTGGATACCCCGTATGGTAACTGAGCTGCTTCCTTCTTCTTGGATTGAGGGCACAAGTGGTGGATGTGTTGAGGAGATGCTCATGAGGCTGGTAGGGTTTTTAAAGGTTAAAGCTGTGGTGCCAGAGGAGACATTCCTACACTTGCAAGGACAAAAGCAAAAAGAAAGCTTGAGCCCCCCCCCCCACTTTGTCATACGTGGAATGTAGACAACGCCTGGCTGGAAGGCGGAACTGATCGATGCATTGGGGGTGCAGACAGAGGCTCGGCAGGGAAGGCTTGCGTGTTACAACTCAATCGAGTACTCGGCTGGATTTCCCCAGAGGGAAGGAGGAGGAGAGACGAAGGGGAGAGAGCAGGGAGAGCGACATTTCCGGAGCCCGAGGGAGCACAGCCTGGATGGGAATCGATGGCAGGCGCACATCGGCCATCGGGGTTGGATGCAAGTGGGCTGTGTCAGTGTGTCAGTGGGCCACACGGTCATGCTGTGGGGACTAATGGGCTATGAGCTGTTCGGTGTCCTCTCATACGGCCCCAAGCAGGTGATGCGAAAATTCCACATTCCTTCGCATTTGTAAGGCTGGGCAAGATGAGGGAATGTGGAGGTTGAGAACAGGGGTGGGCATGTTTTTTTTTCCTCCTCAAAGATTTTTAAAGTCACTGCATGGTTAATCCTGCTGGCTACTATATATGAATACAAGCAATATATCTGTTGGATACATTTACATAAAAATGAACACCAACACTGAGCAATTTATTATTGTTTGATAAAGGGTGTGAAGACCAGGTGGTTTGATTCCATTCTTGCTTGGTTGTCATTCCTGTTGTAGTTCTTATTGTTGTTGTGTAGGTTTTGATGCTGGTTGTCCAGGCTATTTTTGTTGTTGCTCCTAAAAGCCTCAGTGAACCATGAAGGAGGTGACGGTGACCATGATGGAGAAAAATGTCGATGCCCTTTGAACTCGGTGACTGTGCCTGTTGAAGAAACGTATCCATGTCAGCAAAGGTTTGACCCAGGTTCTGCATGTCTAACTTGGATTCGGCCAGGCTCCGGACAGGGAGCTGACGGTGGTCAGCCCAGACAAAAGGAAAGTCAACATCTTGAGGCGGTTTGTTTGGTTTCAAAATTGTCTCATTGGAGAAGACACCCTGTGTTCAGTTTCACTGGTTGGTTCCCCCCAGGATCTCACCTTCATTCATATCAACCTGGGTCAAACCTCACAGCTGCATGTCCTTAGCTAAACACGGCACTGTTTTGGTTACCATCCAAGGTCTGTCAGTTCTGACACTTTGTGTAGGTACATTATGGGTGGGGCTGACTAAGAGGAAAGTAACATAGGCTGGCTCTGATTGTGCTCCTCATCTAGGTGGCCACATGCTGTTTTGTCACAACCCACATCCAAACAACCCCTTTATCAGTCACGTGGTGTGTGTGTGTGTGTGTGCGTGTGCGCAGAGCAGCTTGGGATGTCAATGGGCGTAGTTCCTCTTGCCGCTCTGGGCCATGACATGTCCTCACTCGCAGAGGATTGTGGAATGGTTGCTCGACCTCGGTTATGTAACTTTCATTTGGCGGCCTAAGGCCATCAGTCTGGTACTGAAGGACACCACACCTGTCTGGTCACCATAAACCAAAGCAGGTGGCAAAGCAAGAAAAGAACTGGTCAAGTTCAGTTCATTCCCATAATACTTCTGTGGTATTTAGTCAGTTGCGATCAGGTGGGCATTGGATAGCCTAAATGCTACAGCTGTCCGTCTTAAAATCAAAGGACTTTGGGTCGAATCCACATTCCTGCAATCAAGGTACTGACCCTGATCTGATGCAGTAAAAATTACCTTGCTGTGTAAATGGGTAAGCCATTATGATGTAGATGAATGCAGTGGAATGAAGGATCTCATCTCCTCAGTGGATATGGGTGTGTGACGGGTCAGATTGGAACCAACACTGTACTTTCTCTGAGGCTCCAGCCAGGCTTTGCTACTACAGGACGTTTCCACAAGTTATTCCTCAAAATGTAATTTCTTTCTTCTTAATTTCACAGGAAAATCATTATTAGCTTTTTTATCATTATATTTGTTTCATCTTTTGTTGTTCATTCTGCACATTTGTGCTCTCCTGTTCACTGCACCACGAACCCGAGGATCTTCATTTTGCGCTCCCTGTATACCTGCTGTACGGGGGGTGGGACAGCAAGCGATTATTTCTTCTGGATTCTGTCGCTTTTGAATGTTTCTTCATGACAGTGCAAATAATGCAGACTGTTTCTGTTATATTTGACCCAGTAACTGAGCATATGGCTGCGCTGCCTCTGTTTTATAGCCCAAAAATAATTAAGCGATACAGATTTATCTGATGGTGGAGCATCATTAAGACAGAAAATGGCCCTGCGAGTGGGCTTTGACGTGTATGAGGTTGTAAATAAAGCTTCCTTTTCATTCCACTCTGACCCGGACTTTACACTGTTGCCAGCAACGCAGTAGCAGCGTGGGGCCTTTTTAATGCCAGGTGACGCAGAGCACAACTGTTGAATCCTTAACCAGTGTCGTAGCAGTCCTGCAGTGAACAGAATCGCTGTGGGTCCGAGCCTGGAACTGCAGGAGTTTAATTTTTCAAGCGCTAACAAGAGAGGAGTAATATCATCTTTGAAAGCCCTCAGATGTGTCCAAATTTGCAAATTCGGCCTTGTTTTAACTGGACAGGATGAGGAGGCTGAGAACCAGAGACCTACTGGATAGCCTTTTTGGAATTTAACTGGAGAGGTGAATGCAGTGCAACTGGCCAGCCATTGGAGCAACTTGGTGGAATGTCATGGGGATCCTGGGGGAGGGGGTGGCTGATGTGGGCGGCCTGCCAAAAGGGGTTCTTTGGACACGCACTTCTAGTCCCTCCGTCAAGCGTGAGGCCCTCCTTTTCGATGTATAAAACAAACTCCCCCGGTTCTGCCCTTGACAGTAATTATTCCAAATAACAATGTTTGGATGTAGACAAAGTGGAGTAAAATTGAATCCAACAATGTAAACCGCAGAATTGGCTCCCAGCTGTTCTGGCTCATTAAATAAATTCAAAATGTTATTTTCTCGTGTATTTGGCCCATTCCTTGTGTAGGACAGTTGAACAAGAGCGCTAAGGCAAAAGTGCAGCGGGTGGCTGTAAAATATAAACACTGGGGAAAATGTAAACACCAGATTGGCTGGATCAGCAGCGTCTCGAGCTGAAGCCAGTGACTCAGCCGCATCCGGTTCTCACGTGACACTGAATTATAGATGCCCACACAGGCCACCGGGCACCTTAAGCCCCCCCCGTGGACGAGGTTCTCATTCAGTTCTCCTGCTTTAGGCATGAGGTGCTTTGGCACAGGTTTATATTTCGCTGCCAGTCTCCACGGAGTTGCGCTGCACAGATCCCAGTTCATCTCCTGAGCATGACGTCTGCCATTCATCAGTCCCTAGCAGTGGGATAAACATGCTTTCCTGCATGCCGCTACCTTGTACGTTCGTTTCTCTTTTAAGTTCACCGGCCAACAAAGGCAGTGAAGTCCCAGCCTTGCTATCAGCCACAAGTTTTATGTTATCGCCCCTCTGACATAGCTTGTATAGCTGCAGGAAATTTTGCATATTTCCGTTGGTTAGGGAAGATGCTTGTCAATACTGGAGTCCCACCTGGTTGGCTATCCCGAGGGTGGAGGCGGGTGGTTTGGTTGGGTCCGTCGCTGTGTAGTGCAACGGCTGGCAAGGTGACCTCTGAAGCCGCCTGCCATTTCCCCAGTTAACTGGTGTGAGTGACAAGGGCCGATCTGGTGGCTCTAAATATACCAGCTGTGTCCCATTTTCACCCCCCATGACAGTGTGTAGATGTGGTGGCTGCTGGGTCCCGTAAGTAAACCGCCTCAACCGGTCAGGATGTTGTTTGGTGGATAGGCTCAGCACCTTCAGCCAGGCAGTGTTATCTTGCTTTCAGTTATGGTACTAACTTGGGCCCAAGACAGAAAATGACCTGGTTCTCCTTCTGTTCAGCCTTTAAGTTGTACAAGGACACGTGAGAAACTGCAGGGCCCTAGAGAGGGGATGCCTGACCTGGTTCTTTGAGGCCCTCCTAGTAAAGTCCGTGCTATTTTGAGTTGAGCTGCAGTTCTGAATGATTTCCATTCAATCCTGTACCGCCACACCGTGTACCATCTCCTAAATGCTGCGTTGGCTCTCCCATCGTGTCTAACTGTTAACCGTAAAGCTAACTGTACTTAGCATAGTCAACATTTGCATAGACAGATGTTACCGGAGGCGTTGTTCATGCTGTCGTTGCTGATGTTTCGTATCTATGTGTTTATCCATCCATCCCTCCTGAAACTGGAGCAGTAAACCCATCCGGCTGCCTACATGAGCTGCAATGCTTTTTTTTTTTTTTTTTTTTTTTTAATCAAGAAAGAGAAAATGGCTCACGATCGAGATTGATGGACTGTAAACGTGTCCCCAAGCTTGAAGTGAAATTGGTTCTGTGTTGGTTAATCTGCTCCTTCTGCCGGCTGCCTTACACTGATCCCAAATCATATGAAAAACTAATAAAAAAAGAAAGCGTTCTCTGCCTCTGCAGAACAGTTAATGCTCCCCAACGGTGTCATCCTTGATGTTTTGGGCCACGGGGCGAATGGACCTCAGTGCCGATGCTCCGGGTTCAGTGTCCATTCGGGGTCGGCCCACTTTGTGCATGGTGATGACGATGGAGGATGACATCGTTGAGTGCTTTTAATATTTAATAAACGGATTAATAAGGCCGTCATCCTCCGGTCGGAATCTGTTGGCGGTGCGTTTACTGCTGTGATTTACTGGTGTAATTAAAACTTGGGGGAACTGATTTGCAACCGAAGTGGAAGTGTCTTCAAGAGCGTCCATTCTGAAGGTTTTCAATCGTTTCTAACGTCTTTGAACTCAACTTTAAACCTTAATGTGCTGCTTATTAGCTAAAATGCATATAAGTGGGTACTGGCTGTTAATTATTGTCTCATGGTAAAATACGCTGCTGCGATTTATTTTATTTTTTTTTTTTTGTCTGTTGTGGTGCTTTAGCTTGACACTTTAGGTCTTTCACGTGTCACCCATCCAGACATTGTGTCATTTTCTGTTCCCGACTCAGTCGAGCTTGTCTGCAACTGCAGCAGCGAAGGAGTCCTTGACCCCGACGACTGCAACAGGACGACTGGGCAGTGCACGTGCCTGCAGGGCTACGACGGCCTCCAGTGCGACGCCTGCGAGGACGGCTACTTCAATAATGGATCCACCGGCTGCCTGGCTTGCAGCTGCGACTCCTTCGGTGCCGTGGATCACCTGTGCAACAGGTGAGGACCCCCATTGTTTTCCCTTTGGGCCACTGTGTTCCACAGCTCAGGAAATGGGCTAGGAAATCTGATGCAGTTCTTTCCTGTGGTTCATCACTGCAGTTCATGGTACACTTTCCCAGGGTGTGACAGCAGGCCCTCTTTGGTGATTTGAACCTGCATCCAAGAGATGATCGTGCAGTAAATCAGTGCATGACCGGGTAATTACCTGGAGTCGTTCCACATCCATCTGTCTCTGGTTTTGAATTGCAAGCACTTCCTGTGATGTCTGTGGCCTTTTGGCTGCCTTCCCAGCTATGCAGCCTTTTGTCATTCTTTGTGTTCCCTCACAAGATCCTCAAACTACCGTGAGATAATCCAGGTTGGAAGAAGGTGCGTCTTGGGCTGTGCGGGTCACTAGCATTTATAAAATGCGTTCTCAGATCAGCACCTTTTGTCTAACTGACACAAGAAGATCTCTGCACACCTGTTTTACCTGTAGTCACCTGTTTTGTCCAGTTGGGAGTGACGGTGCGTCTCCAGGTGGTGCGTCACAACTCTGGTGAGATCAGTTTGAATTTAAAAATAGTACAAAAAGGGAGAAAACAAAGCGATGAAAGAGGGGAAACTCTTACCACTGTCGTAGTTTGCTGAACCAAGGTAACCGTGTCCTCTGAACCCCTTTCCAGAATGTTGATGCTTCTGTCTTGGTGTGTGTTTGAACCCTCATGGCTTGTTTGGTTCTGCTGAATTGAGGGTTTGCTGAAAAGAAAAAAAAAAAAAAAAAAAAAAAACTTGTCCAGGATGTTCAGCCTCCAACACAGAACACACACAAAAAAAAGTCACTTATGTGCAAATCTGGGTTTTGAAACTGAACAAGGACCTTCTAGAGATCAGGTGCTGTTGGGCCTCCTGTATGCCCAGCAGGAAGTGATGTCAGCAAATTGATCTGTGGTGCCCGATACATCCTTGATGTTCGCACATCAGTAGTGTTTGTCATCTTAAACAAGTGCATCTCCTAATGACCACTAGTTAGCAGCTGACCCCACAGAGGCAGCGGCAGCCATTAAGGGACCTGGAGCAGAAGGATGTTGCTTTGATGACATTAGCATGGCGTACACCCCAGAGACATCCTGCTGCTTGACCAGCTTTAGTAGCACGACAGGGACAGCAGGGATGGCGATGATACATGGTGGATGTGAAGAGCAGAAGGGCAGAGGGGGGAATAAGTATGTTTTAAAAATTTACAGGGTTTCAATGCCTCTCCATCCAGAGGAGTGTAGGTGGTCATAACAAGGCCAGAATCTCCCTGTAAAATAACTGCCATGGAGCACAATTCACGATCATAGACTTATTGAATGCGTCTCTGCTTTAGTCGTCGACTTAACCATGCTCGACTTGTCATGGGAGATGATTGATGGAAACATCCTTGAGCAGAATTCCTCAACTGGACAGGATCTTGAGTCTAGCAGGCAGGGAGATGAGTGTGGCCACTTTCCATCATGATCAAATGCCTTGTTGCTAGTCCAGTTCCTTCTCTTGCTAGGAAAGACTAGACATGACCGGTGGGATTCACTGAAGTGACGCTCTACCGTCAGATTCCAGACACATCCGGCTCGCTCACCTGTGCATTCCACCATTTTCTGCCTCACTCTTCTACTCGTCCATACTCAACATTGTCTTATTTTGCACCTCCCCCACAAGATAATCCCGCCTTTTGTGCTTTGATGTCACCTTTGAGCTTCAGAAAGGAGCCTGGTCCGACATGAATCTCAGAAAAGAGTCCGGACATCAACAGATGACAGAAATGAGGCCACTGTGTTAGCCAGGTTCGTTTTTGAGATTTAGTATCTTCAGCAAACCTCGCAAACGGTCCGGTCATCTTTGCAAATCTTCGAATAGGGTAGAAGTCGTGATTCTGGTTCCAGGCACGCACGGGGACATTTGGTGGAGTTTGTTTGTGAACTGGATGAGGCAGATTTGAAGCAGGAAATAAAGCCGCCTAATGAGTCATCGGTTTAGTGCAGATTATAGTCATCTTTACATTGTAATTGGATTATAATGACACTGAATTCACCTTAAAGCCTTTTTCTGGAGAGCAGTTTATGCAGTTTGTTTCGCAATGAATTGTAATGCTGTTATTGTATAAAGTGGAGTATTTATGTTTTAAAGCATTAATGCTGCCAGCAGTCATTGTTTTCACATCGGGATAAAAACAACACCCGGCTAACTAACGCCTAAAAGCCATATCACACGCATTCAGCTTTAATAAATGAGTTTATGAAATTTCACGCTTAGTTGCCGTGGTTGAGGTTCAGCGCCTCAGCGGGGTGCACAAATCTAGTTTCATCCTGCATATCTGATATGAACAGACACAAGTTTACAACCCCATAACATCACAATTTTGGAAGATGAATCAAGTAACCTTCATCTATAAAAGTGCTGCTGCCGGCAGATGGTTGCCTGGTTTCACGCCTGTGATGTTTGCTTTCTTGTCTGTACTGGAGGCAGTGGCCGTGTGCAGAGGCGCAGTGAGGTGAAGGGAGGCAGCGCGGAGGCCTCTGGTTGGGAGGGTTAGTTATACCTACAGAAGAGGTCTTCACCTCCTCTTCCACTGACTCAAAGTGGACACAGATGCTTCTCTCTGCAAACAAATTGACTTTGTGCAATTAAGCATATTGAGAAATGACCTGATACCCTGAAGTCACCCCTCCCCTTCGCTCCTCGCTGTAGGCTGGTGGGGAGAGGCCTCAGTACCCCTATCCTACTCAGACTGTCTGAGCCCCGCTGGGCTCTCTCCAGCAGACAGGGGACCTCATGGTTTATAGAGATTAGGGGGAGACCCCCTTTGCTATGCTCTGCAAGCTCATGTAGGGGTGGGGCCTCTGGTGGTCTCTCTGAATATACCTGTTGTTGCCACCAAACTCCTTCTGGGGGGATTCTTGTGGGGCTGTTCTCCAATGTTTAAAGTGATCTGCCTTGTGTGGATTGAAACCACATTCCCCCAGGGCATGACTTGAAGCATCAGTCATTGCCTTCCTGTGATGATGCTTCTAATGGTCTTTCTCTTGAATTGAACCATGAACCTCTCTACTGTAAACAGCAGATCAGGCCAAGGCCAGTTTATTGCGACATCAGAAAGGAAGGTGGTTTGAACGTATGAATCCTCAGCTTTAAAAAGACGTTACTGCAGCGGTGATGTGTTTGACATGCAATGGGTGCCTCGGCAGGGACCTGGCGTTTTCATCCATTATTGTCAGCGGTGATGTTTCCCTCGCTTCCTGATGGGAGACTGTTTATTCTGGACACATTTGGCTTCTCTGTGTGAGTAATGGGAGCCCGGGGAAGACGGGATCCAACAGGAGGCAGAAGAGGGGAGGACGACTGCTTTGTATGCATATATTTGTGTTTGACAGCAGCGTCCCAGCCCATTACTGAACCTAATTATAGCTTGTTGGCTTGTGAGGAGGCAGCTGTGGAAACTGGATAGCCTCATCCTTGGAGCTCCTGCATGGCGAGCTGGGGTGGCGACACAGGCTGGAGGCTTCTTCTTGATCCAATTATTGATAGCGTGATTAATGGAGGTACTCTAATCCAGACCCTCTTTCTTCCCCTCACCAGTGGGCATGGAGGTGAACCCCACAGAGATCCGACATTGGCTGAGGACCACTCCTGTGGCTGGTCAAAGGGCCCGGTGTCTGAACTCTTCTGTCTGGGCTCTTAATGGGATACGATCAGGATTGAGGGCTCAGAGGATCCGGTGAAACCGAATCAACAGTGCATTACTTGCAGACTTCAGTTTACGTTTGAATCTTGTTGTGCACTGACTCTCTGTGTGACAAGCACATTTTTGAAGGTTCACAGATTCATTTATCCATCCATCCATTTGTTTTTGTTAACCGCTTTATCCTAGCCATGGAGGTCTGGAGCCCATTACAGAATCACTGAACACTAGGCTATGACAGTACAGCTGGGTACGGAGCCAGTCCACCTCAGGGTGAGGTTCAAACATTTTTCAGTTTATTCATTTTCAACAGCATTTTCTCTGCATTTGTTTCTGGCTCTAGCAACGCGATTGCGACCTGCGTTCATATTACGAGTCCATAGATGGCAGTAACTAAGACAGAATTGAACTGTGGGACTGCCTTAATTCAACTCCCTTCCACAGTGTTTACCACATATCTCTGGTGTTCCTGATTGTGACTGATAACAGGATGACAAACACTTCACATTTATGACGAAAGAAATCAGTCAAAAGTGAAGACGGTGTTTTTAAATTTGTTTCAAAATGAATGTAAAGTTTATTTTAAAAAACCCTAACTAAAATAGCTTTCACTGCAGCCCAATAGCTCAGGTTTCTAAGGAATCGCAGTTGCAAATAAACAGAGGGGTCTCTGTGTTTATGAACCTGTTATTGATTGTGATTTAGTGGGAAAAGTGACTCTGCCACCAAATGAATTATGAACAGACTTCTGTTCCCAGTTATCTTCATAAGCTGAGGAGGCAGTTTATTGATTCCTTTCTGTCTTTAATGTGAATTCCCGTTTGCCAGTGTGGAGACACTTACTGTCACGTTTCCATCATGGACATCGTAAAAATATGGTTCAAAGATGAACTCCCAGAGGGTTGTTGGTCTCAGCGGACTGTTCGTGTTTCACTTTAGGTCTGTAGTCCAGACCAATTCAGTTATGAAACTGTTGTCCAAGAAGGTTAGCAGTGCCCTGAGGAAAACAGCATTTTACTGGTTTTTATGTTGGCCGTGAGGGAAAGTAGCGAGGAGCTGTGGACGCCGGTCGCATTCCTGCTCTACCCGCAGTGTTAAAGAACGGTGATTAAACCAAGCAGAACTCAAGCCCTGGTCCATAATTACCCCCCGGGATGCCAGAGCGGTGGCCACAGCATGGTGGTGCTGGGGTTTCAGTTTGCAAAACAATCCCCTAAAGACGTTTCTGTCGTTACACATCCTTGTTTGAACAAATAATGTCAGAAAAACTTTTTACAGTGTGAGAGAAATGCATCCGGAATTCCGTGCAGTTCTCCATTTTGCTTTGTAAAAGACTTCAAATATATGTTGCACTTTAAAAGGTTCCTTGGGGAACTTCTGGGCACTTGGAGCTTCCGTACGTTATTACTGCTCCTCGCACGACAGCTGTGTCTGAGTACCGGCCACCTACAGCCCTGCCTGCTCTCTGCCCCTTTCCTGCCAGACCTGAACAGAGTCTCTAACTCTTAGGAGAACTGAGCATTTGCTTCTTTGTATAAGAGCTGAGACACCCAAATACAAACGAATGTTCACACACAAAGACGTGCGTGGAGAACCTCTGTGCCTTTCCTCTGAAGATGTCGCTCCCATTTTTACCTCACAAGGTGAAAGCCCCTCTGGTTTAACCAGTCTGTTTAGTTGGAGCTGAAGGCTCACCCTGTCTCCCTTATGGTTTGTGTCTGTGGGTATTATGTGCACCAGGCTTTGAATCAGATCTATAATATCCTCAACACCATCTTTTCTGGCTGCAAATTAGGGTATGAGGAGGAACCTCTGTGCTGCAGATTCTCACCAACAGGTAGAATTCCTCCATTCTGTTCTGAAGTGCTTCAGTTTGATGTGGCATTGGGACTTGAAAACAAGGCCCAGCCATTCCCCTCACTCCCCATCACACCACCCATCATACTATCAAATCTATATTTACCCCCAGGGTTAAGGTTAGAGGTGGAGATGACCTCTGACCAGGTTTTGTCAGGTTATAATCCCACCCTGCTGAGGTGTGGGGGGATTGATCTGAAAAGTGAGAGTCGGGATTAAAGGGGAAATTGATATACAACAGCCCCAAAGGATCTCTGCTTAGCCTCTGCTCCCCTGCATGGGGCTCCACTGAGCACTGGGTGGAAGATGAATTTGTATTAAGTTTATATGTAAAGTATAACACAAAACTGTCTCAATCACACACAAACACACCGTACAGAATCCATATCTTGGTGAGCTTAACAGATGGATTCCAAAGCTAGAGCGGACGAACCAAAGGAGTAAGCAGCACAGTCTGTTTGAACAGGGAGTTACATTACTGTGCATCACTGGGATTATCAGCTGTTTTGTCCATAAAGAAGGAATCTCGAATCATGGGGAGGGGGTTTAGGATCCAAGGGATGGCTAGCTGACATGATCCACTCACGTGTGGTGTCCGGGGAGAGGTGTGCAAACGCCTCACACCTGAGCCCACCCCAAGTTTGCCTCCAGAAACAAATGGTCTGAGCATCCCCGTAAGGCGTAGCGTAGTATCTCCATTGATGACTGCCGGGCTGAATCTACGAGCGCTGAGAAAGCGTGAATGGCGCAGAAGGCAGCAGCGTGCGGTGCGGAGGTGAGCGGTTGCTAGGCAACGCCAGTGCACAGCCCCCTGTGGAAACACTGAGACAAGAGCCGGTGGCAAATTAAGAAATGAGGGCAGGAGTGGTTGTTGGACTGGTGGTACGGAGGGGGTGCATCAAGGGGGAGGGATTTGAGAGCTTTGGGGGATTGTGGTAGTTAATGGGGCCTTGGCTGGGCGGGGGAGTGGCAGCTCTGGAAGTGAGCAGAAGGCCAGCCGGCAGAATCTGCTTAGAAAGACCATACAAGGGCACAGAGACGGGTCAGATTATTACCTCTCGGTGTTTAAATATGTTGTAGTATAGCAAAACGAGTTTGTTAGGCTGGGAGAGAGATGGGCTGGAGGGGGATGCGACAGGGAGATGGAAAATACGGGAAGAAATGTGGGCGAGCGGGAAGGAGGAGCAGACATAAAATGTAACAGCCATAATAACCTGGCTGTTTGTGGGGTTGTGTGTTTTATGGAGGGGAAAAAGATGGCAAAGAAAAAATTGCACTTTGCATCGCTTGAGGAATATTGCATTCACCAACTGGACTTCTCCTGCAGAGAATTAATGAATCGTTTTGTTCTTCTAGTGAAAAAAAAACGTTATGTTTCAGGTGTTTTTCAATTTGCTTGCCTGCCTTGGGTTATTGAAGTTTGCTTGCGTGCGCATGTGTGTGTGTGTTGCTGCACCGTGCCTGTCAGCATTCACCGGGTCACATGAGGTCTGCAACTCCACACCAGACCCCCAGAGGTCCAGATGTGATCCCTGCAAGCCACACAAGATCGCTGTTAATCCACACAAAACCCCTGCTGGCCCCTATGAGGTCCCCACTGTTCTACACCAGTCGTCAGCTGGTTGACATTTGTAGCATGAAAAAGGCAAAACCAGAGTCCAGAAGGTAAAGAGAGACCAAAAAGCTTCAGGTCGGCACCCCTGTCTAACACGCCCCCGTCTCTGAACGTAGCATCTGGAAAAGATGTCTCTGCTACAGCAGGTCTTTTAAAGCTATTAGTGCTTGCTATGTCCCAGATGACTGTGTGCTCCTGAGCCCGCGGTCCATCTTGCAGTTGTTGGTGGCATCCTAGGAGCAGTGAGTTCTTATTCATCCACGAATAAAATGTTTTATGTAATAATATAAGATGACAAGCTGCAGATGAGAATAAAGTAGTTACTGACAATGAATGGACGGATGAATGATGAAAGGAAAGATGTGCAAGGTATAACTTTCACGCGTTTCTTCGTTAAGTCAGAGAAGAGGAAAGTGTGCATAGGTTCTCTAACCTTGGTTTGTTTCCGGTTCTTGAGGAGAGTCTCAGAGATTGTAGTCTACAAAGATGATCATCTGTAGTTTTAGAATCAATATTTTCCTGTCATTGGTTTTGGAGAGGATGTGGTCAGTGGTCCAGAAATTGGTGTTCATTGTGAGCTGATTTGGTAAGGAGTTCTGGAATGGATGTCCATTGTCAGAAGTTCTAGAATGGATGTCCTTGGTCAGCATTTCTGAATTGGGAGTCTGTGCTCAGCAGTTTTGGAATGGGTGCCCTTGGTCTGGGTTTCTGGAATGGGTTTCATTGCTCAGTTGTCCAAAAACAGGTGTTTTTCAGTAGTCTGAGTGCAACATGGTCACTGATTTGAAATGTCTGCCTGTGGAGTAAGGAAGCAGTGAGCTTGAAGTAGGACGGCTGTTCACATAAGCTGGGGTACAGGTGGAGACATGGGTGGGCTAAGCAATTGGCTTTTGTTATACTTTTGCCTCCAGGTTAATGTGTTAATGAATTCCAGGTGCTCCAAACCTCTGAACGATCTACATTCCATCGAGCAGACATTGAAACTCCCATCATCCAGTCTGCCCTGGCCACACCTACCAGAAGCCAACAATGTGAAGATGTCAAGCTCAGTTAATCACACCAGCTTCCTTCCAAAAGCACACACTGTATAACACACTGAGCAATCTTCTGCTCTGCTGCTTGAGAGAGCTGCAGCAAAGGTGGGACATTGGCTATAGAGAGATAAAGATATGAAGTGCTTCAAACAACCAGAAACATGAAGTGTTGCTGCATTTATTTGCTAATGGAGACATGTAATGTGGCCCCCATGTAACAGAGGTAGCTGAATATCTCCATTTCTACTTTTTGGAGTGTAATCTGAAATAAGCTGAAACTTAGGAAGAACAATGTGGATTAGTGATGGATGTCCATAAGATGATGATGATGATGATAAAGGGTAATTCTGAAAGCAAACAAAAGTCTTGACAAGTCTGCTCCTCGAATGAAGATAAGTGAGGAAAAGAATGGGCCAAGGTATATTCCTCTTCGGAATACTGATGCCTTGCTGGAGCTGCTCACCTTTGACAAACAGATATGAGCAGCCTGCAGATCATCCTGGAAGACACTGTCTGAAAAGTGGTCTAAGGAGCTGCCCTGTGATCAGAATATCAATGGACTCCTACTGGATCTGTAGTGTAGTTTTTTTTTTTTTTTTTTTTTTTTTAATGAGCAAATTTTGAAACTCATGTGAAGGGAAGGAGATGGGTAGAGACTCTGCCCAACATGAGCTTAGTGTAGCTTGTCAACTTGAGTTCGTGGATGGACTAATGACTGATGTTTGCCATTAGAGATTGACTCAGATTTGTTCTGCTCATTTTTGCTATGATAGTCTTAAATTCACTGATGAGTCCACCATTATGGCACGCCTGTCAAATGCTGGTTATGAAAGTTCCTTGACAGTTCTTTGTGTTCCAGTTTCATTTTGTTCAGGTTATTGAGTGTCAGTTAAACCTTGAGGGAAAGGTGAGTCATGCTGTGGACTCATAGGTGCTCTGCTGTGCTGTCATGTTGTATCAGGGCATCATCCACGGTGCCATTTTGGCGTTCAGAGTACCAGCCTGCTTCCCGGTTCACTAAGCTCAGCAGCATCTCACGACTGGATGGAACTGAGATGACTTCTCTGTGTTCTGGAGAAGCAATGGAAAGATTTTTCATCAGGGAGTGGATGGTCTGGTAAACATGTCTTTAGCAGAAGGTCAAACTGTGTTTATATAAACTGCTTTGGCCAAGTCTTGTTTCCACATCTTGTATGTCACTCAGAGCAGAGAGGGCTGAATGCACAGGGGCTTAGCTGTGCTTTCTGTGTCTCAGGCCATCATGTAGAATTCATGTTCTCCTTGAAAAGTATGTATTTCATGTAGATATTAGAATTTCATTTTAGGGCTCATGTAAAACTGATGAAACAAGAACTGTTGGCAGAGTACAGAAATCGACTGGTTTTCTCAGTGTTTAAAATTTAATTGGTGGCTAAAAGGCTCAAATGCCACTCAAGTTTGACTCTTCTGCCATCAGTAGGGATCTACTGCAGCATTAGTCCAGAACCAGGCCATAACCACCATGTGACCCCGGTGGTGATGACCGTCCGAATCGCAGCAAATTATTCTCCTGGAATCCAGATGTGGAGAGAAAACAAAGGAATCTTTTTTTTTTTTTTAACTATGGGTTTTGTTCACTTCTGTTTCGTCAGTTAATATCCTCAGTAACAATTTATTGCAGTAAATTTAATTGTTTTTCTATTTTATATCATTTCCATTATTTTTTGCATTAATTCGACTTTTAAATGTCCTTTGCAATTTATACTAATAAGGAAAGAAATGTAATGTATGATGCTTAAAAAAAAAAAAAAAAAAAAAAAAGTAGCCACATAATAAGCACACAAATGCATATTAATGACCTCATTAACTGTAATTTGGTAACCAGTGTTTAAAAAGTTTTTCTTTATCAGGCCGAAAGGGGTATTTTAGAGTGTTTGGAATATTTTACGGAAATTAACTGGGGTTCCTCTGATGGAGCTGCAGTAAATAATTTTCCATTATCTTCAAATATTCGAGTTTTTAGTATTTGAGCCACTTACAGGAACCAATTATGGCCAGATACCACGGTATAGGCGTATTTCAGAATCACATAGTGAACTCATAGGCTCGCCATGAACCTGATGCATTGATTACTGAAGATGATGGATGGATGGATAATGATCTCTGCAATCTAGAATTTGTTTGAAATCTTGCCCTCCTGGTCACTGTTGATCTCCCAGCATTCCAAGGGTCCTCATTAAAGACTGGCCATCCAGTTTGGTAGACAGCTTGTGGTTCCTTAGCACTAACACACACCATCTCAGTGGTCACCGCCTGCAGGTCAATGAAACATTAATGAGTCTCTCCCACAGTCCCGTCTCCATCGGGGTCCCTACCTTTTAATTGTTTTGCTCATTAATAAATTAGAGAATAACCTGGTGCTGCTTGCATTCAACGGCCATGCTGAGGAGCGCTTTGGGCTCTTGACCTTGATCTTTCGGCTTTAAATGCATTATTTATGGAGTTGCTTATGGTGCATATCTCAGTCTTACACTTTCTTTTCTCTGAGGTATGAAAGCAGGTCAGTGTCTCCACACCTCCTTCCTGTGCTCTGTATCCATCTCCATATACACACACGTCCAGTCTTGCAGTGGCAAAATGAAAGAAGAAGAAGAGTTGCTTTGGCCGTAAGGTGGTGGTAGGTGGGTGGGAGCGTTAAAGTATGTAAGACAAGGATGACGAATAAGAGCGCGAACACTGAACTGCTCTGTCCTGTATAACTAGTGTTATATAACAGGATCAGCCCAGTGACATTATCGCTTTTGATGAGTGTAGATGGGCCTCAAGTTGTGTTATAAGCAAAACATATCATTCCTGCTCAGCTTCTCCTGCCTCCACCCCCCCACCTCCCAGTTCCAATGAACACGGAGTCCATTTTTTAATCAGTTCTCGACTTCCTGATCGATCCTGCAGTGAATGGGGTCTGGGGTTCAGGGGCAATCTCACGCGCACATGCATACACACGTCGTCATTAATCACCTCCGCTGTCACATGGACAATGGCTCCTTCAGCTCCTAGCGTCCTCGTGTGTGGATTCTGCATCTCAGCTCATTTTTAAATAAGAAAAGGAAAAAGCCCATGGAAGTGAACATGGATGCTTTGAGGTGATAAGAAATGCTGGGTGCTGCTGGAGATGGAGGAGCTGCGCTGGGGTTTGATGTTCACGGTGGTCATTGTGTCTGAAAAGAAAAACATAGACCATCATATGGCATAGGGTAGGATGCCTGAGCCAGATCTTCTGAGTACAGCCTGACCTGGTCCATCTGGGCTTTCAGATCCAGTAACAGCCCAGTTCTGGCCACATGTAGAGTCTCTCCATGCAAAGTGCCTGCAGAGGTTCTTTCAGACACAGAGTGTTGCGTTCCTGGGTTTTCCTGGTCCCAAACCCTCTCCATCACTCGGGACAAAGAAGCCATTAACTTGGCTCCAGAACGCTGCGATGTTATCCAGTCAGCAAGGCGACTGCCTTTCCCTCCCCCAGTCTGGTGGTGGACAGCACCTCCTTGTTTACCAGATGTAATGTCACTGGGGGTCTCTGGTGTTCTGGCCCAAAATCAACTCTCTGGCGGTTCTTTATCCTCCTTCCTACCCCAGGGGGCTGGTGCTTAAGTGGTCCTAAAAGAGGGTCCTTGTGGTGCTGTTGATGCCCTAGTGGTCCCACTGATGTCACCCACTCCCTCCCACGGTGCTCTGGAGCCTGGTGCAGCTGCACCCCGACGACAGGACCCTCCTTGTACTGGTGCCTGGGGAGTCTCTGAGAGCTTCTTTCATGGAGGAATGAGATGGAGAGTTCTACAGACTGCAACCCCAAGGCCCACACCCATGGTGTCATAACAGACAGTAAGAATATACTGACTACTGGGTGCAGGATAGAGATGTTTTTCATGTACAGCTTTTGGTGGATTCTGGAGAAAAATTAGATGTAAACTGTAGGAAGGCATTGAGATGATTGACATCAAGGCTGTAGAAGGAGTGTGTGAATAAGGAGGGAGGTAGAAGCTGACCATTGCCATGGCATATCCAAATGCTTTACATCCCAAAATGCACAGAGAGATACACAGGGTGATAGGGGTCTCTGTTGGCAGGATGCTACCCTCACCCTGCCATTCACCGCATCCTGACCCCCCCCAGACTGTCCAGGTGAAAGATGAACAGTTTAGCAAATCCACAGCGCGTATAGAAGAGTTAAGAACAGCAGTAAATGGATGCCTTGTTCATGTAGCAACTCCTCAGTGCCTCAATGCTTTCACGCGGTTTTCTGAAGTGTAAAAAGTGTCAAAGCCGAGATGACCAAGTTGCAGTTAAAAAAAACAAGTTGCAAAAATCCACTTATCTGAGAGCAATTTGGCTTTCCATCACCACTACTCAGCCTTGTTAACATCCCTGGGCGGATTTGAGAAGAGAGGAGCTACAGGATGGTAGTAATGGAAACTGAGGGGAAAGAAAGACAGGAGGCTGCAGATCACTCTCAGGACAGCCGGGTGTCAGATGATGGTGTTGCTGCTGTTTCATTAGTCCATAAATATTTGATGCCAAGGCGGCATGAAACAGGATTATAGGTCCTCATTATTCGGTCGGGATCCTCTCACTTTGGCGGGCAGGTGTCTGGTGGATATAAATAAGTGAAATAAAATAAATAAAATCGAAAATAAGCCTCGAGCAAGATTACAGTGATGATCCGGGGTTGGGCCGTTGAGCCGGAGGCTGGAGAAGGAGTCCCCCCATGTCCTCTCAAGGGTCTGGTAAAGCTAAAGTCAGCCTGAGGAAAGGAGACCGGAATGTTTTCCGCAGCTCCAGAGATAGTAAAGTGGCTGTGTTTTTTCGCAGGGGGGTGGGTGGGAGGTTGCTGCTAGGAGGACAACCACCAGTGTTATCACTGTCATTATAACAATAGTCTAAACACCTCTCTGTTAGACACAGCTTCAGATTTAAAGGTGTCCCCAGTATTGTTAATATTATTTCCTGAGTATCAGCTGAACAACAGACTATATATGCTGTATAAATTAAAGGTATCAACTAATGGATTTTAAAGTAATTTTATGTGTATAAAATTTGTGGGTAACTACAGCTTTTACGGTTGTGTGATTCTTAAATGAGACAATAGAGGAAGTGACAGAAAAACGGAGAGTGAACATTAGTTAGTAAGCTATTATTATAGCATAGTGGCAATAATTTTACCCTGTTCCTTTACTGCTCCTCCTCCGATTGATTAGTGTTTGTGTCGTTTTACCAGTCAGCTGCCTCTGGAGCTGTTTCCCAGGCAGTGTTGGGGGGTACATATGAGGCAAGCCAACCTCCTGCTTCCTGAACAGAGGGTCTGTCAGCTCCGAGTCCATCTAATCCCATCCCTCTGGAGTTCATCTCCAGCCGATGTGAGGCGCAGGACTGGTTAAGTCTGGCTCCGTGTCTAAGCTGGTTGGAGCAGATCCAGGCACCTCTAACAGCTCCCAGTTTTTCATTTCTTTGTTGTGAAAATGCTTCTCATTACCTCACCCCCCACATGCGCCAATTTGTCTTAGAATGCACTGCGAAATGTAGACGCCTGTGCTTCAGCAGAGTGTGTTGGCGAATACCAGACATCTCAGCATTGTTTTGAAGAACTGGCTGATAGGTATTGTTCTGCGCATCACTCCAGGTCTTGCTTGTCATACTGGGGAAAACACTGATGCAGTATCGGGCCTGGACATCTTGGTGTGACCGGGCAAGCGTAAGTGAGATGTAAACCAGGTTCCTCTGAGAACCGCAAGCTAATCCACGGCGACCTTTCCCACTGCATGCCCCCAGGAACCTCCCAGTGTGCCTTGTAGGAACCAGGTAGCAGATCACAGCTGGGGTGAGACTCGCAGCAGAGACCTCCCATCTGATTACACAGCCCTTGTTGGGATGGAGAAACCTGCCAGGTTCTGTGGCTCTTCACAATTCTTCACAGCTGCTTTGTCCAAAACCACTGTTCTTGCTGGCCCCCATTACGGCAATAGTGGTGTACAGTCCATCCTTGATTTTCCAGATTTTGTGGGGGAGGAGGTGTCTGATATGGGGGAAGTCCGGAAAATGAAAAGCGTAATTTATGCATAATATTTTTTTTCACTGTGGCACTTTGGCAGAGAAACATCATCAGCATGCTTTGATTTGTATTCCAATAGCCTTTCTTTGCTCTTTTTAATGTCGAAAACTGTTTCTTAACACCATACTATGCACACAACTGTGCTGCTGAAGCCTCTATGGTTTTTCTAGCAGTTTCTAACAAGTTTCTAATTGACAAATGCACTCTCTTTGGTTTACTGTTGCCTTTATCTGCACTTATTTTCACTTTGGGGGCCACTATGAAATACAATACCAAATAAACTAAATTATATGCAAAAAGCACTAAATAATGCACATCAGGAAGGATTTTAGGTTCATCAAGCTACCAGTGAAGATGGTTGGTGGTTCTTTTTGGAAAAACCTTTTTATTTATTTATTTATTTATTTATTTATTTATTATTTTTTTTAATTTATTTATACAATTTTATGCATTAATAAGGTTATTTTCTCCAAAAAACACCTTGTGATGGACTGGAACCCCATCCAGAGGTTGTTTCACAGCCTACTGCTCTGTGATTCTGGTTCAGGGTCTGGACCGCTGCAACCCTGCTCAGGATTTAACGGTTAGCAATGATGGATGGATGGGTTTTCTCCACTTTGGACACTATGTAAATTATTATTTAAAAATGACTTAAATATTTATAGTTTGTCTTATGCTTATAAATAGTATTTTTCTGTATTTATGGTTTTTCTGTTTTGTAGTTAAATTTGGAGATGGTTCATAAAATGCAACATTTGTACAGAATTGATAGGAAATGGAAAGTTGATTGTAACAGATGATGTGGTGCAAGTTTGTGTGGCTGTCAGGAGATTGGGGGTGAGATGGGTGTAAGAGGCGGGTTTGTTCTTTCCAAAGGTAAGATTTCCCTGAGAATCCCAGGTGTGACAAGAGGGGGACCTTGAATGTTCACTCTGGGCACTGACTCCAGGTGCCCATCGGGGTGCTTTAAGGTGCCCAATGTCTTAGTTGTTTAGATTTTCAGTAGGAGTAGTGACTGTCAAGCTGGACCAGTATAGGCCCTCGGAGAAGTCCTCACCCAGGGGTTACTGCTAATCTACCCCCTTCTCCACTTCCCAGCATAAACACACAAACACAGATATATCTTGTTTATAGAAGCTTACCGTGCAGCCGTATTCTCTGGCACACTGCATAGCGCTGCATCCCGTTGCTAGGCAACAGCTCCAGCCAGATTGCGATGTGTATTTTTCTTTCTTTTTTTTTCTCTTTTTTTTTTTTTTTTTTTTTTTGCCAAACTGAGTTAAAACGAGAAAGGGAAGTGATTAGAATCCCGTCTGTCATGGAGCGAGGAGTGTGAAGCAGTGCCCCCCCCCAACCCATCGCTCTTTTTTTTTTTTTTTTTTTTTTAAGAGTCCCCAGTGATCAGAACTGATAGCCAGCTGGAGATGAAGCAATGGGGAGGCAGTGCTTGAGCTGGATCCAGATATGCTGCAGTGTACCCTGCCTTTACCCATCATCGTGGCTCACTAGGATCTCAGATGTTACTGTATGTGCTTTATTGTTCAGCGCTTTGCAAAAATTTACTAAATCAAATATTATGCACCTGCTCCATTTTTTTTTTTTTTTTTTTTAAAGAAATGATACATACTGGGTTCAGATGAAGTGAAGTGCAGGAAAGCGAGGAAGAAACTTCCGGGCCCCAGTGCCATGGCATCCCAGTTGTCTCTGGAATCTGCCCTGCAGTTGCACAGCATCATGTGATCCCTCTTTCCCTGCAGCTCTTGGCCTTTATCCTGGTACAAGAGACTTGGTATCAACCTCATCTAAAAGGGGGCCCGATGATTCGCCTGATGGTTGCACTGTTCTGGAAAGAACCATGGATGATTAATGTTTGGTTAGGATATTACAGATTTAGCAGGTGATTAATATTTTTTTAATCTACTAACAGTCACAGTTTGCATGTTTTAATGATTACAGCTTTAATCTTGCCATTGTTTAAGAGGTGAGCAGATGTCAGGAAATTCATATTCCAAAAATGAACGGCAGGTCATCCACTTGAGCAGCTCAGATAGGCGTGATGTATTAACAGGTCAGCTGGAACAAACACAGACGTAAACAGGCGGGCTTGATGGACTCATCCCTGTTTACACGCCACCGTGACCCCATCCCACCCTGTCCATGGATGTTTTCCTGATCTGTATGTTTCACTGCAGTTGCATTTTGGAACTTGAATTTGTACCTCGGGCTACTGGTGTTACGTGACTCATCTGCTGACACTGCCAGATAATCTGCTGTGTCAGTCCAGCTGATATGTTTAAAAGTACAACAGCACTCACACTCCTGGCACTTCAGAAACAATGCCCTTTGATTGCAAGACAGTGACTTTAATCTCCACGCCACCTGCTGCTCCATTTGGTAAGCATGTTGTTGTGTGCCCTTATGATCTTGGATCACAGTTGTAAATAGAAGTCTTACAAGGTTTGGAGCCCCCTCCTCACAATAGTTCGTCCTTGCTTTGCTTCCAACCCCACTGGGAGCCCAACCTGGCACAGTGCTGCCCTCAGCCATACATGTAATCAACACAAAGATGCCTTTGCAGCGAGCCATGTTCTTCTCTGATCCTCCATCTCAGATTTTTACATCCAAAACCCGTGACTTTGAGTGGAATTCCACATTGGTATTTTTTTCTTTTCTTTTTTTTTTTCTTTTTTTTATTTTTTAAAAACACCCAAAGCTGCTGAAAAGTAAAACCAGTGGCGACGGGGACAAATCCTTCCCTCCTACAGCTCCTTCTGTCGGCTGGCAGTCTATTGCCCTGAGTGCTCACATGACCCACATACACAGGTTTCTCCTGGTCAGTACGAACACGGTTGTGCTTCTTCACGCTTTCTGGGAGTGAAGGCGCAGCCTTGTCGTTACAATAATGCACAAGGGCTACCCCCAGGAAGGTGCTCTGCTTCCATTCTCACTTCCTTTCTGGGAAGCTGGGAAAGCCGCTTTTTAATAAAAGGAGTGATAAGCTCCCTCCGTGACTCACTTTGAGGATGAATAATTCCATCGGATTTGTTTTGCAGTTAGGTTTGTAGCCCGCCAGAGACACCGCTCTCTAAGGGATCTCGACCCAGAGCTCCCTGACACACTTCTCTAATTTCAGTTTAAAGCAGCTTTTCTTGGTTGTACCCCTATCTGTTCTTTTTCTTTCAGCAAAGGCCCCAATTTTAGCACCCTGAGACTAGGGGTACAAGCCAGCCCTCAAAAGGTGCTAGCAGGTAGAGAAGCAGTTAAAGCTTAGCAATCAAAGGCCCTGGATTCAGATTCCACTTCTTACTGTAGGACCCTTTATCAAAAATTTACCCTGGACTTTATAAAACAGTGTAAGCAGCTGCAGTAGCTTAGAGTATAAACCTTGGAGAAAGGTGTCTGTTATACAATAAAAAAATAACGATAATAAAATTGTTTTTGTCTGTAGGTGTGATTGTAATCCAGCATTTTCTAGCTGTAAAAATGTGGTTGTTTACACTTTTAATAACACGTTGTTGGTATCATCTAGTGTGTCTACATGCTGCTAGCCCTTCTGTCCCAGTAACAGCGCCAGCTGACGATGCGCCGGGGTGTTTCCATGGAAACCACTGGATGTGTGGGTGCTTATGAGTGGTTGTTCACAGTCGATATGCTGTGAACTGACAGCGTAAGGAAGCTGGTTGATGAAACAAACTGCGCACCGGCTAGAAGTGCCTCACCTTAGTTTTACTACGGTACAGCCAGGCACTTTGTAATTGAAGGACCTGGGTTCGAATTCCTGCTTCTGCTATAGCACCTTGTACATTGATCAAGGTATTTAGCCTGAAAGGAGGTGATAAAAATTGCCCTGCTGTGTGAACCAGTAAATCACTGCAGGCAGCTTAGCTTACAAGCATAACGCTGTAGAAAAGTGTCAGATAAACAATTTAAAACGCTGATAAATGTTTTTCGAAAAATGATATTCTGTAATTCATTTTTCAGAAAGGTGGGGCACATGCATTTTTAGTCCACTGCTGGCCCCCATCAGGCCCATGTTGACCCAGCGGAGGCTCTACCCTCACAACGGTGCAGAGTGATGCTCAGTACCACTCCCATCTGCCTAACTCCTTTTTCTTGAATGGAACGCACTGCCCCTCCCCCATCCCGGTGCCGATTGTGGGCTTTAACTGATGTATAATTCATGATGTGTGGGATCTGGAGGTGTTGTGTGTGAGACCAGACCTCACTTTGAACACCGATTGATTATTACCAGGTTCCAGTACTGATTGATTACTACAGTTTTCAAACACTGACTGATGATAACCAAGTTCGGATTCAAACCATGATAGATACCAGCTTGGAAGATTGATCAGCTTTTACCAGGTTCAAACACCGACTGATTGTTTTTGCATTCAAGCACTGATTGATTGATCATTATCGATTGCTCTTGTTGTTGTGGCTGCACTCCTTTACTTTGTTTTCTCCTCCTCTTTGCAGCTCAGGGATGTGCACGTGTAAGACTGGGGTGTACGGACCCCAGTGCGACGACTGCCAGCCCGGCTATTTCCACTTCAGCGATACGGGGTGCCAACCCTGCCAATGCAACAACCACTCGAGCTACTGCCACCCACAGTCCGGTGAGTGAACAGCACCCACCCTCAGTGCAGTGCCAGCACCGGTTTGGCTACAGCCCCCTACCTACCCCATGCATTCCAACTACTGCCCCCTCCCCATCCCACCTGTCCCCTAACCACCCCAGATAGAGTCCCTGCCCACCCCGCAGTTCCCCAACCATTCCAACTACTACCCACGCGCACCTCACAATGCAACTGTATGGCGCTCACACAGCTCATTATACTGCCACTTTCGGTCCACTGAGCGAACAGCATCGGCCCTCTGTTACCAGACACGTTTACCTGTGTTCAGAACCAAGTATAACTTTCTCTCCTGAGCTTTTCCTCTTAAGTACCTCCGTCTAGAAGCACGCCTAGCTCTCTGTTGGGCGTTCGCTCTTCTTTGCTTATTGTCAAAGAGTGGCCAAAACGGCAACGTGAAACCCAACGATTTTTTTTTCTTTTTTTTCTTCTTCTTCTTCCCCCCTGCACCTCAGCCAACAGCGGCGTCATACCGCGGTATCCAACACGGAATCCTAATTGACAGCTACCCCCCCGACTAACAGTTTAGTTATTTTAATTGTGGTAATGCGCGCCTTTATTTCCTGTCATGTGTTGTTCTCAGCCCGGCACGGCCTGTGATGAATCCTAAGTGGCAGCGCGCGGCGCACTAATTATTCCCCACTTTCTCAACGTGTTAACGGCTTAATTATTTGTAACACGGGTCAGATGATATCGCGGAGAGTTTTCTTGCGCGTGGGTTGCGTGTTCGCCCGGATTAAAGATGGCGCCGCGTGGAGCCGAGGACACGAGAAAGACTTGGAAACAGGTGGGCGCCTGAATGTTAACTAAACCCGAGCACATAGGAAGCCTGAAATGTCTGTTAATTATTATTTACCGTTAATGAGCGGACTAATGGGGAATGACCATTTTGACACGATAGAAATCTTGTTGCGGGCAAATAAAACATTTGAAACTAATTTTCATAAAATACTTTCTGTTCTGTGTTTAGAATTGGGTGCCTGAAAGTCACATGAAATTTTATGAGAAAAGAGTAAAATGTAGAAAATACATTTTTTGTACACAAGACTATCCTGTCATTCCAGGGTCAGGTGCAGATTAGCAGCTACACTGTTAACTTTGCACATTAATTATGCTCACATTTACTGACTTAATTCAGGGAAAACTCCTTGATCAAGGGGAATGCAGATGGAGGTGAGATTCAAACCCAGGCTGTTCAACTTTCAAGGTGAAAGCTGTAACCACCGCACTACAGGCTGGCCCCTTTTAAACGGGTCCTCCGTGGTGGTCCTCCTGCTGAAATGTTCAAACGCTACTTTGTGCTAAAAGGCTCGTGTTCTGGTGCTGCGTTGCGTGTCGGCCCGCTCGGTTGCATTTGACAGATGTGTCTTGGTGAACAGGAGACAAAGGCTCGTGTTTTTAACCGCTTTGTGCTGGGGGGGGGGTACAGACGGTGGCTCGCATCACTTCTTCTTCTCCTCCTCCCTTGCTGGATGGACTTGTGGGTGGGAAGGTCTTTGTCACAGACATGCTAGTGTGCGCACACCCACTCGCACGCCTCCAAAGCCCCCTGCTACAGTTGCCCCCTACAGATGACCTTCCATTTCGATGTGCTATCTCAGCCCCCCTTTTCACAGCGGTTAATGCCTAGCTGATAAATTAGGTGTCGATAGGCCGTATCTCCTGGAAAGCTCTTACTCTGCATTAATGGTCCCATAACGATCCCTCTTCAGCTTTTTGATTTTATTTGAGTGCAGCTTCATTACTGATGCCGGTTACGACGGCTGTGCTGGGAAACCGTAAAGTGACCGACAGCTCGCGTTAACCCGGTTCTGTCGATGATGTCGCCAAGGGCTCCTTTTGAGACATTTATTCAAGCAGCTGACTCCTCTCCACAACGGATTGCCGTGTTAAACTAATAACAGCGATTTACCCATTTATACAGGAGGGCACTACAGCAGGAGGTGGATTTGAGTCCAAGGTGTCAGTTGTAACCACTACCCCTATGTACTGTCCATTCATGAACCGCATGTGACTTCAACCATCTGAAATGTTAGTTGCAGACAGCAAGCGGTTAGTAACTTGGACTTTGTACTTAGTTCACATTAAAACGCAAGTGAAAATGATTCCAGTAAATGAAAGAATTGTGTACAATTTCAGCATTTAATCTCTTAATACCCTGATTTCTTTAAACATTGGGACCTAAAATTTAGTTTGCACCTCTTTTTGTTTGTAATTCCTCCAAGTCAGAGTGCAATAATATAGATTTACCTCGGTTTATATAAACACTTTGTTACATAAAAGTGGGTCTTGGATATACATATAATAAATGGAAAATAAAATGTTTGAATATTTTTCTTAATATTGAGCTACATTAAAGTTAAAACGACTTTATAATAAAAAGCGTGCCGCCTCCACAAATTCGTATGCAGCGCTGATTGTTGACTGACCGATCCCACAAACACGGGCAACGCTGGCCCTCCTGTTTTGGGTTAACGGGCACTGGGAAACACCAGACACCAACTGGAAATGCAGCAGCTGTGCAAGTCGCTGAAGGTGGACCCAGGACTGTATTCTAATGGAATGCACTTTACTGCCACCTTCTGGTAGGGGGCATAAACACAGGTCGTTTTCACTCTGCTACAGACAAAAACTTAAGAAAAACGAGCAAGAGGAAAAAAAATGCCACCAAAAGAAAATCAACCAGAAAATATCTGTATCTATGACAGTCTGTAACTCAAATGTTTGCAATATGAAATGTGTGTGATAAATAAGAAACTATTTATATCACTGCAGTAAGAAGATTTTCAATAAAGGTTCATGATTGTTGTCTTGTATTGTACTTGTATAATAACATGTAATGTTGTACCGACTCTAAGAACATACCCTGAGCACAAACTGCAGTATTACTGTGCTACACCACCATGCTCCTGTTAGGCCCACATGCGCATTTGTGTGCCATACCCTCCTTGCAAGTTCTCAGATGCCGCTTAGCCAGCAGTGTCCTCCACCCGTGCGCCTTACACCTTTCCTCCTTTACACCCACGTCATTGGTTCTGACCTGCTTGATTATTTCCTTCCTGACAGGCATCTGTTTGGAGTGCCAAGGGAACACACAAGGCTCCGCCTGCGAGGAGTGCAAGCCGGGTTTCTACCGGAACCAGGACGCTGCCCAGACGAACCCCTGCCTCCCTTGTCCCTGCTCAAACCTCACTTCCACAGGCAGCTGCCATGCAAGTGAGTTCCTCGCTGTGGATTGAGAGGTGCTTAGGCTGGCTAATGCCCCAGGTTTCCCACATGTGTCACACTTATTATGCAGAGTACTCTTACTACATCAAACAGGGTAAGCAGCTTAAGGTTACTTCAGCAAAAGTATGTGGGGACTCAGGCCCAACCTGCATAATAAACACCTTTCTGTGAACATAATTCAGTGTCGTGGTTAAGGAAACACGATTTTGCTTAGTGTCCTTTATCATCCGCTCCTTAAATAGCTCAAATGAGTTAGAGAATATTATTTCTTTATTTAGTGATTTAGCCAACATTTTTCCCCCAAGGTGGCCTGCGGTGTGCGATTTGTACACTAATTACTTACAGCATTTTCCCCTTTTATACAGCATGGCAATTTTTGCTGTATGAATTTTGGGTAAGTACCTTGATCAAGGGCACTACAACAGGTGCAGGATTCGAGCCCGAGTCTTTTTACTGCAAGGCACTATAATCACTATGTCACCTGCTGACGAAGTTCAATAATATAAAAAATGATTGGCTAGACAATGATATCTGGTGAAAGATTTCATTGAATATAAACGTTCTAGATCACAAATAATGACACGATCAGGCAACCAGGTGGCCAGCAAGTGATGAATGAGGCTTCTGGGTTGCATGATTGCTGGAAGTCAGAAGAAAGAAAGAAAGAAAGAAACGGGATCATACAGCAGTAGCTGGGAATTATGTGTGTGTGTGTGTGTGTGTGTGTGTGTGTGTGTGGGTGTGCAACAGAATAATAGCATGAAAGAGAAAAGGGGGGTTGAGGGGTAGAGATCTAGAGGGAGAGGTTGCCCTGGCAACGGTGATAAGTGAGGTAAAGGCACTGTGAGCTGCTGCTGCTTGATGATACTGCCAGAGCCCAGTGTATTGTGGGTAATGTGGTTAACCATACACATACACACCAAACCTTTGCATATATTATACATACACATTGCTTTCCGAAGAGCCTACAGGTCCACTTCCTGTCTGCGTTCCTTTCCTCTCCTACGCCACCAGATTTATAACACGCTTAATCGCTCCTTGGCACGGTTGGCCGTGCACAGCGTTTCCACGGTGATGAATGGATGCTCGGAGTCGCTGATCTGCAGCTTCTGTTCAGGCTTTTCATATGGGTTGGGTTACCGGGGCGACAACACTAGTTAGGGCTCCTTACCTGACAAAACTCTGGCTCAACCATCCCATACTGTTATTTTGACCAAGTTTGTTGTGTTCATCTTTCCCAACAGTCTTGATGCACCTGCTTAGTTATGCGGCTATTAATTGAGAGATGGGCGCTGCCCCCATCTCAGAAAACCTAATTTGCATAAGCAGAGCCTCGGAGAGGTGTTAAATTAATAATTCATTTCCCCACCCTGTCGCTTGTTAGCTGGTTCCTCTGGGATGGCGACAGCGATCACAAGGTCCACCTAAGACCCCCCCCCCCCCAGGCAGTACCATGCAGAGCCCTGCCCCAACCGGCTCCACCTCATATGGGTAATTCGCAGCGAGTGCCGAGTTCGAGGCTCCCGGCTCGCCTGCTTTTGTTTGTTAACCATCTCAGATAAATAAGTGGCTCTATTAAGAGAGGTGCCCCTCCTGCCAAGTTGTCTCTAATGTAATTGACTGAGGTTGCTGGGCCTTTAATTACATTTTCCGTTGCTTGTCTTAATGGTCCCGGGGGGGTCACTGCTGTTTTACTCATTAATGCTTTTTTAACACAAATCCAATTGTTACTTTTAATTTCACCCCAAGGGATAAAATTGTAGGCATTCTGATCTGGGATAGATTGGAACAGATTGATACTGGTTTGTACTGGCTGGTTTTTTGGAACAGTTTGGAACAAGTCGGTACAGTCTGGTACTCATTTGTCCATGCTGACATAGATGGACAGAGGTTCGTGCAGACTGGTAGATGCTGGACCAGATTAGTATAGTTTGATGCAAGTTATTGTATGTTGGTACCAGTTGATCTGGTGAGCCCAGTTTGAAATAGAGGTAGAGCTGAATTCCTCATAAGAGGAATGTGTTGCTACCATACATGTTCACTCCTGTGGACCCCTCATCCCCAGGTTTATAACATGGCACAGCTTGAACCTGCAGTATCTTCTAGTCTCATGACCAGCATGTCATCTTTTAGCCAGAACAGCAGAGCCTACGACATTACAGCCACTGCTCTCCCCCAAGCCTGGGTATAATTCACTAAACTTTATGGGATGTAAAATCTGCAAGGTTTCACATTGTGGTGAGAATAGGAAACCGCCACGAGACGTGAGCTAATGTCCCACAATGGACTGAAAGACATGAACAATAACACTACTGTTTTATCCTGAAAGAATATCAGCTCAGTACCTGCATGTGAGAAATGTCTCTGTGTGCATTCTTTGTCTAAAATATTGGCTAGCAGTGCGGACGTTGCCGGATGGATCTGTTACTGTACATTGTTTACGATGACTGCTGCATTTATATGTGATGCAGTCAGTAAGACCTCAGACTCTGTGCGGTATTGCTGTGCAATGTTGGCACATACGGTGATGCGCAGTGCTCAGTTTTAAAACTTGTTGACTGTGTTATGCAAAAAAAAAAAAATACTATACCTTAAACCTACAGCTAGGGTATTAATTCAATTCAATTTATCGTATCTTCGCTAAGGAAACTACAGCAGGGATTTGAACCCTGGTACTGCTGTCAGTACAACACGTGGGAGGCCTATGTAGATATGTCAACTGTGTCCAAAAAAAGCACTAGTTTCCTCACTTCGTTGCCCAGCGGAGCCTCTTCTGAAACAGTTCCGGCTCTGAGTGTGACCTGCTGACCTGGAGAACAGTCTCTAATGCAAGTCCCACGTGTTCCTCCGCTTCCCCGTACTGTTGTGTAACCGACCTCAAGCCTACTCCTGCGTGGTCGCGCACAGCCTGCCATGCTCTCGGAAGGTCTTTTGCTAACTTTGGAGCGGAGAAGTAGATTTGGAGATTTGTTGATATGGACTGAAACAGAGAGACTGATGCGGTCATGCATGTTGTATGTTGTGCGCTACTTGGTTTCACCAGCCAAAGGTGTTGTGAAGAGATTATATTTCACTTATTTATGCAATGTGATGTTTTTTCCTACTCCAACTGTACTAAAGAGCAATTTATCATCCATCACTCCTGAACTACTTTATCCTCCTCAGGATCCTGGCAGTCTAGTGGTTACAACTGTTGCCTTACAACTGAGGAGAACATGTTTGAATCATTGCTTCTGTGGCAGTATAATTAAAGGTCCATTCCATTAACTAATGCAATAAAAATTACTCTTACAAACAGGCAAAATTTCTGTCTTTTAAACATGGAGAAAATCTGATTGAAACTCAAGTCCAGAATATCACAACTGCTTTGCATACTTTTAAATCCAAGCTGAAGATTCACAGGTTCTGGTTACTTGTATCAGATACCAACTTGTTTGTTTGACTCTAGTTGCAAAGGGAAGGAGTCTGGAAGGTTCTACAGTTCTTGGCTAGGCAGCACTTAAGCTAAACTGAATGGGCTCCTTGGACAAAACAGTCCATCAAAGCAAGTTGTTGGAGCAGAATGGGAGCCTGTGGACTGCTGTGGGGACAGAGTTGACAGACAGTCTCGCACCTTCCGGCATCTTCTCTTGTCTCCTACCACCTAGGAACATCTTTGTATCCAGGTTTATGTTTAATTACAACCCACAGCCACTCAGCATGTCTACCCAGCTGTGTGTAGAAGCAGATGCACCAGGCAGCTGTTGAGATGTAGGTAAACAGGGTTGCGGGTTCAAGGCGACTTCCTTTAGCAACAGGACCACTGTCGACATGAGTCATGTTGCGAAACTGTCCTCTTAGAGCCCCAGGGGATGAAAGGTGATTAAGGAATCCTGAAATCCCAAATCTGGCAAAATGGCAGGGAAACAGGGGTTCTATTGACAGAGGTTTACACTGCTGCATGGTAAACTGAGGGTTTTAGCTAAAGCCCTATTTGCTTGTATAACCATAGGCATGGTCCTGTGTGATTAGCTACATGTACAATCTGCTGAAGTCATGCTCAGCACAGGATTTGTTCACGTCTCACTTTCGGGATTTGTGCCTAAAGTACATCCCCTGTGCCTGCTAACGGCCACTGTGCTTTACCATTCTGCACATCATCTGACATAACCTGGTTTGTTAGCCTTTGGGTGTGTGTTCACCTGGCTGAAACCTGCTGTTTCAGTCATGTGATTTTTCCTTTTTTCCTTACTGGGCTCGTATTTGTACTTTTTTCGGGGCTGTCGGTCTTTTGGATGCATTGCGAGCCAAACTTTGATGAAATCAAATAGTCCTTATAGGACATTCTGTCTCATTAATCGGATTTTCTGGGAAGCGATTACATTGTTTTGGGATATAATCCTATTTCTGAGGTTTAAAAAAAAAAAAAAAAAAACTTAGTATTACACATTCTTCTGCGAAACATTGTGTGAAAATGTGTTCAGTGCTGTTTATATGTGGTCTCCCATGTTGGATAAGGGGTCCACACTTAGAGAGGGGCACTAAGGTTTGACATACCACGGTACCACCTTTGGTTACCTGGAAGGCAAGGTTTGGGGCCAGGTGAACATCTCTGGGATGCCATCTCAGACCAATTTTACCTCTGAAGAAGTACACAAAATACAACACAATTGTCCATCCAAGCACTCCTATAAGGTGTGATTGTCATCCTTGCAACAGTAGGTGACGTAGTAGTTTGAGCTGTTTTCTCATAAGCGAAAGCTCTGGGTTTGCAATCCTGTTCATGCTGTACCCTTGAGCATTATACTTTAAAAATGATACAGTAAAATTACCCTGCTGTTTAAATGGGAATATAATAATAATAATGATAATGATGATGATAGAAAGTGACTGGTGAGAAGGGGGGGGGGGGGTTTCAAGTTTAAAATTCTACTTGGAAGGTTATGGGTGGCTCACATTTGAGAAATTGCACTTTTCCACTTGACTGGCTCATTGCTAAGTTTTTTCCTATGTTTTTATAATTGCTACTTTAAGTTTGGGAATTTTAGTAAAAACATTATAAATCAGTAATTGTTTTTCTGTCCTCGGCTTTAGTTGCCACCACAGATGCTACCTGCATGCTCTAAACCTTTTTTTGAGGCCGTAGCGCCGCCTTGTGGCTGAAATTATATTTTTACACTGTACAGTTACTGCTAATCCATTTTGTGTGCATATTGTTACAGTGTGTGGGTGTTGCGTAACTGAGTGGCTGTGTTTGTTGTTGCAGATGCCAGTGGCCTCCCCGTGTGTGACAGCTGCAGGGCAGGCTACAGTGGCTCCAGGTGCGACCACTGCGCAGATGGCTTATACTTATTGGGAGGCGTCTGTGTACCTTGTAATTGCAACGGCAATGCGGACACCCTGTCCTTTCCACGTGTCTGCAATCCAGTCACTGGCTACTGCCTGAGCTGTGCCAACCATACAGCCGGCCCTCAGTGTGAGCATTGTGCCCCTGGCTACGAAGGCAACGCCCAGGATCAGCAATGCTTCCAGATAGGTGAGCCAGATGCTGGGCGGACAGGTGGATTACAGTTTGGCTGGTTGCACACATGAAAATCCTGAATGTTTTCACCTCCTACCTTTCAGATGTGAGGCTTTCCCCTCTGGAAAACACTACGGGAACAACGACAGCTGCTGCAACTACCAGCCAAACTGCTTCCTCTAGTAGCAGCCCGACAAGCACCACCTCCAGCAACTCCAGCGAACCCACTACTCCTCTGACCACAACTACAACCTCAACCACAACACTCACCACCACCGTAACGATGACCACGACCCCAACTACAACCATGACCGTTACCACAACTCCAACTACAACGGTGACTACGACCCTGAGTGCCAGCCTGAGCAGCCCCACAGACAACACCACAGCAGCAGTGGCCGCTGTCTCCTGGGCCCAGTTTAACATCATCATTTTGGCTGTCATCATCGTGGCTGTTGTGCTGCTCATGGGCGTTGCTGCTGCCATCTACACATACCGTGAGTACCGAAACCGCAAGCTGAATGCACCTTTCTGGACCATCGAGCTCAAGGAGGACAACATCAGTTTCAGCAGTTACCACGACAGTTTGCCCAATGCGGATGTCTCGGGCCTACTAGAGGGTGAAGGAGGAGAAGTGGCACCCAGCGGCCAGCTGGCTCTCAACAGCCCCCCAAACATGTACAAAGCATAGCATAGCGGATGACCACACCCACTCCCTTCACAAATTCTACCCATACTTTGCCCGTGCCTCACCGGCTAGACTTACCCAGAGGGTGGTGGGATAGATGATTGTGGTAGAACGTTTCCAGGTGGGAGGGTACGGTCATCCTTCCCCGTGCTGGGGGTGGGGTGGTCTGTGATCGTGCACAGAACACCCTCTTCGATGAACCTCACAGATGGACCGCAAAGAAGAATGTCCTGGGCGTCTGATTTGGAACTTCATCCATGATTGTCTTTTGAACTTTGAACTTTTCGTTAAGGGGAAAATGGCAATAAACGATGAGCGGGGAAATGATGTACATGGATTTTAAACTAAGAAAAAAAGAAAAAAAATATTTAATGAAATCTAATGACTTACGTACAGAATTGCGACACTGCAGCCAAGTTCCGTTTCCAATGAATGTCTTAATCTTCACCTTCGTCCAGGTGTAACCAAACTAGCGCAGGCTGCAGAGCCCAGGAGAAAGATGCAGCCTGTAGAGGGCAGTGTTGAGAGCTGGAGCTGACTGGCATTGGAGCTCACGTTACTGGATGTGACCATTGACATGGTGATGGAGGTGGAGTACGCTTTGCCTGCTCCTCAGGGTTGTGGCTGCCCTCCTGACAGCAAAAAAAGAAACCACAACTTTACTTACTAAGGAAATTATAGAAATGGTATAGATTGTAATTTAATTTAAGTTCATTTTCTCCCCATTTTAATTTATTCATTTCTTTTGGGAGTAAACAGAGTAAACGTTGCACATGTCTAGGACTATTTTAATTTAGGCTTTTTATTTTGTTGCTGCTCTTGTTCTTACCGGACCTTCAGAGCACTAAATTCAGAGTAAAATGGAGGTCCTCTAACTATCTTTCTCTCTGAGCTGCTTTTTAATCTGGGGGAAAACGGCCTGTTTTATCAGTAGGTATAAAATGCACCTGAATAAGGTGTGGCTTAAGCCAGCCGTTGCTTGGGGGACATATAATATGAGCCACCTTGATCTGGCCGTAGGTGTGTGTGTCTATTTATGTACCTGTATCTACATGCACGATCACACATGCACACTGATGCTCCGATTTTCTAGCGTGCAAACGTGGGCCCTCGTGGAGTGTAAACTCAGATTTCCACCACCTTTTGCAATTGTCTGTGGGTGTGTGTGGAAAATGGTGGGGAGGGGGGAGAGAACAAATGTGCGTGTAGGTGTGCGAGCACATGCTCGCAGGGGTGAATGTGTGTTTGTGCAAGCGCGGCAGCACTAGCAGGATTGTAGGTTCTGTAGGTGTGTGACGCTGTGGTTGCATGTTAATAGCATGTTGCTGGGTAATTGTTACTTTATGTGTGAGTGATGGAACGGGAAAGTTGTGCGTGTTCATGTGCGCATGGGTGTGAGAGAGACTGAGATCATGCAGGGTGACACATCCGATCTTGCAGGTCTCCCACAGAGCACGTCTCCCAGGACTGTGACACACACTCACAGTGCTTGCGTGCGTTGGATCACCTCTGTTCTGTGTGGGTGTTACGTGGATGTGCTGCCGCTTGCATTTGTTTACTGTAGTAATTTACTCCTCTGATGTAGCACCACATTTCTTTGGGCCATTCTTCACTAACCACCTCCTCATGTCCAGGATGCGCAGTACAGTGGGTATGTGGACAATGCTCCATGTGGGACATGCGGAGGTGTCACTGGTAATGCTCCTCAAGGCCAAACTCAGGTCCTACCCCCAACACCCCCCTGTAGTTCAGAACGAATCCCATCCAGGGTTCAGGTCCATTCAAGAATAATGGTGTGATGAACTTGAACCCACAACCTTTGACTGTCACTCAAATCACAATGATTGGCTACGAGGCCAAAATAGCCCGCCCACAAGCAGGAAATAGCCAATAGCAAGGTTGCATGCCGACCAGTTCAGGGGTCTTCTTGCTCCTCAGGTACCGCACCTTTCTCTCATGTATTGCAGAATGTTGCAGAGTGCGACGTGTCCTGCTGCTGTACAGATGGCTGTAAATACGGTGTAAATAAGACGTTGTACAGGACACAGCCGCTCCCGCGGTGTGTGGTTTCGGTGCTTCCTCACCGCGTGCTGGGCAAACAGGTGTGTTGTTGATCAGCGTTAGACCTGTACTCTCTTTTCTTCTCCTTTCTTTTTATTCCTCTCCTTTCCCTTCCTTCCCTTGTTTCTGGAAAGGAAAGGAGACTCTTCTAACCAGTGAGACACGTCTGTCACTTCCGGTACATGATCTGCTGTTCAAAATTGTGGACGAATAGTATCTAATAAACAGTTTTCACACAAAGCTGGTGTCGTCTGTTTCGTTTCTTGTGCTATGCATGCTTTTCTCTGCAGATGATTTTGTGTGAAGCTGCAGTGGCAGCCTACCGTTATGAGTTGTTTATAATGTGCTGTTGGCTGCATTTCATGGCCTTGAACCAGTCTGGGTCCTGAACCTTCACGGGCTGCTCCTGTCTGTAAATAAATAAACCAGCGTACAAATGATGCGGAAGCCATCTTATCTTCTCAGTGTAAAATGAAAGTAAGTCCAATATAACTCACACCCCCTTTTTTGGCTTGTCAGTTTTTAAATTCCATATTTGGATACCAGAACCCTTAACTTATGGGAAATTAATGGAAGACATTGCATTGGCAACAGGCTTTTACTCAAAACTCCTATGGGGATTTGTCTGAGCAAAACCAGAATCTGCAGTGTGTGTGCTTTCAGCAACCCAATATCCTGAGCTGTGTTCACCCAAGTGAATCAGTGCAGTGTAGATGTACTGGGAAAGATGCCATATGTTTTGGGCTGTAAAATTCTGGATTTTCTCCCATCTAAACCAGAAATGACATTATCAACAGTAACACCATATTCCTGTTAAGTGTGATCTGCTGATGTCATAATGTGTGTAAGAGCTCCTGACTCGTGATATCCAGAAAGACTCAATTTCTCAGTTTCAGGAATACATTCATGTGGGCTTTTTTTAGTTCCATATCGACAAATCTTTTCATAAACGGAAATCGGTAAATTTAGAAGAACCTTCTTGTGGTCCTTCCTCCGTCTTGCTTTCCTGACAGTTCCGTTTCTTGAGTATCTGATTTATTTAGCTACCACCTCCAACCCAACTTTTTAAGTCTCTAACATTACAATTGTATATCAAGCTGCTTATAGTGGTTTACCATCAGCGCAGCGAGAGGACAATAGTGGGAGTAGAAACTCAAACGCAAGTCCTCACATTAGAACGTAAAAGGTCTCACCACAACATCACCTGCTAGCCAAATTATTTGGAAAAATCTACAGATAGGTAGATTGCCGGTTTCTAGCTTGGTAACTTTTGCACATGTAAAATATTGGGATTAAAAAGGAAAGTGTCCAACATAATGAAACTGCTGCTATACATTGCACCCATTTCATGGTGTTTTGGGCTAAATAAAACAGTCCTATTGACTTTTATAAATTGATGGCCATGGTTGAGATCCTCTTGACAAAGTTATCCCCTCCCTGGTTTTCTGCATTATTAAACTCTCATTTACTTTTGTGAGGCTTTCATGTTGCTCACACCTACACACATTCTAAGAATGACAGCGAGATGATGTTTGCGCTTTGTGTGAGTCAGTGGTCCAGTACTGCCTGCCTCTACACGACATCTCAGATTTTTATCCCAAAATACCGAAAGACCACAGTCCATTTATGTGTCAGGCCTTGGGCTGATGCAGCAAAAACAGATTCTTTTTTTAACTATGTGGGATAAATGTTATTTGTGCGTTTGCATGTTTTAACTCATCTGCTGAATACTTCTAAATTTGCATATGCCGTGCATGCATTCACTAGGAAGCTTCAGAGCAGAGGTGTTCTTAGCATGCCAAGATGTCTCACGCTGTTAGCTAGCATCATTTTATTGCAAACTTCCTGTCCAGTGGGAAGTACCGATCAGCCTCCTTCGGGAAATCTGTGGTCTGCTGTCGTGTTTTGTGGTACTATGTTACTAGCATAAGTATCATGCTGCAGGGCAAGACGAGTCAGGTGGTTTGTGGTACAGAACTATCTTCCCCTCAATTACACCGGATGCCAGATGACGAGGTGTGCTAAAAAATACCCTTTACAACTGTATTAACTGGTAGGTTTTTGTGAGTAATGTGCAAACCTAAATAATAAATAGCTAAACAATAATTTAAGTATTTGTTTCTTGACATTTTTGCACAATAACACTAGGGCTCTTCAGACAAAATCAGTTCAGTCTGTGTGGAATTTGCATGTTCTCCCCATTTCTGTGAGCTTCCTCCAGGTGCTCCTATTTCCTCCCACAGCCCAAAGTCATGTGTCTCACATTAATGGGTTACTCATAATTGCTTGGATGTGTGACTGTGTATATGGTCGCCCTGTATGGGACCGATGTACCAATCAGTGTATACCCTCATAGCCTCAGTGACTCTACAATAGGCTTCAGACTGCTGTGACCCTTACCAGGATGCGTGGTTAAGGAAACTGAGTGGATAGCTTCTTGACCAAATTTTTGCTTCATTGAAGCAAAGAATTACTGATAAATTCTAAATACAGCTCTTGTTCCTGCAACCAAATCAGTAGTGAAGGTTTAGTGAATAATAGACATTAGCAAAAAAACTGAGAGGCTGGTATCTGCTAAGCATCATGTAAACTGCGCTCTGCTAGTGGTATTCAAGGCTAAACCCACACAGCTTTCAGCAGCTTAGGAGAGATGTGGAACAAAGTACTTTTATGACTTTCATATGTTGTCTCTTGACCTATAAATCAAGGGCAAATGGCTTTGTTCCTGAAAGTGGAGCAGCGCCCTGCAGGTTTTCCTCGTTGCTGCAGAACCGGATCTGGTCGCTGCAGGTTTATCAGCGGACTTATTAAGGTCAGGAGTTTCCTGCCACTGTTACCATAGGAGGCATGAAGCCAGAAGATAACAGTTGCCCTGTCAAAACACCATCCTCCCACCAGGCCAAACAAACCCATGCTCCTCATTGATGGGTTTGGAACAAATATTACATTAAGAGGCTGTTTTATGGAACCCACTCAGCTTAGTACACAGTCAAAGTCTTTGCGCTGTAATTGCCTTAAGGTTCTAATTTACAATATTTGTTTTTGTGAACTTCAAAGCTCTTAAATTTCCAGTGTGAGAATTAAAAGAGCTGAACAAATAGAGGCCGACAGACATACAGAGTAATTCATGATGGAAAATTGCCCCTATTATGGAGAGTTATAACTAATATAACAGTGAACACAAAGGTCAGCAACTCCCCTTACAACTCCCTGTGATAGTTACACACATCTATTTATAAACATGCAAGAGCAGTGCATGATGGGAGAGCCACTGCTCCTCCAGCCACCACCACAGTATGTACCAATGTTAAAAATATTAACAGAATATTAATACTAATAACACTAACGGGAATTTTAACTCAGTTATCAATTCCAAAAGATTACAAAAATGAAAACACACAAGTAAAAAAAAAAAAATGACACAGACTGACCACAACTGACCAAACACTCAAGTTAGAAAGTCTCAAAAGAGGAGCCACTTTAAAATCCCATCCCTCCATCCAGAGGAAAAACAGCAGCCAGTCACCAGTTGTGCTACATCCAAATTTTTGTTACTGCGAGACACTTTATCAGATGACTGTCAGTTTTGGGGCTGGGGAACATATAATTAGGTTTTTTGTTACTATAGAAATAAGTGCTAATTATACCTTTGCATGACCTTATAAAGAGTTTTCAAGAATATGTGCGCTATGCAATGCTTGGAAAAAGTGTAATTTAAATTGTTTTAGAGGTATTAGCTAATAAAATAAGACTAATGAATGTTCACTTCCCCTTTGTGCCTTTGAGTCAAATTCCATTTTCCTTTTTCAAGGCTGAATGTATTTATGTGTGGTATTAGCTGTCCTTAAGGCCACATGTGGATGCATATGAATTTCCTCCTCCTTTTGATCTGTCTGTCTGAAAAATGCAAGCTTCGACACCTAATGGTTAAGACATGTTCTGAACAGCCTGCGGTTCCCACGTCCAAAGTTTCTAGACATGTTGAAATTTATGATCTAATGATGTGTGGGCCCAAAAGTATGTACCTTTTTACATTAGGAGGGGGTGCAGTTAGAAGTAGATGGTCATTATCCATTGAAGGTCCTTGATGATTCATGCTATGCTACTTAAGTTCAGTGCAAATTTCCTTCTGATATATGACAGATGTGTATACATGGGTGGCGAAAGGAAACACTGCCTCTGTTATGTTCCTCTGAATTTCTTAACTTTTTAATTAATAAGAGTTTTCTGATCAGTTCAATTTTGAGGTAAAACTAGATTTCATGAGCAGATTTTTAAGGACTTATGTGATTAAACACACTCACTTTTGAAAACAGAGAAGCCAAAGATGCCTGAGATCTGATTACAAATGTCACCTTAAGTGTAAGAATGGATCTGTGAACGCAAATCCATTTTCTCCTATACTGTTTTTCCTCATACTGTCTTAGTGACAACTTCAAAGAAACACATCTTAGACCCTCATTAGGACAGTTAAAATCTTGATGTCTTTCTCTCACTTCTTTTTGGTTTGGCTTCCTGTCCTGACAATCACCTCTGCTCAGAAACATGAGCAAGTGAAAAAAAGAGCGTTTAATATCAACGGTGGGAGGGCAGCATTCTTTTTCCATTTAATCTTTCCCCTGTTCTTTTGCTTAAGGTCAGATGGTGTTAAGATTGCCACTGCACGTCATTAGCACAGAAGGACCATAAAGACATTTAAGACACTCACCTCATTCTGTGAAAGGCTGGAGTAACAAGTGTAGGAAAAAGGTCAGTGGCTCTATTTCTGTGAAAACAAAGGCAGAAAGTCACACAGAGAAGGTGAACCAAAAAAACTAAACTGAAAGATATGGCTTCTGTGTCTACAACAGTGGTCCCCAACCACCTGGCCGCATACAAAACTTTTTATTTTTATTTTATTTCCATTTTATTGACTATCAGAGTCTGCAGGGTGTTTTATTTTGAAAAAAATGACCAGATCATCTCCCCATCACTTCTGTCTGTGCCTCTTTCCCATACTTGTCTCTGTCACAGTTTTGATACCCGATAAATTAAGCACTTCTGGTGTCATTGTCTCCCATCACTCCTAGATGGGACCGTCTCGTTGCAGGGAAACAACCTCGGGACTCCCATTGATTCTGCGTTATGGTGAGTTGTATTTATTGTGCACTTTATTATGCTTTATTATGCGTGCGATGGCCCATCCGTGGAAAGTTGTCTTACATGAAACCAGTCGTGGTGCAAAAAAGGTTGGAGACCGCTGGTCTACAAGTTTTCAACACATCAGTGAACCTACACATCCATGTAATACAAACTGATGCCTTATTGTTGTCTTGAATTTTTTTAATTCTATCTATCTATCTATCTATCTATCTATCTATCTATCTATCTATCTATCTATCTATCAATTTTCTGTGCAATTGAGCAAAAGAAGTGATCAAGCTGGTGGTGAGCCTCAGCACCCTGGTCTGGGCCCCAGAATGACCAGGATCCAGCACAAATTGCTCCAGTATAACTAAATGATACACAACTCAGAGGAAACAAAAATGCATTTTACAAACACGCGAATCAATACAGATACAGACACACGATTCTCCAATCACAGCTTTTTTACACCAAGTTGAAAAGTGTAAATTCAGGAGCTGGAAGGATTAGACTGATTATGCATTTGGATGAATGCTTGGTGTCTTGTCCTGTCCAGAGGCTTGATTTCTGTATTTTACACTATTTTAACAAGTGTCTTTAACAAGTGTTTCAAAGCAGTTCTATGGTGTTTCGGGGAGGTATGGGAATGTGACTTGGACATATCTATTGTGAATTTGATGTGAATGGTCAGCTGTATGTGCCAAATTTCAAGCTCATTTACAGGCTCTGTCTTTCCCCAGTGCACCTCCACTGAAATGATGTTTCTGGGGAGCTGTGTTTTAAGTGTAAAGCTGTTCTGGCCTTTTGACTCATCTATGTGGGGACTGGGATATGATACAAGCTTAGTGGAAGGCAGTTCTCTCCATGACCCAAACCACAGTTTTTCCTGCCAAACCACAACCATAATTGGCCTTTAGATAAAGTTTGTCAGGAACCGGCCAGGCAGAGCCCACCTACCCAGGTGTGCCAGACCAGCTCATTAACCTCAGGCCCTCATGTGGTTTCCGCACTTGGGTCCCTTATCTCGTTCCCGTATGAACCCTGACAAAGTTATAGAGTGTATGATGCTCACACAGACATAACTAGAAAATAAATGTATTTTAATGCTTTGTTCTATAACTGTTGTTACCTCTGTAAATATGAGAATATCTAAAGTATTTAGTTTCCTCAAAAAATTTGCATTTCACCTACACAGTAATTCATGACCATTTTGGAATGTACAGACACCCTTATTAGAGCGTGCTGTATGATCATACTTGTGACACACTGCAATCAAAAAATGTATGTATCAATATACGTGTATTTCTTTGCAAATTTCTGCAAAATAGTATCATTATTAGCTGTTTTGCCTGATACCATCATGATACAAGCCATTCAAGTACTGCTTGCAGAACCAATAATTTGACAGAAAATCTAATAATCACATAATGCTTATAGTAGAAGTAATGTTATGTAGGATGTATTTATTTCAAATAATATGCTTAACTAATACCTTTCTTCACAGCAACGTCAAATGTCTGGGTGGTTAAAATGCATAAAGTAAGAGCTCTGAATTAGTATTTAATCCGTAAAATAAATTCAGAAATGGTTGAATAACAGAAATAGACTGAGTTGAGGAAAACATGCTGTGGATGCACTGCATTTATCAGAAAGGAAACAGCTGGAGGGTGTGTGAATCTTTATAAGCAAAGAAAGACTTTCTGTTTACTGGTTGCCAGAGGAGACCTGGACCAGTGATGGTCAGAATTAGAATCAGATTTATTTGGCCAAGTATGCACACACGTACATGGAATTTGGATTCGGTTCCCAATGGCTCACAGTGTTCATTAGACAAACATATATATAGTACATACATACACACGTACACATACAGCTCAAGGAAAACACAGCCTCATCCACAAATCCTGCTAGAAGATATATTTTACATTTCTTCAACACAGAATGTGCTTTAAGAGAACCAGTGGTGCAGCTGGGGAGGAACCCAGGCTGGAGTTTCACCAAAAAGAGGCCTTTCCTCATGCCAAAATGTAGAAAAACAGAACAGTGATGATCAGGCCAGGGTGACCCCTGTATTAACACAGTGCTCAGGCTAACACTCATTCTCTTGGAGATGCTTGAACAACTGCCACAGGATGCAGGGGATGGGAAGGTATTGTACAGCGGAGCCATCTGTTGAAGCCTCATGCCAGAAACATGCAAAGGCAGAGAGAAATGGCCTAATAACAGGACTGGGTGTGTTCAGTGTCTGGGAAACATAATAAGCTATGACGTAACAGAGAGTGGAAAAGTGAAGCTTGGAATATTTTGTGGAATGACACTATATTCTGTGATGACCCAGTGAAGGATTTTTTTTCTGTTTATGCTTCAGGTGTAGTCTAAGTAAAAATACGTAATCATTAGTAGTATTGTCAGTTTTTAATAAATGTGTTTTATCATTTAATGTTAATCATTTTTTTAGGAAAATATTGGAGAAGACTGGAATTTGATTTTGTCATCTGCTTCAAGGAACTTACAACACATGCACCTTTTGCTGAAGTAAAAATGTGGGAAAAGGAAGTGTTTTCAGGGCGTTGTGAAAGACTGCTGGGTGGCCTCAAAGTTATCTTGGTAAACAGTTTGGCACTTTGGCAAGTGAAGGTGTAACCCTGTCCAGGCTGTGGAAAACAAAAGGCAGGGAAGTACTAACTGCCCTTCATGAGACTGCTGAACAGGGGAAGGAATGTTTTGAGGACCTCCTCAACCTAGTGGCATGTCCTCTTTCCAGACGTCATGGGTAGATTTCACTGGTAGATTAAGACCTGTCATCATAGTTGAAGTTGTACTGAGGCTTCAAAAGCAAATGAGTTTTAACCAGAAATTGTAAAAGCTCTGGACTGTGTGAGAGTACCTCTGTATTGGCAAGCAGAAAAAAATCAGTATCTTCAAGTCTGAGATGAACCGAACGCAGAAAGATAAGTTCAGGTATCTTCTGGTTTTGTTCATATATAATATACAAGGGGAATGGATGATTTATAGATAAATTGGAGCGGTGTCATCAGTTTGTCAACTGCTATACCAGTCTGTGGGTACATACAGTACTGGTACTCGGGGGCAGGATCTACCCTGTCACCTTATGCTTCAGAGCACTTCAGACCACTTTGACTCTGTGTCTGACAAGTGGTTAGTGAAATTGAATGGGTGGGTGGCAGTGCTACAGAGTATTTACTTGTATTATATCTTTATCTGATGTTTCTACAAAAACTACATTTTGAATAAGTGGAGGGAGGTATGTGTTACATAGCTGTCACATGGCTGTTATTAATTTTATTTTGGAATAAAAGTGACAACAAGTTATGAACCAATTTCCAGTCACAACTGTTTGCAAGTTAAGGAGCCATTGTGTAAAAATGTTATCTTTTTATTAAGTGCTAAAAACATCAATATTTGCGTGTGATATTGAGCCATTTATTAAAGCTCAGTGTAATGAACTGTTTAAATTTAATTTAAAGTTATAAGTTATGTTTTAATGTAATGTGCAAATCAATTTTTGTGCTCTGTGCCATTCAGTGGTTTCATGGGTGAAACCAAGCTGCATGAAGCATGACATGCATCCTGTGGCTTTTATTTTAATACATCAGCGCAAATAAAGTTTAACTTTTAAGCAAGTGAAGTGTTCATTGTCTGGTTCCTTCAGCTGTTACTGCCAGATGATCCAGAATGTAGGCTGTTATTTGTTGTTCTATCATAGCAGCTGGCATAATGCACTACATCTGGCAGATGCCCTGCCGGGAAAATTAGATGTTCTGCCTATAAGTAAAGGTACGAGGATGAAGCGGTCTGCTGAGTGACCAGATGCAAAAAATGCATAAAATTTGGTAAAAGTTAAACTGAGCATATGGCAAACAGTGATTCAACCACACTGAATAAGTGGTATGCTAAACACTAAAAGAAATACATTTCTGTTTTTAGTTAGTGAATGGCTTGCTTAATAGTAACACAAATATGGGAAACAACCTCAACAACCTCCATGGGTGGAAGTTCCCATCCTTGCCTCTCGACTACAGTGACCTATATTGATTGCTTTCAGATGGCAGAACATACTTTTCTGTAAGTAGTGAGAGAAGTCATATGATCTTCAGCAAGGCCTCTGCTATTACTGAATTACATAACATGAGACGTTTTTGCTGAAAAGTATCATGTGGTTATTGAGTGTGTGACAACTTATTTATTCACACCATGTGATTTTGAATGGCTGACTTTGATATTTCATTCAGAAAATATAACTTTAAATATAACTGATGTACCACATTAGAATGTCTGTCTCACGGAAGTACTGTATGTCGGAAATTAACCTGAGCATTTTTTGAAAAATAATTTACCTTTAATCCAGCCTTTTTCCTTTGTGTTAGAGGAAAATGTTTGCAACTTCGTTCATAAACTGTTTGTTTTCATAAATTGCAGACAATGACAGGGACGCAAAGAAGGGAAACTGCGGCTTGCTTGACGTCACTCTCGAAGTACAAGAAGATGACGATCAGAAATTTTCAGACAGGCCTTACAAAAAATGCAATCTTCGGAAAAAAATAGCATGGTTAATTACACGACAGTGAAGGTTTTTTTTAATTTAGGCTTGCTCGGAAACAAATAGGTTACTGGAAAACAAACACAACTATTGCTGTAAAACCCGATGCAGTTGGTGAGTCACAACATTGGCAAAAGGACAAAACCGTGATTGCAGCTATACCAGCTCTTTGCTAAAATATATTGACATTTAAGTAGCATGCAGTGCACAGAGCAGATACCTCATGGACTTGAACACAACCAACAAAGGCAAGCCCTTCTCATTATGAAAACCTAATTCAGGATTCACTCAATGAGTCAGGTGTCACTGCTTTTTAAACCCAAGCATTTTGGGAAATACCACTTGCTCAGCAATGTTTTACCACTGGCTCTAAGTACTCGGAAGGGCTTTCCACAAAATTTTGGTAAAGGAGGACTCTAAAAGCCCCCAACAGTCTCTTTGGGATTTGAACTTAACAGGAATAATGTCAGGTTATTAATCATAATGGTATCAGTATACTGGTGACTTAAAGATCTGTGGCCCAGTTCTCATATGCATGTTGAAAAAATACACACTGTACAGCAAATTCCATCCACAAATTTCAAAGTCTTTTTCACTGCTCAGCTCGTTCAGCTGAAACATGTAACTATTGCGATTGTAGTTATGTCCCATATATTGTGTTCCAAATTTGAAGGCAGAACCCCCATCTGTCAGCAGTTGCCAAAAAAGACCGATAAGGATCAAGGACTGGGTTTTTGATAAGTGCTGAGCACAGATATTTCATCTTTCTGCCTGTTGCTGTGTTTCGAAGAGGATCGCATGGCTATTTTTATAATTTTGTCTAAACTTGGAGATGGTTTCACAGATTAAAAAAAAAAAGATAATTAAAGCCATAGTTGCTACTAAAAAAGACCTCCTTCTGCTAATTTGACAATATAACTGCTTTTTAAGAATAAACTATTTTACCTTCTCGTGCAAAGCTTCAAAATATTTAGTTTGGCCTTAGTCAAATATGATAAAAAAGATCAATAAGTAAGTTAGGCAGCCCATTTAATTTAAAATACGTTATGTTCCAGGGCAATAATGTGAGCTCTGTTATCTGAACCAAGTTCCCAGAATAGGACTGTTATATAAATTGTACTTTTAAAAAACAAATATTATACATCATCACTCTTCCACTGCTATGTTGCATGGGAGTAATGAGGTTTTTGGGGTTATATGCAGTGTTTTATATTTGCAAATTTGCAAAGTCCATAACTCTTTGTTTCAGAAGGCTTGTGGTTTGTTAACATGCAATTTTGGGAAATATGCTTCTTTTAATGTTCTACTCTTCCCAAACACCTTTCCACATATTCATTTGGAAATCACACATATTGAGTCTTTTCAAAGATTTGAACTCTAATATTATCCCTTTTGACAGGAGCCTCTAGATGCCTGGTTGTGGCTTGTGGACACACTGAGTATCGCAGTAAATTTGCTGGGGATGCTGGGGGTGCCCAGTACTGGAACATTTACAGCTGGGCAGACTGGCAGATGCTGTGAATTTGCTCTGCTGGTAAATTTTCTTCTTTATGGTGACTTGATGAACTAAGCAGAGGTTTTACATAGTTTCACAACATTAATTCAATTCTACACTGGCATCACGGAGTTAATTCTCATTTTTCCATAACTGGTTTTGGAGCAGGACCGCACGGGATGTGGCCAGGCTAAAATGTATTATGTAGACAACAGAAAAAATATTTGGCTGTGACCTGCTTAAACTGCAGGACCGCTACAATTTGGGGACCAAAAAGATGGTGGGGAGGACCTTCACATGCCAGTCATAATATGTTCCAAACCCTTAACAAACACTTGCATATATACAGTACTTATTCAACCTTTAAAGCAACAAAACAAAACAGACAAAAAAATCTATGAAAACAATGGATACAAATTCACATTCACGAAATGACTTTTTTGGGGTACTTAAAATGGAAGCTATTATGACTGCGGTAATAACATGCAAAACTGGCAAACAAGGGGAAATGGAGGTTGAGAATCTGTCTTTCTGTCTGTCTATCTATCTATCTATCTATCTGGCTTTATAATCCTTCACCAATATTATAGTAAGTAACAGTTTATTTTTTGAGGTCATCATATATTTTCATGTATACTTCATTTTTGGTTGGATAAATCGTGACAAAATGAAATGTATCACGTTATTTGACAAATAAAGCTCAATATATCCACTGTTTGCATGTGGTGAGAACTCGATGAAGGTCATATGTAAGACCAGACAATTAAAACGAAGGTTTAGCTCCTTCTCCCACATTACAACTGGCTTTTATACCCCCAGCATGTTTGTAGTAGCTTCACTTGCCTTTAGGTTCTTGCTCCTGTCTTGTATATAATTTTCTTGTTAGTCTGTTGTCCACAGTCCAGCCGCAGGCAGACTCCGTGGTGCTGCAACACAATGCAGTATTGTTACTGTTTAGTTCTCCAGTAAACCTGTAGGAAGTTGTGCTTTTGCACCGAACATTGTAAAATGAAGTATTAAGAATGAAGAGGTCTGCAAAATAAATACATACGGTGTATTAAAATGATAGAATCATGCATTTTGGCTCAGAGTGTAATATAAAGCGCACTGTGTATTTTCCAAACACTTGCTTGAGCCTTTTTTCAGGAACAGGAGACAAAGTCCTGAGAGCTGTGGAGCCTGGAAATCTGAAGGATCCTCGATCACGGTGCTTACCTCGTATTAATACAGGAAGAATACCACACCGTGTAAGTGGTAAAAGGCGGTAAAGTTGACTGTGCTGGCCACAGGAGTCGGGTCAAAGTTCAAAAGAAGAAGTTAAAGAAGGTTGCTAGCAACACTCTGCATTATTCGGTGGAGAAGCTGCAGCCCTGGCAGCCACACGCACCCCTAGACACCGAGACAGCGGTCACCCAGCGTCGCCTCAGCGTGGCGCCAGCAAGCAAAGTTCGCGCAGCTCAGGCGGTACGCGCTTTGGCACAGGTACGTCCACGATGTCGCTGTCGCCGTCAACGTCGCGGTCCCCATCCACCCCCCGCCGAGTCGCTCCGTGCAGTCGGTGACGAAAAACGCATCAATGTGAAAGAGAGGGCTGGTGGGGGGGGGGGAGAGAACGGGGGAATTCTTCCGGAACAGAGCAGCTCGCGAGACAGATATAGGGCACGAGCGCCGCAGTGACGAGAATCGGGCGCATGTGCGCGGGGACGGCGCGCGCCTGTGTGGGAGAGCGAGCCGCATATTAGCGCGGCGCGCGCGGCGAGTCTCCGGCTGACCTGGAAGAGGAGCGCGAGAGAGAGAGAGAGCGCGCGAGAGAGAGAGAGAGCGGCACTCACCGCGAGGGAGTGTACAAAAGTGCGTCGCGTGCCTCTGCCTTCGGCTCGCTCGCTCGCTCGCGCGCGCCCACCCACCAGCGGCGGCGGCGGCTCGACGGCCCGCGCGACTATGCACGAGGTGGCAGGGATGCGGGTCCGCGTGGCCCTCTTCGCCGCGGCGCTGGGGCTCGTGGCGCTCGTCACGTGCCTGGCGGCGGCCTTTCGCGGGAAGGTGAGCCCGGGGCGCGCGCGTCCCTCCGCCGCCTTTCGGCCTCGGTTAGCCGTCTTCTCTTTCCTGGCCTTCGGGCTTCGAAGAGTTGCTACTTCTTGCGCCACCGAGCCGCACGTTTCACGAATGTCATACAAGACGTCTTTATTCAGGAAGTCTTGAAGAAATGTACTTTTGCTCCGCATTTTATGGTGTTTTTTTTTTTTTTTTTGCTAACTTTTCACAGGATTTATAGTAGCAAGCAGCTAAAAAGATTTTTCTTTGAACGTGGAAAATATGAATATGCAATTTAAACAAACCGCATTGCTTGTTTTTTGGTAGCTTGTCTGCGTGATTCTGATGAATTTCTCGAGCAGCGACTCACTTCGGGGCGAGGAAATGTGCATCGGCGATGCGAGCTCTCGCCCTGTCTCCAGGCGTTTTTGAGGAAATTGCGCCGCGGCCACGATTATGTCATTGCGATCGTTTGCGTAGAGCGAAAGCGATGGAATCGACTGCGTTTTTGCCGCTTTTACGGCGCCGTCGTCGTGCTTGGCAACGCTTTCTTGGCAAACGGCCGCACTGCAAGCGCGTAAACAAATACTGCAAGCACGTGTGGACGTAAGAGGACGTGTTGGACATTAGCGCGCCTCTGCTTCCTGGCAAAAGTGCACAAATAAAAGATAAATAAAATGCAATGTAGTGAGGAGCGATCGCAGTGGTTTTTGGCTATGGCGCGCGTCATTGTTGGACTTTGCTTAGTTGCGTCTTTTAGAGCAGCTTCACCAGAATAAATGCGACAACCACAGTATACGTTGTGGCCCGCTTGGACCAGCGCCGTCGTTAAGCGTCGAAGTACTGGCGCGCAGTTTGGATCAGGCAGCAAGAAGCTCATTGAAAAATGGTGATCGTCCGTCTTCGGTCTTGAAACGTGCTCGGGAGAACTATTTGGGGACAAACTGCAACATGTTTGCCATTCCAGTCATTTAGGAAGACGCGCTGTTCTTGAGAAACTGCCAACCTAAGCAAACCGCTGCAGCAGCAATGTGCAGCAAAGGCAGGATATCATGGCAAGCAAATGCTCTTTAATGCGAACCAGAATCGGCAGAGCGGGTGTTTTCAGCATTACTATACATCCAAACGCTGTAAATATCAGTTGTCAGAATGGCTGACATGGCTGTGGAATGGTGAGAACACCGGAGGCTGCCAAAGACCACACCGCCAGGTCTGATCCAAGAAGAATAATGGCATAAATGTTTAAAAAGTGGGCAATGCAGTGTAACTTCCGCTTTCAGGTGTAAAAACCTTTCGCTTTCAGCCATACTGTCAGTGAAACTCCATCAAAATTTTGACAACACGTTCGGTTACTGTAACACCCGATTCTGACATTGACACATCTCAGTCCGTCTTGCATGTAAAAACCTTTCACTTTCAACCAAATTCGACTTTGGGCCCTTTTTCTGCTTTGCGAGATTCTGTCGAACAGGCAGCATCTGCCAAGATAAGAAGCTTGTTAAGGAATTTGCTTGCTTTAAAATTGAAGTTTTAACAGTAAGCAATGAACAATGGCTCAAAACAGAGGTGTTCATTGCTATCCAAGGACACTGCACTCAGCTGTGAAAAAGAGAATCTGCACAACGCTGTGTTTACATTTGTTTATCTGTTCTACTTTTCTCCAGTGCTACTTACACTGTTCAGCTATTTGTCAGTTTTTACAGCTGGAGAATTTTTCTTGGAGAAATTGAAGGAAAATGCCTGCCTCCTGGGTACTGCAGCAGGAGCTCTAATCCTACAGCTCCTGCTGCTGTTAAAAGAGTTCAAAAGAGATTTATTTGTCACATACATGGTTACCAGGTATGCCATACGGTGAAATGCGCACTGAAAGTGCCATCATTCAGAAGTTAGATTGCCGTTGAGAGTTTTTTAATCGGATATAACAGTTCCCAGTTAAACTGGCGCGATTTTGACCTGAGATCTCTTTTTTATGTGAATGTTTTTGAGGAATATGAAACGATAAACTGGGACCAGCTGGTTTAACCATTGTCGTCTTCCACGGAGCTGGAGGATAATGCGATGTTTTTCTGAGAACAAAGTTTGGGGAGTGGCTCTGGATTCCCCAGTGCAATGGAGGAGGCTTGAGATGCTACAGACAGTTCATTTTTTTTGACATGATACATTTTGATATAAATGTATTAAAATACACCCTTTATGAGATCTTGAGCGGTGCATTTTAGCCAAAGTTATTTGCTTACTTTCACTTATTGTACTTTTGTGTGGGTGTGTTTTACCATATCAGAAAACAGATCTTCAGTTAATGCGTGCCAATAAAAATACATTTATCACACAAATGTGCTTCGGGAACCCTTTTCCCATGCCTGTAGCTTTTTGCCTTGATGCGGTTTGGTTTTATTCTGAGTTGTACATGGATTTTGAGAAAAGTATCTGACTAAAAGTAAATGAGCTCGGACGGTTTACTGAAATATGAATTATGGATCGCTTGAATGTGTCGTTGAACAGTCGTCGTCGAACAGCGCAAGAGGGAATAGATATCATTGAACTTCGTACATCTTGTGGGCTTCCAGGTTAAAAAAAAAAAACAAACATAAATAGAGGCATGGGTGCGTAAGAAACACCGTTTTCACATGGCAACCGGGAACGTACGCTCTGGCTCTGACACTCGAGTTATTGCTTTGTTTGTTCTGGACCGTATTCTGCCCAGCATTCCGCTTTTTCGAAGGCCGTTGATGACTGTAAACGGACAAGAGCAAAATACTAGTGAAATGAGTTTCAGACCTGTTTGGTATTTTTCTGTTGTATTTTTAACATGTTTAAGTTAAGCAACGTACTATCAGCGGTGCGTGTTTGTCAAAGCACACATTTGTTTGGATTTTTCTGTTTTATTTTCACACGGTGGCACGGCGGGCAGCGTTGGTGCCTCTCGGCTCCTTGGCTGTAGGTGCGGCCATTGGTTAGACTCCGGCTCGGCCTCTGTGGGCTCCCTTTGTCGATACCGATAATACATGAATGATGAATGTTTGCTTTCCGTTATCTCACCTGGTGCACTTCACCCTCAGTTGCTGTCTTCCCATTGTTTTTTTTTTTTTTTTTTTGTCTGTAGTGCAGAAAGTTTCACTCTGCAAAGTGATTGTGAGTTCCCAGTGCTGAGTCAGAGGAGAAAGTGAATCACAGTGAAAGTATATAAGGAAGGCACCAAGCAGAGTCGGAGTTTGGCTGTAAAAATGTCAAGCCTGGAGTTTGGGTTGTGGTGCGTGGGTGTCGGGCGGAGGTTGTTATGAATCCTCTCTTGACCTCTTCTCTCTTTTACAGGAATATGAACCAGAACTGAGAAGGATCGTAATGCTCAATGGTAATTTTTTACTGTTGTTATTATTCCTCAACCGCTTTTTACTCACAACTTGCAACTCTATCCATGATTCTTGTCTCCTGTTTCCTCTTTGGTTATATAATTTAGGTTAATAACCTACACCATGCATGTGACTTTCTACTCAGGGGTTTAGTTCCTTAAGCACTGCGCCACCTTCTGGCCCCCAGGGACGAAAGCTAAGCAGTAGAGCTGCCATCCATCCTTGCAGCTTTTTCACTGTTTCATGACAAGATGGCTTTTCATTTTTGGTAACGTTTCCGCTGCCAAGGCCACTGATTAATGGCATGTCCATTCAGCTCTGTAGGTGGTTCGTTCTTGGACCCGGTTGCACACGAAATGCCTGAGAGCTGGATTGCGAAAGACACTCGTGGGAATTTTTTTCGATGCGTAGCTGTAGGGCAGGAAGTTCGTTCGAATGCCGAGACAGAGCAAGGAAGGGGGCGAGAGGGAGGGGCTACCTGCTGAACAAGGCACTGCGTGTGCTGCCCTGCGGCGCTCTGCAGACAGGGTCCGACGCATGGGCTTTACGTCATGGCATGGCTCCGCGCGGCGTGCAGCCGTGCCAGCTAGCAGGACGAAATGGGCTAAAAGGGAGGTAGTTGTATGGGTACACCTGGCAGGGCAAACGCCTCCTGACCACAGAGCCCTCGCCTCTCTACTTCTATCAGTCTACTGGGTCATGTTAGTTCCCGACCCTTGCAGTGTATGTATGCAATGTAGGGTAAAGGATACAGCGGTGACATGGGGTGGGGGTGCTGGGGAGAGGGACTGATTTACATAAGTAAACGCGCTGTGCCTTTTTTCACCTTCAAACGGCTCTTGAAGCTTGAGGTCGAGGGCCGGAAGCAACATGTCACATTATTTCTCGTAACACTGTCACTAGCGGGAGTGAGTGTGCATCTTCGCAGGTGTCTTCGGCGCTTCCTTCACGAGCGTGCATCTCACGCACATGCATAAAGGCACACGCGTGTGCTGACGCACGTCTGTTTGTTTTCATGAAATTGGCAAAAGAAAAAGAAAGAAAGTAAAAACTGTAGGCCTGACGTGATGGAAGAACTTCGCTTCACCTTTCTTACTCATCAGCATTCCCACAAGTTGCTGATGCTCAGGTCTCAAAGTGTTTGATTTTTATTGTTTAGGGACTCTATTGTACAGAGCATAGGGGTTAGAAACAAATTTCAAAATTTGCCCCCTTTTTTGAGCGATTAAGCGTGCAGTTTTTTCAAACAGCCTGGCTTGAGTTTTTTTCTGGACATGAAATGAAAGCCATTTGTTTGAGGACAGACTCTGTCATTTCAGTAAACCCACAAATATGTCTTGTTTTGCTGTATTTGTCACATTGTGGCATTTTCTTCCCAGGTTCCACCATGGCAAATTTTTTCCAAGAAGGCTCCAAAGCATCCAAAGCCTTTGTGCTCCTTACAGGTATGAAGCCCGCAACCTGTTTTACTTTAACCATATTTTAGCGCGATGTTTCCAGGTACAGGATAGGAGGATTCTGGGTTATATTTTGATGAGAATGAATACATTTGTTCTTATCACCAAGGTTTACATTAGCCATACATATGTAAGTGTATGATGAGGCTAGTTGGGTTTAGATTTTTGGTCAACCCCCCCAAACCCTTTAGTTGACCTGCTCTCTTCTTCTCTCCTCCAACCCCTTCTTTGCACAGCAAAAGGCTCTGGAGATACAGGTTTTGGCCCCATTATGTGGGACATGGAGCTGGAAATGAACGTTCAGCTGGACCAGAACAAGACGCACATTTATCTGAAAGAGGAGGGCTTTTACCTGGTCTTTGTGCAGATGACCTTCAAGGTTCCCACAGCACAGATCATAGGACTCGATCTACGGGTGAAACTTAACTACATGGAGGGTGAAGACGACATGGTGGCGGCACACCACACGCACTGCGCCAATTTGAGCAAGGGGGAGGAGGAGATTGACGCTGTCTTAAATCAGCCTGTGCTGCTGAAGTTAACAAAGGGAGACAGTTTCTCCGTGTTCGCCAGCCCCAGGGAGCTGATAGACTATGAGTTGAGGCCTGCCCCCAGCTTCCTGACCCTTGTGAAGATCTCCAACTTGAAAGAAGGCATGAGGAGAGAGGCGGTGGAGCAAAATGAGGGTGATGATGGAATGTAGATGTGAGGTGACGAAAGGGAGACAGGGTGAGGATGGGTGTGACTGGATGGAGGCATGAAGATCGAGGCCTTGGCTTCAGCATGTGGCTGCCTGCTTCTCTTCAACGACATCATCCAACCCATGTGCTGGAGCCAAAGCTGCTGCCAGGAACAGTCAGGGGCACCGAGCAGCAGAGCCAGAAGCACTTTCTCCCAAAAACCTCTGTTGTTTGAGGCCTAGCTGCCTAACTGAAGCAGAAGTGTGATGCTTTGCTCTTCCAGAGCCACCGTGTGTTCCTTCCCAAGTGGCTTAACGTGTTACGTTCTCGAGTGTTACGTTCTCGATTATATTTGCCTCTGTCAATAGCGTGTTGCTTTGCCTGGTAAATGTACAAAACACAACCTTCAGGTCAAGTCCAGAAGAACCACAGCTGCCCACATCTGGCATAAAATATTAGCTGAATAGGGGTGGTAACTTCCCTCCCGTTCTCATTTGAGATAGCAAAATAGCACCAAAAAAAAAAAATCACTTTTTGCAAGAGAAAGTTCCAGTAAAAATACCCTCCCGTGCCAGGCCCTCGCATAGTTTAGACTTGATATTTTGATGTCTATCTTCTGGTAACTGGAACATCATAGTGGGAGGGAGAATAAAGTCCATAGCACTGGCTCCTCCTACAGGGCCTTCAGACCCATTGCAGGTGAATAGCCATGGTCCCAGGAGACAGCAGTTTGTCCTGTGCTCTTTGAAGACAGATGACGTCTTTGAAGACTGTAGCGCATGCCTTTTGCCGACCGCACAAGCTCTAGTGGCTTTTTTTTTTTTTTTTTTTTTTTTGCAAAACCTGGGACATCAATAGAAATTGTTTTATTTTTTTTTTAAATTGGTAATGTGGGAAGAAAATCTGGGCGAACTGCGTGCCAGCAGCCAGCAGAGGAGACAGCATAACGAAACTGAACCCATCTTCAAATCGTCGCACCCGAATTTAGGTGACGACTCCTCAGGAGCACAGCCTCAGGTGTGTTGTTCAGCTTGCTTTTCCATGTGCACTTTTGACCAGCCAGGCTTTTTGCCCCATGTTCCCTATATTGCAAGCTTTATTGCCCAAACCCACCACAGCAATAAATGTGTATATTTATGTATATTTATATAGAGATAAGTGTCCTAGGTATATACTGAAAGTCACATGCAATTTATACAGTGAGGCACTGGCCACCTATGGACCTCTACATTTTATTCTTCACAGCAGTGCAAAATGTGCACAGGTCATAGGCTGTATGTGCATTGCAATTAACATTATTTTTTGGCTAATGTTATTAATATTGTAATATGTTAAATGACTCTTTTGCAATTTTTTCTTGTACTTTTAGAAGTGCTCATGACATGTTTATGTGTTTATATTATTTTTTTTAAAAGTCGCTTTGCTGCTGCATTTTAAGGGATTTGAAAGCTACGTTCTGTGAATATTTTGTAAGATATATTTATAATGATCTCGGCATCAGTAATTGTTGCACCTTCTGAATGTATTCTACTGTCCCAGTGGATGCTGGTGTCATTGCAGAAATGTCCAAATTAATCTATAGCACATAAAACCCTATCCTTAATAAAGGGAAGCTGTCTTGCAGAGGAAGCTGTGAAAGGATGTCGACTGTTTTAGTGACAGAGTGTTTTTCACGTGTGAATGTCAGTTAATGCAGATCATGATGAACTTGTTTACGTGACTGAGATTTGTGACGCAGGAAAAGCAAACAGACGTCAGCTTTTTCTCTGAACTCAAAGGCTCCTTCGCAGAAGATAAAAATAGACAGCAAAAAAAATCACTTTTTCCACAATTGGTATTTCTTGGAACACCTTATGTGCTGTAACTTCCTATTGTTTGCCCGTTGCAGAGATCATACTTAGACTGGAAACATTACAGATTGTTTTTTTTTTTTATTTATTTATTTTTTTAAAGCTTTTTTTAAGCACATCCCACGATGACGATGGCAGTCCGGCGGAAGGTCACTATTCTCTAGTGAAGCTTTCTTGCATCACGGCCGAACTTCGCAAGGCTTTTCGTATGCAATAATGTGGCAGCTGATCAAAATGTAGTAGAGGAATGAACGGTACCAGAGCAGAGATGGAGAACAAACGCTAACATTTTAGCGCCGCAAAAATTAACACTGAGCTAAAGCCGCAGTGTTGCTGGGTTACAGTGCAATTGGTTAACGCTGCAGTGTCGACACACCGCGATACAGTGGGACTGTTCACCCTACGTGTTACAGTCTTTGAATGTGTGTTATAAAATTTAAAAGCTGACACTGCATTGTCAATATTCGATACCACACATCAGTTCCCTCTCAAAGGCGTTTGAATTTCATACCCCCGTCATACTCATCTGTGGAGTTTTTATGTTCATAGGACATTTGCTTCAAGCTGAAATAGCAACACGACTAAATAACTTTCGCTACATTTTCTCATCCGTCCAGTAAGAGCAGTACTAGAGCAAGAGAGCAGTGGCAGACGAAACTCAAAAATGAGTGTTCCATTATGAGTGTGGACTGCTTGATATATTTCCACCAGCAGGCAAGAGGAGAAATGCGTGGGTTCGAATTTGAGTAAAGTGGGGGCCGCCTAGTGGTAAACAGAGTACATTGCACCAGAGGTGGATCCCAGTGCTTGGAGAGTGTGGGTGAGAGAGGTTTCATCTTCTGTCACCTTCTTTCTCTTTGGTGCCTGATGCATTTTTATGCACCGAGAAAAGGACCAAACTTCCCCCACGTGGGCCTATGTACCTGCAGTTGCTTTCAATCCACCCATCCTTCCATTATCATTGACTGCTCTATCTTGGTCAAGGTCATGGTGGTCCACAGTCTATCCTGGATTCAGTGAGCAATGGGCTATGAAAGTACACCCTTGGTGGGATTAAAATTTTTCCAATATATGTAATAATTTAAAAAATGTATAAGCGTGAACACATGAGATGCATCAATCTGCTCAACCTCAAGTTAATTATGATAAAATATTAAAAAGTATTTTGCATGACTTCCCCATGTTGGGTGCTGGTGATCAGTGACAAGACCAAGCGTGCATACAAGGTGAACAACAACTGAACCGGGGGTCTCTGGAGAAAACATTTTTATGTTCAGCTGTATATTTACCTTCTTTTTTTATTTTTTTACATTGTGCTATATTTGAGAATTTCACAAAACCTATCCAGCCAATTTGCTGATAAGTGGGGGTAAACCACTATGACAGTCTTCGAAACAGACAGGGAGTCCTTGAGGTGCACCTGGATGGACCCCACTGTCCAGCACGGAGGTGGCAGCATCATGGTGTGGGGCTCCACCCGAAAGGCTATCGCTGCATAGTTTAAAGGCATGCAGTTCGACAAAGGTTACATTCAGTCAGTCCTGCAATCTTCAGAAAGGTAACAACGGAAAACACACCTCAAAGTTCTGCAAGAGCTATCAGGAGAATAAGACATGCAAAGGGCTACTAAACTTATGACCTGAATGTAAAATATTGCCAGTTATGAGAAAAAACTGTTCACAAAATGACACCTGAATCGAACATAAAAGTCACCAAGATTGTGTGAAACCTATGCAGCTGTGGCTCACATCCTTTTAGAACCCTAAATAGAAAATTACTGATGAATATTTTTTTTTTTATCTTTCAAACAGTTTGAATCACTTTGATGAGTCGGAATACATTTTTTAAGCAAAAAATTCAGTTCCTTTCCTGCTCCAGCCTGACTGTGCCCCCTCACGAACAAAGTGAGCTCCATAAACTCATGGTTTGCCCAGGTTTGTGTGGAAGAACTTGAGTGAATGCACTGATCCATGACCTTAAGCCCATTGAACACCTTTGGGATGAACCGTGAGCCAGGCCTTCTTGTCTGACCTCACTGATGCTCTTGGGGCCAAATGCGCAAAATTCCGACAGCCCCTCTCCAAAATCTAGTGGAAAGCCTCCTCAGAAGAGTGGGGGCTATTACACCAGCAAAGAGAGGAACAACTCCATTTTAATGCCCATCGGTTTGGAATGGGATGTTCAGCAAACATGTATGGGTGTGATGTTTATTCAGGTGTCTCACAACTCCATCAGAAAGTTCATCAGGGCACGATGAAGTTTAAAAACTTGACTGTAAACTCAGTGCAAGTCCTGTACTCCCCGACTTTTGTCAACAATCCCCAAGGGACACGTTCTCACGGATTCCACCCTGACTTTAGAAATCGCACGCCGCACAGATATACAGTAAAGCCACCAGAGCAAGTCGGGACCAGCAAGAGGCTACCCTGATATCAGTTGAGCAATCTTCGGCAAAAACAGCAGACCGCGATCTTCAGTAAGCCTATAAAGGAATGATGTTTATTGTACAGCTGCATATATTGCATCAGCGGCTAAGCCAACACCAAGCCTTCCTTTGTAAATTAAGTTTACTCATTCTTTCGGCTCCGTCTGGGTTGGGTGACTCGTGTGTCCCTTATCGTTGCCTTTATCTTCATCACCCATCCGTTTGGTGCTGTTTTCAGCTCCTACCTAATAAAATGTTTTATTACACTTTTAAGAGATTTTTTTCATCACAAAAGATTTGACTAATAAGTTTTACCAGGAAGCTGGCTGACGTGCTCTTCAGCTGCAGTTTCCAGAGGCGTGGAGCACTTCTCATCAGGTTGCTCCATAAAAGCATTGTCCAGGATGTCCAGGTGTAGTCATAACGTTTCACAGGTGCTGTAAATCACCTCAGACTTTGACAGACAGACAGACAGACAGACAGACAGACAGACTTTGATAAATGGAATTTTGTCTCCATAAACATTGCCTCCGGTCGCCTGCTGCCAGTCATGTACGTTAAAATATCTGGCAGGAGGTGGCAACAAGGTTAGGACCACATCCGGTATCAATAATCTTCCCCAGTCCAAGAAGGAAAGCTAAGGGTCGGGTGCCCACAGGTGATTCGCAGGGGTCAGTAGTTGGCCCTCAACTCTCCTCTGGTTACCCCACCCGCCTTGGCTTGGTCCACAGCTCCTCTCATCGCCGCTCTGCAGAAGATACCCAGCTCTTCCTATCTCGACACAACACTGTGCCCATGAAGATCCCTGGTGTGTCAGCTGTTGCCAAGAACATACACACAATAAAATAACAATTAAGAAGGGAGAGACAGGGTTAGGATCGTGACCCAGTTACCCGAATCTTCCAAACTCAAGCGCAAGAACGCGAGCCTGGCGAGTAACACAGAAGGCAACGTACTGCCACCTGCAGGCTTAGTACCTACTGTACATTCTCATCTGGGTACGCGGTAAAAATCTTGCAGCTTTACGAATGATTACAACTAACTTACAGCGCACACCTATTGTAAGTTGTCTTGAAAAGAAAGGTGTCAAGTAAATAAATAGATGCTCTTTCGCCCACCGTGGACTACACATTTATCCGAACAACAAACGCAAATGTTAGACATGGCTGCAGTGATGCACTGAGTTAATATAATGAAGTGCTGCTGTAAAGCGGTGTGGCAGACAGAAGCTTCCCGTGGTGTCTTCTGTTCCCGTTTAACTGATGGATGGAGTCTACTGCGCCGCAAAAGCTTTTGTAAGATTTCGAGAGTGGTTTTACCAGTGAGGGGTGATGCACTGCTGTACAGATGTTGCTCACTTAATTTAAAGAGGATCACACAGTATGAGCCCATAATGACAAAATACCATCTGGATGCTTATTCAGCATAAGCTCAAATGTGGCATAGTCAGCACTCTTCAAATCGATGAATAAAACAATTGAGAAATACTGGGGAAGTGGAAGAGTGACCTTCTTGTTTGACATTTTCACGTCTGCTACACATTAGACAAACAATGAGCATAGCAGTCTGTAGCCAGACACCAAGCCCACGCTACCCCATTCCATCCCCATTCGGAGACTGACATCTCTGACTTCATGCCACCACTTTCCATCTTGATCCCAATTCCCTTTCCTGTATTACAAGTCACCTTTGCTCTGCTAGTTCCTTTCATTTAGTCATGTACATTTCCTCTGGTTGCTTCCTGCTGACCACTGAAACAGACAGTGTGAGAACCTCTTAGATGTCATTCTTTCCTCTTAGATTTCATTCTTGTCAACCTCTCCACCGTATCTTCTTTACAAGAGTTTTGTAGCAAATGCTCATCAATGAAACGGTTGGAACCATACCTGTCAGTTGTACAGTATCTTCACAGGAATTTTCTTCTCTGCACATCATCACCTCTCAACGGAGGTTCCACAGAGCTTAGTACCTGGTCCTTTATTTTTTTCTATTGATACTTCTAAACTTGGACTCAGTCATTACATTTCATAGCTTCTCTTATTGCATTTCAGAAGATACCCAGCTTTTCCTATTTTTGCCTGCGAACAACACAAACAACCTCACAGGGTAGCATGCCCAGCATATCTACATGGGTAAACAATAACCACATGCAGCGCAGTCTCTTCAAGACTGACATGTTTTGCTTATCCTTTTTTGTTAGGAACTGTGCCAAGACCTTGTTAAACTCACTCATCAACAACAAAAAACCTAGGAGTAACAGCTCAAACTCGTCTTTGCTCCTCCCACACATCGCAGCCAAAACCGATTATTACACACCAACTTTTCATCATCTGTGAAATCAGATAGTGTTTCACACCTCACTTTACCCAACTGTGAGCCCAGGTTATTGTGACATCTAACCTGAATCACCAAAGTGCCCACCTGTCACCTTTTGTCTTTGAATATTACAGAATGCTATGATTTGAACTATGTTGGACCTGCCAAAGGGTCTCCCCTCCTCATCTCCACTGACTTCCTTTACTCCAAGTTGAACAATTTCAAGTTACGCCCTACGAGGCAGTATGGAAATTTCCCCTTGGTACCAGAAGAGGCTGATCCCTATGTCACAGTGGCACAGATATGGTCCTCCACCCTCATGTCAGAAATCAAAAGCATTTCCAATCTCAGTTTCTGACCTTGATGTAATGGAATGAAGTTTCTCTGTTCCTCCTTCTTCAAAAGTGCTTTGAAAATATGTCTCCAATTCCAAGACAAACAAAATGCAGAACATAATGTTGTATGTCTTATCATTTGGCAGGCATACATATTTGAAAAGGGTGTTGATAAATTCAAAGGATAATTCATCATTATTTAGTCATTTATTTTTCCACTTCCTCTTGTTGTTTTTGCACTGTATAATAAATATAACTGCTTAACTACTTATACAGCTGGGTCATTTTTACTGCATCATTTCACAGAAAGTACCTTGTTCAAGGGTGCTGAAGATTAACCCGGGCTGTTGGACTGCAAAAATTCTCATTATTCTTAATGTACCCAAACAGTTTGGAGGCATTTCATATAGTTATCCGTGCTATGCAAATACGTGCGTACTTACATAGCGCATTTCCAGCAATTGATGCAGTGATAGAGGCGGAAAGCAGTGGGGCAGGAAAATTTGAAAACAGACAGAAGCGAAAAAACAAACAAACAAACTGAAGGAATGCAGTCGGACAAGTTTGCATTCCCAATAATTTTTCCCCTCCTCTGAATAGTACTATTTTTCTGTTGAAAAAATGTTAAAGATTCATCCCATCTGTACAATGGTCAAGTAAAGAAGGCACATATGGACACTTATATATCTGTACAAATCTTAGCCTTTTATTTATTTATTAATACATTTCACTTTGAGTAGCTTGATTTTTATGTTTTGTGGAAAGATGACAAATTCTGGGTGTCATCTGGAGTTCCTTTTGACTCACATCCAAGGTCTCGTGTTTCTTTAGAGCACAGCAGAGCTCACAATCGTTTTTCTAAATCACCAGGAAATGTTTTTACACCATCGGGGCCTAAAAGGTGAAACTAGGAGTGATGCAACAACCGGCTGCGTCAGTGAGGGAAGACAGAGAAGCGAGAGTGTGGTATGTACTGCATTGTCTGCAAGCAGGAGCTACATGTCTTCGCAGGCCTTGTGGACCCTCCTTGGGCCTTGTGGAGCCTCTTGGAGCCTCACGGGGCCTCCTGAAACTTTGTGGAGTCTCCTCAGGCCTCGTGAAGCCCCTTCAAGCTTTCCTTGGGCCCAGAACATGTGAACAATTTCCCAGTCACCTCTGGTACCTTTCTGTCAGTTTGTCAAAATGCTGGGATCTGTGCAAAAGGGCTTTCTTTTTTCTTTTTTATTTTTAAACGTTTTAAATGTTTTGGCACTTGCAGGTACACAAGGCAAAACAAAGAGTCTCACCTGACCACAAAAACACCCGATGACACAAATTATTTTGCAAGAAAGCACATGATGTAGAACAAATTCAGTGTGACAGGGGAACAGAAAAGCTCTTGTTTATTTTCTAGCATCACTTTTAGTGTGATGATCTCTCCCAATGTCTTTTTCTCTCTCCTTCTCTCTATCTCGCTCACTTTCTCTTCTTTTTTCTGCCGTCTGCCACGCTCTGTCATGTGATCTACTTTGTTCCCAAAAACAACTACAGACTATGCGACTGGGGCTTTCATTGCTTTACATTTAAACAAAGTTTCCTGTTATTTTATCCCACGATGCCATTATAACTGTAGGAAGGAGGATTTAAACTTGGTTTAATGGTGCAATGAAATGAAACTGGATAGTTTGTCTGTTGCATACTGCACTAAAGTCTGATATGGATCTGTGTTAATGTTATGTTTTTTTGCCTTAATAATTTAAGAGGATTATACCGTTGACCATGATGCTGCTCACTGGATGACCGAAAGGAAGAATCCTCTTTTGTGGAATAAAGTTAAAATCTAACCTGTTTTGTAACAGATGTATCCATTATTTCTCTGCACCACTGCTCATTTATTGCTATACGGAAAAGTGAAAAAAAACTGCAGCCAAGTGAATCCAGCCCAATAAGGCATAGCAGAGTTACACTATAGTGTTATGGTATTCACTGTCATGCATTTGGAAAGGAGAGCTACAGTTTCAATTCTTTTTCTTTCTTTTTTTTTACTGTAACACATTTTTTTCAAACCTGTACAAAAGAACTTCCTTGTCAGCGCTGTAAAATGTCACTCACAATGTCATGTTTCTTTCAGGTTTGGATTTTGGGGGAGCAATGTCAGTTATGGTGTAAAACAAGCTAAACGTCAACGTTACAAAAGTGCCGCAAACGGTCTACGTGTACTTTCTGGGGTTATAGTCGTGGTGGAAACTCAACTGCCTAAACCATAAGATGAAAAAAACCTGGATGAATTTTAGCTCTTTGGTGTCCAGCAAATGTTGCTCCTGTGTATTTGAGAAGATTCTATAAATAATGTTTGAAAAAACAGATATATATTAGATAAAAGTTTTTTAAAAAGTTCATGGACCAAAAAAATGCATGAAGTTTGCTGCTTTATTCATGAGGAGCACAGCAACATTTGGAGTTTGGATGTTTTCCAGTTTTCTTCCACAGTCCAAAGACGTGTGTTTCACATGTGTTCGGGATCCTAAGGTGCCCTCAGAGAGTGTATGAACTGGTGAAAGTGTGTGTGTGTGTGTGTGTGTGTGTGTGTGTGTGTGTGTGTGTGTGAACTCTGTGGTTTTAGGCAAAGATCCAAGACTGAGTTAGCATTAGACAGGGGTATAGGTTGTCAAGAAGAAACCTCTGTCCTGTGTCTTTGCTTTGTTTTGCCTAGCTGGCTCCACGTAAGTCCCCTGTTCTTCATATCTAATGCCAGTCTTGACCTCGAACTTTCAGGTGAACTTATCATCATGGATAACCCTGGAGCTCATTCCAGTCCTGAATCCTACCTCCCTCTGTAGTAAATGTGAACATGATACTCACCCTAAGTAATATAAGTTGACCCTATTATGATGATCCTGCTGTATAAAGGGGTAAACCAGTGTAGCTCAGAATATAGCATTCTGAAATGGCCCAACCAAAGCCTTGGTTCATACCATCTTTATTACTGTCTAGTGATCTTATCATTTCACCTGGGCAGGTTTAGGCTAAATTTGTGTAACAGAATTGGCAAAAGTTATAGAAATATACTCTCTAATTTGTGTTGAACGTCCTATCTGCAAAACATTACCTTGTAAGGGGGATTAATTTCATGAATTAAACATTTTTTGGCATGAAATGTTTAAATTTATTCTGTATGGAATAAAATTCCATCCATAAATCCATGCATTATCTTCGTTTGTTTTATCCTGGTCAGTGTCCCATCAGTTCTGAGTCTTTCCCAGAACCACTAGGTAGTGGGCTATGCAGCCACACCTTGGATGGGGATCCAGTCCATCACAGTGGATTAAAATTGTTAAATAAAGGTATGCATCTAAAATGTACTCACTATATTGTATTGCATTCAAGTGCCAAAATGAACACAAGAACATCTGGATGGGATGAGTTTGACTCAGAGGATACTGAGCAACTTGCTATGATTCATAATAGTGCAAAATACATACAATAAATAATAAATCCCTTCCACTGGTCTACCTGAATGACTGACATGGTTCAGGGAAGATTAATGTAAGAATGTTGGAAAAAAGTGACATACACCCCATTATGACCAATTTTTCTGCTTCAGTTTTTCAAGCCATGTGAAAAACTTTAGTAAAACAACATGTGGTCTTGGACTTGGGCAACATGGCTTTATGAATCACACAGAAAGAGCAAAACAATGGAGGAGATCATCGTAACAGGGTCCCTGAAGAAATATCCTGTTCTCTTTTTCATTCACTAACTTAAAAAAGGAGGAACAAAAATCCCGTTCTAAAAATAGCTTTCGCATATGACACGCAAGGATGTTGCTGACTTTCTATTTCATCACTGGGAGTTTCATCACACACGCGCACGCGCACACGCGCGCGCACACACATACACTCATACTGTTTCGGTATCTGCTATGTCAGCATAGCAGTCATTATCAAGTGCAGTCTTGTCTTTCTGTGTCATTTCGAGTGAATGGGGCTGGGATCAGTGTTCTGTGGCAAAAGGGATATCCCAGCTGGCATGAAAAAATAACAAACAAACAAAAAAGTGCTGGAGTTTCTGGGTCCGCCTACACATTCTCAGGTTGCGGTTGCATAATTTGAACAGCAGGCATTTGTTAAAATTAGACTTACCGTTCCACTTGGCAGAATTCACCCACCGCTGCTTGGAATGCTGTACACAACAGGGATGTGAAACTTTTATTTTTGCAGCTTTATTTTTGTTCTTTGTTCTCTTAAAAGTACAACCGCATTCTAAGGTGGCAAAATTTATGTGCCGCAGCTGTGTGTTCCATGGCCTATTTTTTGCATGCATCTGTCAGTGTGCGCCAAGTGTGGTTGTCTGAGAATTTGAGAAAAGAGCCGCACAGGTGGTTTACCTGGATCTGCTTGCCCCTCCCCTCCCAGATCTCATAATGTTTTAGTTGCAGAAGCCCCCCATACAGACCCCCTGAGATACAGTAACGTGGCCATAAGCGGTGAGCAGCCACTGGGACCTGAGGTTTGCTTTTTTCACCAAATCTTTGATCTGTGGAATTTTTTTTTGTTTTCTAATCCTCAGCTGCCGCATGGTATGTTTTACACAAGTAGTTATTTGATTTGTTATTATTCTGTCACCTTATGTGTCACATATATGACATATACGCGTGACTCCTTTCTTCAGAGCTCTGAGGGACTTCATTGAGAAGAGCAGGTCAGCAAAAATAAGCCGAATTCAATTCAATTCAATTGCAGTTGAATGACCCACGTGCACAGCTTGGGGAGGGGGGAGGTGCTCTTGTGGGCACTTATTTATTATCATTATTTTTGTGTTTTATTATTATTCAATTTATTTATTCAGTTATTTATTTTGTGGATTCGGATTAAAAAATGGGAGTAGTCCCAGCATTCTGGACTAGGGACAGTGGAGAACGTGAGCAAGAGTAACATCTCAAATGAGCAGAAATGTGTAAAGAAGGTGTGTTTTCAGATGAAATTGAACCTGGGTGTGGCAGGTTACCTGCTGCAAGTATGCTGTGATTTCAGCTGGAGGTGTGTTAATGATTAACAGCATTTCCGTGATTCCTCATGAAAGTAACACTGTATCATGGCTGAATAAAACACTGCGGCCCTGAAACCATGCAGTTTGCAGTACCAGGGTGATATTTTGCAGAAATCATAATCAATAACTTCAAAAATAAAATGCTGCATGGCAAGCATCCATACATCATATTCTGTGTTTTGGGCCAAGATGGAAGAAGACAGATATCTCTGAAAGGCCGGATGACATTGGAGATGCCTCGAAGCTCCTCCTCACTGAGAAAAATGCACCATATATCATGAAACAACTTGAAACTGTCACCTTTGGGCCGTTTCTTTATCTTCCAAATGTGGCCACGTCACATCTGGAGCAGAATATGATGAAGCACAGGGATCCATGCACAGAGGACCTCTGGCAAAAGACTAGCAGGTCCAAACTGTTAAGCTCTTAATGATTTTAAGAAAAATACAGGACATCTGACATGGTCCTAGCCCACAGCAGATCAGAGGACGTTGATCGTTGTCCCCTATCTTGACCACTCGACCCACCTCGTTCTACAACTGTCGTTCCTTCACCAGGTGAATGAAAGGTGTGAAACACGATGGCCCATAGTTCTACAGTGGCCATTCTTGCGCGTGGCTGCAAATCGGCATGACAGAGTCACATAGGCAGAAATGTCACTGCAAGAAGAGAAAAACCGCTTGTATAAATATTTTTAAACCTTTCTGCTCCCCTGCTTACAATTAGGGCGGGTAAATAGTTTGAGGAAGAGCTAGAGTACAAAGCCTCTTTAACATTTTGAACTTTTGGGTTGCTTTTTCGTCATAGATTGAGCTCATTTGTGCTGTGGTAAGTGGTCAAGTGCATGTTTAGACTTCCACTTACAGTACAAACTTTCACTTCTGCCAAAACTACCAGCAAACTCCTTATTCTGCATAATGGGAAACATTTACATCGGATGGCATGTGACCCGTTTCAGATTATCAAAATAAACGGATTACTAGTGAATGTGAAACTAAGGCACCGTTTTTGAAATACTTCTGCCTATAATTGCTACGTTTATCAGAAAAGAATCCAAAACTTTCTGTCACCGCTGGACTCGGAAGAAGCAACGCTCAACCTAGGTGTCGTCGTCGCAGCGGGCCGTTGAAGACGCGATTCCTATCTCTGCTTTTTTGTGGCACATCAGCTTTATTTATTTGCATGTTTGTTTTTTAAAGCCGTTATTCATACCAGTCGCAGGTAACAAACGCCGCTCTGCCTTTTTGACCTGGGCAACACCAGGTAGCACAGCCAGTACAATACAAAGTGGTTTGGAACTGATGCTCTTTATCTTGGCTGTTAAAAAAAAAAAAGAAAAAAGAAATGCGTAAAAAAAATTTTTTTTAAAAATGTAAAGCTCATACGTCTGGGAGGCTTTTAGGAGAAGGCAATCTGACTCATTTTCCTTCTGGAAAACCCTAAATCCAGATAATGCAACACGGCACAAAATGTGTTATGTAAGGTCCTGGGTTTGAACCCTGCTTCCAGACCTTTGAGCACAGCACTTACGACAAATAATTTACAGTAAAAATTGAACAGCTGCGTTAAACGATGAATGGGTGCAAGCAGCAAAGTGTACAAGCCTTCAGGTCTCCATTTAAAATAGCATTTTATTCACAATCGTTCTTTATGAGCCGGTAGTGATGCCATTTTTTATTTTATTTTTTTTAAATAAAATACACACGTGGATTTAGGCTGGGGGTCTTGGGCCGCTTGAGATGATTTTTGTTCTGTTTGATTATTGTGGTTTCACGCTGGCAATAGACTTTGTGCGTCAGGTGAACCGCGTACCTGCGAGCCCCGCTCACACGCAACTTCCCTTCCCCCCCTCACACACACACACACACACACACACACACACACGCACGCAAGCACCCCGCCCCTGTATTTTCGCTTTCCAACTTGTTTGACAACAAAGCCGCCAAGGAGTCCTGGGTTTTCCGCGGACCATTTGTCGGCGCGCCAGGAGTGCGCGGACGCGGAGTTGTGACACCGCACGCCGGGGTTGCGGGTTTGGGGGCGGTACCAACACGGAATGCGGGGGACGAAACTTTGTATAAATGTGGCGCTCGGTTGACCCCACGGAAATCGCTTCGCCGCGCAACGGTCCCCGAACGAGCGACACCCGGGCACAGAAACGATGGACATGAGCCAGATGGACCGCGACCCCGCCGTGCTGGTGCTCATGGATCACTGCCGCCAGATGAAGAAGCAGGAGTGGCGGCTGCGGGCGGCCACCGCCTTCCTGCTGCTGGGAGGCGCGGCGTTCCTGGTTCTCCTCAGCATCCGCGCCGGCGCGCCCCCGACCATGGTGACGAGCCCCGTCCGGCACTGCGGCACCACGCCATCTGGACTCGGGCTGTTGGATGAAACGCGACTTCTAAACCATGTATTTCTTTCATTTACAGCAGAAAGATCCGGCGGGGCCCGAAACAACTGAAGTCGGTAGGCTGTTTCACGTCATCACTTCTGTCCTTATATCATAAGCATTACACTTATGATTTTCATTGCTGTGTGCACTCCTACCTGCTTTTTACTCTGCTTTTGCCCCAACAGCATTTGCTTCTCAGACGCAAGTGGGCGAACACACAGCCAAGCCTGCTGCCCACCTCATAGGTACTCAGTCTGAACCATTTCTTACTTTTTGGTAACTGTCATTTGTGATTTGTCCGTTCTATCCATGACTTCCTCACAACCGTAAGCTGCTCGCACCGGTTTGCCCTATTATATCGTGCACGTGGGTAGCATTTGCGACCAGGGCAATGTGTGATGAGTGCCTTGCTCGAGGGTTGTACAGCGGGAGCTGGGGTTCGAATCGGCAGACTGGACGGCGGTTCGGTCCGCTGTAGCCCCTGCTGGCCCTGCGACTGCCGGAGGGCAGCATGGGTCATTAGAGTTCAGCGCTGCCGCATTACACACGGAAGGTCCCGGGTTCCCACTTCCTCTTGTATAAATTGTTAAATCACAACTATTCACTTTGTGTAAACACGTGAAGTGTTATTGCAAATGTTCTGAGCCCAAAGTGTGGGTTGGGGGCTGGAGGTCCTACAGCTACTCCTTGTGTTGTGACATGGTCTTGGGTCGGTGACCCCGCTGTGTGCCTCATTTGTGTTTACAGACCTCCTTTACTTTATTTTGAGAAATTTAACCCTCGAGTTTGAGCAAACATTTATCGTCCACTCATGTAAACAGGAAAAATTTAGTTTTTTAAAAAAAAAAAAAAATTTTTTTTCATACTTTGCTTACTGAAGTGAGGGTAGGGAGGGGGTCTTTATGGGAGTTAAATCCCACCGGGGCTGATTCTACCATGGTCCTTTAGTCTGACTACGTATGGGGTTGGCAGACTAAAACTTGCACAGGTGTGCATCACGGTTAAGTCACCCTGATGTTTCGCAGCAGAAGTCCCCCCCCCCATCACCCCCAACCCCGGCAGCACTTTACTTCTCTAATGTGTTTGTGCTGAACCTAAACATGTTGGCACTTGCTTTGTGTTAGTTTATAAGAAACATTATGACAACTGAGGGGGTGCAGTAAGTCTTGCCACAAGAAATCGACGACCGTGTGAATCCAACTTACCTCCCCGAGAGTGGTTTAGGACGCCTGGGGCTATTCTGCGTCCCCATCTGCTCCAGCAGGTCATCCAAATGTGCAAATGCATGCAGATGTCAACAGCTTAACAATAGTGTGGATTTCTTGCTTTCTATTCACCACAGCTTCTTCTGAGATATTTAACCCTGAAATCATCCACTGGCAGCACCAGGATGACCTCCAGAACTTCGAACACAGGGAGGGTGATCTCATCGTGCACAAGTCGGGCAGGTACCACGTCTACCTGCAGGTGACCTACAGAAAGCCCGAAAGCTACAACTGCTCCCACGGCGACGAGTTCATCATGCTGCGTCCCGTGGTCGAGAAGTGGCACGACAGCTACCCCGAGTACTTGCCGATGATGTCCGCCTCCGATTACCTGCCTTGCAAACAGATATACGAGAAGTCCATCTACACGGCCGGGATGTACAACCTGCAGATGAACAGCAAGCTACGGGTTCGGTATGGTGCCATGCGGGAGCTGGCAGTTCACACCGATGAGCATAAAATATTCTTTGGGGCCTATCTTATTTAGGTTGCTTTTGTTCCAACAAAGGTTTTTTTTTAATTACATAATATTTCTATTTTTATTGTTTTTTTTTATCATAGTATATTATTATTATTATTATTATTATTGTATTCTGTGTAGATTTTAAGCTGGGTGCAAAGTCAACAGTTATGGACACAAAATAGAAATCATAGTCCAGATGTACCTGATCTCAGTCAAGGATGTCTGCCCATGGCAAGAAGTTCCTGTCATGTCCAAGAGGGGCCCAGCACATGTTTTATATTAAAACTGTGCCTATTGCATCACCATTACTATGTAAATTGGCTGCATGTCCACACCTGGAGGGACGGTACCTGTTGTTAAAGCTGTTTTATTAAATAAAACATTTAAGGTACTTTACTGAGTGCTTTTTTTTCCCCCCTTTGGGCAAGACCTGCAGGAGGTAAGAGATGGGGTATCACCCGTTGGCCACCTTTTCTGTCATTGTGTTGCTCACAATTCCTGACAGTGGAATTTGTGCAGCCACTTCGGCGATCTGATCTCACACAGAGATGCAGCAGCCATAACTGCAGTTTTCTCAGGTAGCTTAGGTCATGACACGGGAAGGAAACTCGGGATCTTCTGAGATATATATACACACACACACACACACACACACACCCATTTGCACGTTTGTTCGGGTTGGCTAAAGCTTTAGGTGTTACGTTAGCACAAATGGTGTGAATGGGGCATTCACAGTGAAAGTATGCAACTGCCTGGTATCTGGTTTCAGATGCTTTGGCTCTGACCTGTATCTACTGTTTCGGTAAAGCAATTGAGGAAATAAAATTAGAAGCCACACCCCCAGATACAATGCCTGCCATAAATCGCAGGGCTATAGCCCCATGCGGCGGTGGGTTGAGGCTCGTGCACATGCCGTCAGTGTTGACAAAGAAAAGCTCTGGGGCTGTTAAATCGGTCAATGTGCAAAGGAATGAGGCAGGATCATCTCCCATTGGCCATTGCCATGGCAGCCCTCCTGCAGGATGCACCAAGAGGCTCAAATGTTCCTGCTTTAAGACAGCTCCATGCTGCATGCCACATACATTTCTTATGAGCAGCTGACAGTCAAAAATGCATCAATTTCCTGAACATTAGCACAGTCTTACCTTGTTATGTTGCTCATATCCACGTAGCATAAGTTTTGGACGAGAGGGTTGGCATATCAGTACGGTGTGGGCCAGGTGATCCCCACCTCGCACAGCAGTGTAAACAGTTATGTTTAGATACTGTACTGCATGTAGGTAGACTTTTGCCTTCTGAACGCCGGCTAACAGTCTGACCAAAGTGCTCGCGGCATAATTATACAATTTCTTGTTGTGCTTTTGAAGGGCTTTGGCTGGGCACAGGTACACGGGTACACGGGTACACATAGATGTCTCTCTTCCGCTCAGCACTCGGATGAAACAGCCTTTGTTTGTCTGACAGTTTACTGCAAAATGATAAGAAGCAAGATAAAAGCTTAACAACATGGCCAGTGAATGCGAAGGACTGACACTGAAGCAGCAGGGTGTTAAAACATTAACCTGCGTCAGATGGTTAATGTAACATCAGAAGCTATTGCTAGCCGTGAGCAGCACCGTATCGGGTAGAATTGTGGTGGCGGATGGTGAGGGTGAGAGGCGAGGTTGGTGGCTTTTCAGGGAATTAGCTTCAAAAAGCATCTACTCAGCAGCACTTCAGTGCCAAAAGCACCTTGTTCTTCAGGGAAGAGAATGGGCAGACTTCTTAAAGCCAACAGAAAGACCACAAATTCAAACGTAAGAACCCAGAACAGTGGTGTGCGGGAAAAAAATCTCTGTAGGGACAGCTTGTCAATTCTTATGGTGGATGGACCACAGTGGCAAAAGATCATGCCGGGTTCACCTCCTCTGAGCTCAGAACGAGAAGATGAAGTTCTAGAGAAAACGTGGTCACTAAAACCAGGCGGCTGAAAAGTGGAAACATATTGCCTAGCAAGGTGAGAAATCAGTCACAAGATACTGAGTGGGGGAAATGATGAGTTTGAGAGAATGGAGAAGTTTCAGTAATTTGGATTATTAGTCACCGGAAACAGCAAAAAAGAAAACAAGGATTGCGACAGGGAATGTATGCTGTTTCTCTCCCATGAAGACACTGAAGCCAAGTAATAAATAAAAATTCCTATCTATAGACTAATTGTCAGACAGACAGCTGCATCTGGATCTAACACATGATGCGCAGATCTCGATGCAGGAACTTTAACGTGATGGTCGGAGGGTACATAGCAAAATTTATGGACCAGTGACTGATAGTGGGATCTTGAGGAATGGGGACAGAGGGAACAAAAATCGATGGCATTGTAGAGCCAAATGGACATAGCTGTAAAGATAAAAACAAGATTAAGATAACCAGGACATGTGGGAAGGATGTTGAAGAATAGGGTTGTTAAGGAGCAGCGTGCAAAAAGGGCAGAATGAAGAGAAAGACGTAAAAAAAAAAAAAAAGATAAACTGGATAATGATGGGGAGTCGGGATTGCGGAGAACAGCTCGGAGTAGGGAGGACTGGAAATCCGTCCTAAGGGAGACCGGGGTTCTTCAAGGGCCACAGTGCCAAGAAGGTAGCTGTGTTCACCTGTCAGCGGAGGCCTGTGAAAAGTTTTTGTTGTGTCTTTATGCTCAGACCTCTAGGTAAGATTTTGATAAACGTCTTTTTGCTAAACCATGGAAAATGGAACGGTGACTCAGTGACTGTCTGCACTGTGGAGTCGCCAGGAGGCTGACTCCTCGTTCTTCACCGACAGTTTGAAAAAACTCCTTGTGATGTTTCTCCTGAATAATAGTTAAAAAAAAACATGGTGATGATTAGCAACAGCAGGTCGTTGTGTTGCCTCACGGGTCCTGGGCTCTGGATCCTAACATGGGTTCTTGTAAACCCCCAGTCTGAAGGTGTGTTTGAAGTGAACTGGTGACTAAGCTGCCCTGTGTGTTTCTCTGAGTGAGTGTATGTGTATATATATATATATATATATGTGTGTGTGTGTGTGTGTGTGTGTGTGTGCGCGCGCCTTGTGATAAACTAGCATCCAATCCAAGATGATTTAGACCACATGCCTTGTGTTTACACAATGTTTGTGTGTGATGACATCACAAATATTAATGGAATTTAATCACAAATGAATAAACTTCTCCATTCTTTCTTAACAAAAGCACCAGGGTTGCGGATCAAAATAAAAAAAAAAAAAACAAATCATTTATAGTTTGGATATGAAGTCCACTGTCTTCACCCGAGACTTTTTTTTACGTTAAATGTCCCATCAGATGCTACCCCACAGGTCTGCGTAGGCTAAGTTAGGAACTCGTTGCTGTTTGGTGATGTTGAAAGCAACATGTGTGGTTTTGTAAGGGTCTTTTCTTTCCTAAGCACTGAGATGTTGTGCAACATCACTGCAGTCGCTTTGCTCCTGGTTTTGATTAGAGATCCATTTCGAATACCCTGGAGCATGGATGTAAGTGTGGAGTCACTAGAAAAATAAATGATGCCACTTCAGGAATTGGAAACTGTCAACCTCCATTGAAGCCCCTGTAAAACCCCTGAATTTCCCTGCTATTTTAACAGATTTGTCAGCTACTTTTCTCTAAGATGACTCAATCGTGAGAAGTTTGTTCACTGGAGAGCAGTAAATTGTTCACTCATTTACACCTACAGGTAATCCTTACTGCATCAACGCAGGGTAAGTTTATCGAGCACAGAATTTGAACCCAGATCCTTTGCCTGAAAGTTCTTTCACTGGACCACCTGCTGACCCTCAGGAATGAGACCAAAGTGTCTGAAGATGCTGAGGTTACAACCTAATTCAGGCTACGCCGGATGCTATGCCGATGCTTATGTTTGTTCAAATTATCGTGGTGTTATTGCGAGCGTTGCACAGAGATTGCCGCTGCTGCCAGCATCAGTCATCTCAGCCTTTGAACACAATGGAGTATATGCAATGTTTTTCAACATGCGTCAATGATGGATGTTTATTCAAACACTTTGAATGTTAAGGAGACAAAGTCTAAACAAGAGTGAGTAAAATACAGTAGATTAATGCTAGATAAACAGTGCAGCTGCTTACAGCGGGGGTGTGAACAAATCTCACTGACGTGGGGACAGAGGTGGAAATAAGCAGGACTAAATATCAGCCGTGTCAGTTGTTACGCTTTAGTATTATTAATATTTAGCAATTAAGTGCCTAATAAAATGCAAAATGCAGAACAAAGACTTTCTAGCAATATTAATATCACTTTAGGCTATTTGTATTAGTCTTGATTATTTTATTATATTCTTTGTTGTAGTTAATGTTTAGATCATTAATAACAGCATAAAATGTGGCCAACATTGCAGGTGAAAATTTTAACTTGTGTTTGGCTAGTTTAGGTGCTGGCGACCAACAGTGGAATCTTAGCACCCATTTTTGAGGGTGTTTGGGCAATAATGTGGAGTTTGGGGTTGACGAAGAGCACCCAAACTGAGGAGAGGAGCTTTTCTTATGTCCTATTGCTGTCCAGAACACAGGATGTGAAAAATGAGCCAGCCAGACTGAAAAGGGTTGCTCATGACCTTATCTATACCCAGGACCTCCATCTGACCATGGAAACAATGCTGACCCCAGTTCCTGTAAAATGCTAATAGGAGCTGCATGAAGAACACCATCAGGATTTGACATTATATGACATCAATCCACATCTGTAGTGGGTGGGCTTGCTCATGGCTTCTGTGATGTTAGTCTGACCTTTTAGTCAAGGGATGAATAATCATTTGCATCCGTGTTGTTCTTCACTTCAGAGTTCATGACCACCCTAATCTCATATAAACATCATTCATACGTAATCACAGCTAAAGAGAGCATAAAAATGTTCTCAGGAAGTCACTTGGGACCCCACTTCCTCAAAATCTGACTACGTACCTTATATCAGTTTAATTCGAGTCACAGTTTAACTGGACTGGTGGTTCCAAACCAGTCATTTATAGAACTTATCTCAAGTATCCACATTCGGGACACATTCTGGAATGTTCACTTCTTGATATGAGCGGTTTTCAGTGAAAATGGAGGATCAAATCTTTTATCTGTGAGTTGCAGTTCTCACACGGTTCAAATCCCACCAGGAACAGCCAGGGCAGAGGAAAGGAGAGAACTTGAGTGAAGCTCCATACTTGGCTGAATTACTGGTTGTGCACTGATACATTTTACAAAACTGCGCTGCCGAACACTCTCTGAACATGCTTTCTCAGGGACCAGTTAATCCGAAACACATGTCTTTGGACTGTGTGAGGAAGCCAGGAGAGGTTTTTCTATTCATTTCATCTCAGATCTCAAATATAGACTTAAAGTTTAGAATATGTGCCCTGACCTCCACAGAACCTCTGCTTCTTGTCTTTAGTAGACTGTAAAGCTGTAAAGCAACAAGCCTTGAACATTCTATCTGAAAGTGGGGCCTTTGAACCAGGGCGTGTCCCTGCCTTTGCCAGAACAATGCACCACTGTCACTTTCCCGTAACTAATGCTTATGTTTTCGCACCTTTTTAAACTTTTTTTTTTTCCGAATACAATTTAAAAAGAAGAAAATTTACTTTGGATTGCAGGTGAAAGGAGGAAAATGCAAGTGACAGAAAGAAAGCTTGGAAAGATTTCATAGCCGCCCTAATGAAGTCATAAATGTGTTTGCAATAATTCATTTTGCCTAGCATTTCCCCAAGGCAACGTGAGGTTTCCATAAAAACTTACAATGACTGACTCATTTATACAGCACAGTAACTTTTACTATGTTTACCATGTCAAATCAGTATCTGGTGTAAGGAGCAGGGATTTGAACTTTAGTTACCTTTGACCCCAGTTACCCTTCCAATTTCAGTGGGCGTATGATGATATATTTTGGCGATACCATGAATGCTGTGGATTTTTCTACTTGGGTTGCATAATTACAGCAACCCCTGCCAGAGGCAACAGTGGGAGCACTTGGAAAAGTCAAGGAAAGGAAAGCAAAGGTGCCTGACTCATGATCACGTCACTGGATGGCAGAGGGTAACCACGTGATGTGGGGGTAGGTGTAAATGTTTAAATTGTGGGTCTCCAATGTGATGGGAATTCCATACCTATCACTTGATAATGCAGCTACCTGATGCAGCTACCTGATTTCTCATGCTGTGCATTGTTACTTGTGGCTGAAGCTAGGCAACTATCTAACTATCCTTTTGATACCTCCTGTATGACACTGTCAGGATCTGCCCGTGAGCTGTCAGTTTATTAGGTAGACCTATCTAGTAACGTGTTGCACTTCATTTTGCCTTCAGAACAGTATGAATTCATCTGGATTCTATAACATTCTGGGTGTGTTGTGCAGGATTGTCATATGATGATGATCATGTTGTGTAGTTGCTACAAACTGGACGACAGCACAGTCTTACTGTAAACAGCCCTTTACACCTCATCCCAAATGTGCTTGATAGGATTGAGACCCTGGGATTGTGGCGAACATGCACGGCGTGTGACATGGTGCTTTATCATCCTGGAGGTATCTGACTGAGTGAGATAAAATGTAGCAATGAAGGGATGAACCTGGTCCACAATGATGTCCAGATATGCCATACAATTCAAACCTTCTTCAAAGAATATCAGGGGCCCTAAGGTGGGACAGGAAAAGATTCCCCACATATGACACCGCCACCACCACCAGCCTGTATTGCTAATGTCAAACAGGGTGGCTCCATGGATTCGTGTTGCTCCCAACAAATTCTGATCCTTCCATCAGCAGCATGGAAAAGGACCAGCGATACATTTGTATGTGTTCATTTAGCAGACAGTTTGCTACGAGAATGTACAACACGGGTAAAACAAAAGTAGAGCCAGATTCTTAGTGGGGTGTAGCGAGCGATCAGACTCTATAGGTACTGGGGTGATAGTTGGAAGCCATAACCAGAGCGCTGACCTTGAAGGTTCAGGGAAAGAGGTGAGGAGAGACATGTGGAAATGCTTTGGGAAGTCAACCATAACTGGTATGCACAAACAGGTGGGAGCTTCAGCAGTTAAAGGCCAGATCAGTCAAACACGGACCAGACCCTGACTCAATTTCTAGAACTTTGCAGAGGTATCTGCACAAACAGGTGAGCAATGAAAAAATCAGAAAGCAGGTAGCAGGGGTGACTCAGCAGGGAAGGCAGCTGCCGTGTATCTATCCACAGATGAGTTTCGTTCAGGTTGGTTTACACACTTTGGTTGTGTTTGTGTTTGTTTCCCACTGCATTCCAGTGACACATTGTTCAGGTACACCAGTGAGTGTGTCCATGACTCCATCCCTAGCCTAAAGATCTTAAACCATATATGACTGCTGAAAGTGTGCGGGTGATCAGTAAATGTACAACCACTCTTGGATTATCTAACATTCATATTTGTCATTGCTGTGTACAAACCCCTGTCAAGAATCACTACTGTAGTTTCTTCTCAATCAAGTTTCCATCCTGTATGCAGTTATGCAATAACAACAAAAAACTTGAACAGCATCAGCCTGTAATACTGAACTGTACTGGTGTTTACACAATGTGGAGGCCTAGTGTGTAAACCTGCTAACACACAGCTCCTTGGCTGCTGTCTGGACATGGGGTTTGACCCGTAGTGCAAATAGACGGATTTCTCAGTTTATTTGTCTGCAGTACAGGCACTGTTTACTCAGCACATTTTTAAATGTCATGTTTTTACATTCATTATTCATTACTGTTGTGGATTTTATCTACAGTTTGTGTCTGACACACAATGTTTCAAAGGAAATTGTAAACTATATTATCTTGAAAAATGTCCACACACACAAGCACACACACACACACACACACACACACACACAGATGCATGGCAATCTTTATCTCAGTTATATTGTATAACTGTGATAAAACTGTCCCAGCTATACAAATATTAAGAATTCAAAAAGCCAATAACATGTCAACTGAATGTGACACTATAGACAATACCAAGTGTATTATTTTTGTATCACAGCCACTTCAAAATCATATTTAAATGTTATATTGCCATAATCTTAGTTTCAGACATAATATTTTATCTGCATCTAATGATGGGGGGTTCATATTTTTTTTTTTTTGGCCATGGGCCACAGTTATAACTAACTATAACTTGGTTCAAGGGCTGTGTGTAAAAATCACAGAAAATGACACACTGTATTTTATTAAATGTCTAAACTGGAAAAAAAAAAAAAGTTTTGTTGCATTATTTATTTCTAGTGTGAGTTCAGTGTGTTTAATTGTGAGATTCAAAAGAATTTGTAGTTTATGGTAAGTATAATATTTCTATGTATAGGGCATATAATAATAATTTCAAATGCAGGGCTTTGGACATCCCTGGTTTTTCATAAACGGGGCAAACGATTGTCAGCTTCAAAGTGTATTTTTATGTGTTTTAAAATGCTTCTGTCTGAAGCAGGCATCAGAACTTGTAGCATCATTTGTTGGTAAACAGATTTCATATTAACACTTACTTAATCTATAATTTGCTACAGTTTGGGGAAGAGAAGAAAAGAAATTCCATCAAACTTGAATCACTTGTTTACACAGAGCAAAGTTTCATATAAGCAGTGATACAGAAGTACAAAAAGGCAGCCACACAGCTTAAAGTTGATTTACTGCATTCTTCAATTTCAAAGTGAGTCAATTGCTTAAAGTTGTTTTTCTAATAACATTTCAGCAAAATATCTCGGTTTGAAATTTTTTTTTAACCCCATTTCTTTGGGCCCCTCCAGTTTCCATAGAAAATTAAGGGATTACAAGTATTCGGACTGCAGGGCATCCCCATTCCACTGTGACTCAGTTCCACAGTAAAAGAAATGCAACGTCTTGGTGATGAGCTGAGCAAAAGAAAATCCAGTCTTTTTGTGATGTGTACAATAACCGTGGTGGCGTACAAAAAGTCTCATCCCGTACCCCAGTCCAGAACAGTCCATGACCTTCTGGTCCTGCCTTCTCAGTCTCCAGCTTTCAGCCACACGGTGTTGCTGAACGTATTGCTCGAACAGTTCTCATGTTTTTTGCTTCTGTTGCTGCTCAGCGGTTCTGAGTGAGTCCACATCCTCTATGTATCAGCTCTGGTATTGCTCCAACTGGGGCAGTATAATAACAAAAACAAAAACCAGACTGGACCTAAATTTACGAAAATATTTTGCTGTAGCTATAGGCTGGCATCCTATACATCTGGGCTACGCACTGGAAAACGCATTAATATTACAGACCATTAACCAAATGTCACGTTGTCTTTACTTTTCTTGTTTGCCTTTCCAGCTTTGGAAGCTCTGACCTGAAAAATTTTTCTGCATCATCACATTACTGACTCCCTGGGTTTTTTTTAGACATCTCCTGATGGGTAGAGCAGGCCAGTACTCATGAATGGATGGATGGAAGGAATGATCTGGTCCTGTGGGTATCAGAGTGCAGATGTGCTAGCCACCCCACTTGTGACTGCAAGTTGAGAAGAAGAAAGTGTAGGAGGATCACTAGGAGACAGGAACCTGAGTTATTTAGGAATACACCTAATTTTATGGATATTGTTGTAAAAGAGTCATCAGCATGTAACCCTATCCATAGGAGTTCCACAGCTTATTTGAGTAATGGCAAAATTTAGGGAGGTCTGGGGCAAGCTCGTAAGCGGTGGTTAAGTTAAAGTTTGAATCAAGCTTGTAAGCTGTGGATCTGTTGTGTGAACTGGACAGACAGGGCAGCAGAACTGAAAGACCATAGAGAAAGGAATAGCAATGCTCAAGCCTGGAGACAGGCATGGGCATAGGTTGGGTTGACATGGTGGGGTTGAAATAGTAGGAGAAGTAGTGAGAGGTCATGATGGCGACCAGGAAATGAACATACAGAAAGAAAAGGATCGGTTCCAGCACTGAGCCCTGAGGAACGACTTCGAAGAGGACGTGAGGAGAGGACAGCAAGTTATTTCATGAGGCAGAGATGGACAGGAAGAAAATGCAGGACTTCAGGCAGGCCAGTGGTGTTCCTGAATATAGGGTACAAAAGTAAATGTACATCATTTTGAATTTTTTTTTTTTAAGTATTCAGTGGTCGGGAGTTGGATTGCCCCAGTTCTCAAGTTGGATTGCTCATACCTTTCTGGAGGGTTTCCCCTAGATTTCTGAAAGCTTGCCATGACTGAACAGAAGGAAAAGAGGAAGAGCGATAAAGAATAAAAGGCGGAAGGAATACCGGGGTGAGGTTACATGGAGAAAGAATGACACAAGTAGTGCACACAAAATAATAAGGTTAGCTGGGGTTAAAATTATTTCCTGTTAAACCGGTTAGGCTAGGAGTTTTGTTTCCTAATGACAGTTTTAGGCTTCTATCCGACATTTTTGTCTAAAACAAAGTGTACTATGGGTGCCACACCTTTTACTCCTGCTGTCACGGCCACAGAGAATTGGTGCGCTGCTGATGTGCGCACGGGGCAGAGCTGTTCATTTTCGCACAGTTTGGCATCAAGCAAAAAGGTGTAAAATCTATTTATACAGATCTACAGTATTTTAACCCCCCCCCAACTAGCGCGTGGCCATGATCAGCTGATTGGTTTCTTGCCAAACTGTCAAAGTTCCTGGTAGTCCTCAAGATGTCATCATCAGCTGAAACCCTTTTCCCGAAAAACTTGCGTGAATGTTTGTTATGCAGCTCAGCATGAGCGTATTGCGTCCCTCTCTGAACACGAAATGGGAAGTCAACCCGTGCCGGTGTTATGTGTCTCAGCGGGGTTACACCACATGACGCAATCTGACTGTCAAGCCCTGCCACTCATTTGCTATAAAGGAAACTCACGCTGCAATGCAATGATGAAATATAAAAATATAAGCATAATTTTTTTATGCTAAGCACAGTAAAAAAATTTTGTTGCAATTTATGATTTACTTGTGCTCGTGTCATACACGGTGCATGGACAAAATGTGTGGACCCCCCTCCTGATGGCTGAGGTGTTTGAGCCGCACCCATGCCCCATACGAGCCCATTCTGGACAACTGTGTGCTTTCAGCTCTGCGGACACAGTTTGGGGAAGAAGAAACTCCTTTCCTGCTGCAGCATGACCACCGTGCACAAAGTGAGCTCCACAACTCAAACACATGGTTTGCCCAGTTTGGTGTGGAAGCCCCCTCAGTCGCCAGTAGGAAAGCAGATATCCCAGACCTTCATGTTTCCCTCATCAACATAAGCAGTAGAGTGACCAGTAAAGACTGACCTAGAAAATCCAATTGTTAGATAGAATACCCAGCGGGGGCTGGGCGGTCTTTGGGCCTTGGAACCCCTGCAGATTTAGTTTTTTTCTCCAATCTACCTGGAGTTTTTTTTTTGTTTTTTCTGTCCTCCCAGCCTTTAGACCTTATTTACTGATCTGTACATCCTTCTTGTTTTATATCTACCATTGCCCCTTTCTTTTTCTTTTTTGTTCTGTTCCTTTCTTACTGTTGTCTCTCTATCCTTGTAAAGCACTTTGAGCTACAGGCCACTGTATGAAAGGTGCTATACAAATACATGTAGTTGTTGTTGCTGTTGTTGGAAGAACTTGAGCAGCTGCACAGAGCCCTGACTTCAATCCCACAAAATCCCCTTAGGACGAACTGGAACGCCAATTGACCACCAGGCCTTCTCGGCGACCTCACTGACACTCTTGTGGCCGAATGGTCACAAATTCCCAAAATTTGGTTGAAAGCCATCCCAGAAGAATGGGGACTGTTATAGCAACAAGTGGGGAGGGGCAACTCCATATGAATGCACATGGATTTGGAAGAAAAGGTTCAGAGAGCACACATGGGAGTGATTCTCAGATGTCCTCATGCTTTTTGGCCATATATTTATGCTTTATAGCTTCTTTGTTCCCCTTTAACCGCCATCCAGTACGTGATGTGGTTTTGTTACGTAATTTGTTTGACTTGTTTGAGAAAGAATTGCCGTGTTATTCCTTAACTTACAGTACTTATATGTTAATAATGATTGAGCTCTTGGGTAAACTGCTTCTGTACAGTCTGGATTAGCAGTGATGAAGAATAGGAAATTTGACTTTAGGTTATGGCATTATTTTCTATTTTAACCCTTTTTCACTCGCAGTGTTTCTTACACACCAACGCCCAAGCTATTGGAATGATTGTGGATCTTCCCTCTTTGTGGGAGAGAATTCCACTAGGATGAATGATATAGTACTGTCTCCAGGCATCTGTTCAGTTTAGAGGAAAGGGTGACATTTCCCCTTGTCAGCTCACAGCTCCTTTGTCCTGAGTCAATATCAAAATTCAAGGAGAACACAGCAGGCATTGGGGTGGATCCAGCAAAGTGATAACACTTTTGAGCACGGATTAAATTACAAATGAGCAAATTTGGGATAAACCCTGGTTTATAGAAAGAACACATAAGAAAACACAGTATAACATCACAAAACTGCACAAATAGCAACCAGACAACAACTGACTACTGAAATAACTTAAGAAGCAGCATTACAATTTATTTCAGAATTCTGATGATTAAATGTGAATTCACTTGTTTGCGTTTTTGTCCGTCGGAATTGTACTGTAAGTTATTTGCAGGGATTTATGGAGCAGGATCATTTGTACTGTATGAAGTGGTAGCTGAATAAACTGGGCTCATGCCATCATCAAGTGCAGCTACAGTAATTCCAGGCTCTGTTCTTGAGCCTGTAAATCACTTACGAGAAAGTCTACAGAAAAATATTGCCTAGCAGTTTAAATTGTGCCGAACAGTGAATTTTTACATTTTTTGGCATTGATTTTGGTCAAGGAAACAAAGCTTGCTTTTATTTCAGCGTTGACATGCATTTCTGAGAATCTGGGCAGTGCAACTCAGACACTGAACTTTGATACCCGGATGCTCAAAATTGCACCGATCCCTGTACCATTTTGTTCACTGACTCGCAATAATTGCTTATCCTTGTCAGGGTCGTGGGGGTCTGGAGCCTATCCTGAATTGCAGTGCGCTAGGCCAGGAGGGGTGCATTCTAGACGGGACTCCAGTCCTTCCAGGGCATCTCACTTGCATAGATTTCTGTACTTTCCAGTTTTGAAGTTTCTTTTCGTCCTGTTGAGAACTGTTTTATACAGCAAAAATGAATCATGAATTGTTAGAAGTGACAGACACATACAATTACGTCTAAGGGATTGAATAGAAGAAAATAAAATGCAAGAAACATCTGTGATGACTGGTGGGCACCAGCATGGTGAGCACCCATTCTGGGAAGGGTGAAATAACAGAAATTTGAAAATTCCACTCAACTACAGTTTACTGAGAAGTCTGTTGATGCATGAGTCACTGTGCATCCATACATTATGAAAACTGAACACGGGTAGAAAAATATAGAAAAAAAAGCAAAGAAGGTGTCTCTCTGGTTCTCCATGAATACAACCACTGGTCAGACAAGTCAGACAAAATGCTCAGGTTGATAGCATCATTAATATTCACACCGTGATGGTTGGGCTGCAGAACGCAGGATTAAAAGTAACAAACATCACTGGTGCTTTCCGAAGAAAAGGGTTCCTGTTGCAATGAAACTCCTGCTTACAGCTAATATTACTACTGCAACACAGGCTCTGTAAGAGTGCAGTTTCTTTTTTCACTGACACTTTTGCTGAGGGTGCCGGGAATGAGCATGATGCCTCATGTTTATGTTTTGTTGAAAAAGTTTGCAATCCCTGAATTAAATTTGTACCAGTTTTCCCGAAAAGTGGAGAAGTCTGTAACAATGGTGCCATTTACATACAATAAACTCTTACTTTTCTCCAAAGCATTTTACAAAGCCAACCTTCAACAATAATTTACCCATTTCTACAGCAGGAGATTTTTTTCTAGGCTCAAGGCAAATAGCTGGCACTACCCTGACCTTTCCTAGCAAATGGAAATTGTTTAAACTGGGAAAACTACAATATCTCTGTGCTGCTGCTACTCAGCATAGTTCTTCATGTTGAGTCATAGATGTTGTAAGCAGATACATTAGAAAAGCGGATTATTGTAAAGAAAGTTCATGATAGTAGCACAATGGTGATAACAATACAGTGGGAAGTGGTCAGTGACAGTAATCAGTTCCTGAGCTGTCTGGAATTTATCACTTTAAAGCACCTGCGGAAAAAAGCTGTTCCTGAGCTTGATGGTGTTGGCCAGCAAGCTGCAGTGATGCCTTCAAAGCAGCAGCAGATGATAAAGGGGGTTAGGAAGATTTGCAAAGATGTTTAAGAGCTTCCCAGGCACACAGCTTGTTGTAGGTGGTCTGGATGGTGGGTGGTGAAGTTCTGGTAATGGAGTGGCAAAGATCTCATCAGATGTGGTGCAGGATGTCAGGATGCTTTCTGTGGAACATATGCATATGCAGAAGTTGACGGGGATGAGGGGGTAGAAGTCTCCTCGGGAAGCGGAGATGTTGTTTTACCTACTGCAGCAGAGAGAGCTCCTTGTTGATGTGCACTCCCAAGAACTTGATGCTGTGCCTCAACTCCACTGCTGAACCACCAGTGCGCAGAGGTGTGTGAGCAGCTCGAGTTCCTTCGTAGTCAACAATCATCTCCTTGGTCTTGTTGGCATTCAGAGACAGTGTTGTTCTTGGACCAGGCTAGAAGCTGCTCCGCTTCCCCTCCGCAGGCTGACTCATTGCTGCCGGCGATGAGGTCCACAACTGTGGCCTCTTTAATACTCATGGTTGCTGTTGTGCTGGGCAACAGAGTTGTGCATTAGGAGAGTAAACAGCAGCGAGGCGGACACGCAGCCTTGTGGTCCACAGGTGTTGCCATGGATTGTCACGGCCTGCGAGTTAGGAAGTCCAGGATCCAGGTGCACAGAGGAGTATTCAGACCCCATAATGACCAGTTTCTGGGGGATGAGGGTGCCAAATACTGAACTGAAGTCAGCAAACAGTTATCTAACATAAATCTTTATCTTCCGGATGGGTCACAGCCAAATAACATACACCAATGAAACAGTAATAATAAACGGTAAAGATAAATTAAAATGAAATGACAGCATCACAAACATGAATTGCAGAGCACAGCTTGGATGAAAGTGTGGAGGCAGAGACTGCAGACAAGAACGGTCGCTGGTGTTACCAGCTAACTAGGGTGAGGCTGTGCCCATAAAAAATCGTTCTCTTATTCACGCATAACTTCTAAAAGCGTATTAAATAATCTTGCATATATAAAAACACTTATACTGGATCTTCTGGATAACTTGGGGACTTTCGAAGAACACTAAACAAAGGAAGGGTGGGAAAGAAGTGCAATAATTCAGATTACCCAAGATCTTGTAAAAGATGTTTTACTCCAAATCCCTTATTTTAGTAAAATGGTTCTCGTTTGAGAGAGGTTTGGTTTTCCGACTCACGCGCAGGTGTAAATAGGAAATTCATAGCACAGTCAAGCGTGACCCTGGGAGTTTAAGGTACAAGTCACCCACTTATTGACTCCCAAGTTGTTTACACGATGTTCTACTTTGGCATCTTTCGGTGGAATCACACAGGGAAAAAGAAAGGGAAATTCCTTTTGGTGACTGTGTGTTCTTTTGATTTGCATCCAAAAACTTTCTCACAATAGCAAGTTGTGACAGTGATGCATTGTCAAGTGGGTGTTTGCTTGTCTTTTGAGACCCGGAGATCTTTTTCCATTGCCAAACAATAAAATTTAATGTTGTGAATTTTGCACGAAATGTAATGTGAGAACTGTTTGAACACAAGTAATTGCTATGAAATGGAATTTCTACTGAAATTATACCAGATTTACTTGAATCTAATCTTAGTTACCTTGTACGGAGCCAATTTACATCAGGATGCCATTTGCTTACCAAACCATCAAGTGGTGTTTGTTCAGTACTTCCTTTAGATTTCTTTTACCCTTAGACTCCAGACCATCATAGTATTGTGCTGGACAAAGGTCTGTTGAAAACTTTCAAAAGGTGCCCAGGTTCAAATTCTTTTCTTCCTCTTCCTGCTTACATTATGGTTGTTCAGGATACTTACCCTACTTCGATAAAGCATCGTAATGAAAAGAAAAGGAAAAAAAAAAAATGTACAGCTGCCCGTTTGTGAATTGTCATGGGAAATAACAGAGAGGATATGAATCTTTATTTTGGAAAGAGATCAAAAATTTCGAGTCATTAATCAACACACCTATCTCTTGCTTGTATTTACCTAAAGAAATTCATGGTTGGCACCATTCTCAAGATCACCATGGGCTTCAACCACTTTGGTTTCCATAATCATGTGCCTAAACAGGCCATAGGCAGGCCGTGATATAAAGTATCATGACGGCAATACGTCTTTTAAACTTTAAAAATGAAAAAATAAACACAGACAGCACACCCCAGTAGACCCGTTACTTTATTATGTTTCACTACACGCGGTATTGGGAACAGGCAGAAATATACAGAGGAAAAGGGGTTGTGGGGCCATGTATAACAATGGAGGTTGAGCATCCATAAAGTCACCCGTGTTCTAGACCTCCAACGGCTGCAAACGTCAAACAGCTAACAATGAGGAAAAGGGTCACAATATGACTTAAAAAAAAAAAAAAAACTGTACAGACATTTTTAAAGTTATTGTGAAGAAAAAAAAGAACACACCTATGACTGCATGACAGACAAATTACAACATGGAGCAAACACTGCACCGGCCACTTCGTACAGCCACCAATACGAATTTATTTCAACTGACCAAGATATACAATTTCTAAAGAAAACACATCGAAAAATCTGATATTTTCCCTCTGGTTTACTGTGTATTGCAAGAGCAAAACTGACAGAAATGCCAAGGACGGGTGGTGTAGAGTTTGGAATTATAAATATGCGCGCACACACTCGCAGTCCGTCAGACCCCTGGCAGACCCTTTGCAAAGACAAAAACGAACGGTCACAACCGCATGCGACGACATGTCGACTACAGGTTCCTCAAGGCGAAAAGCACCTGAGAGTTTGCTCCATTATTGTGCAGTCCCCTTCCTGAGGGGGACCGACTGACCACTTCCTGTCCCTCCAGCCTGTCCCATCCGCCACGGTCAACCCATGTGACTGGCTGGAGGCAGCCAGGTTTTATAAATCTGCGACAGGACTTCAGTCAAATAACAGACAAAATTCTCACCTCTAGCGTGACCCCAACGACGGAGATTTCATTTAACCCCAACGGGAAACTTGAACATACACATAATGTTGTTATACACATACATCTCAATTAATTTGGTTGCTGTCATTGTTCCCTGTAAGAATTCTGCTCTTTCCCACGGTTCAGGTTTGACGGTGCACGGTTTTGCGCCCTGTGGGAGGTTATACAGCATGTATATTTAAATATGTAAAAGCCTGATTATATGATGTCTGACTGTGGGCGGTGCCATCCATCGTCCTGCTGTCTGCCAGCTGCTGTCGGCCTGCTGTCCTTAGCTCAGCAGCTCCAGGTACGTGACAGGAACTTTCCCTTTCTGGTTGCCCCTCTCTCCAATGAGCCAGTCCGGGTCCATGCCTGGCACAGTGTACACTGTGATGAGCTGGAAACGCACAGAGGGGAATTTAGAGACAATGAGACGGACTCCGACCACTAGAAGAAAGAATACTCACGACCTCGATTCGTCACAAGTCATTGGACTTGGGATACACCGAACACGACCACTTTATTGGGCAAACAACTAATATCAGGTGGGAACTGTATCAGTTCAGCAACAAGCTGCTGGAGATGTTCCAGAAGGTCCATCCTTCCTTAAGAGCATCACGCAGTTTCTGTATTTTTTCCCACAACTTTCAATGTGCTAACGCTGCACTCCGGCTTGTCCCGGTGTTCCTCTACTCGCGTGAGATGGGGACTGTGAAGGCCCCCGGAGTAAAGACACTGTGGTGTGCGGAACCGTCCTGAGAGGATGCGGCTTTGGGACATAACACGCTCTGCTGGAAGTTTAAGATAAGCTAAATTGACCAAGAAGAGATGCACCTGGTCAGCAATGATGCTTTGGTACTTTGTAGCCTTCAAATGATGCGCTTGAAAGTGTGAGTGTATGTGTGAGAGACGGTCATGGGGTTAAAGTGAGGACCTCTAAAGGTGAGCATCTGTCCAAGGGGCTTCCTCACCTCATCTGCCATCAGGGAGAGTTCGGTGGCATCGGCGGCATCGTAGTCGTACAGCACCTTGGCTTTGCGCGTGCCGGCGGCAGGGGCCTGCACCTCCTCGATCTTCAGGGTGTCTGGCTCCAGGGCCTTAGACTGGGGGGGTGGTGGCGAGGCGGACGCAGCCACACCGGACGGACCTGCCGCACTGCCGGAAGACACGGTAAAGGTATTGGGGATGCTGGCTGTTATACAGGGCAGTGTGGCAGCAGCTGCCCCAGCCGTTAAATCTCAATCCATATAATAAAAATAAATAATACAATTCTGCACTTTTTGATAAAATGACATCACAAGGATACTTACGTGTCTCCATTCAGACTGAGAGTCGGATGCAAAGAGGCGGGAAGAAAGAGAAATTAGCATCTGACATTGAATAACTCTTCTGTGGATAATGTTCACGTGGTAATTTTTGACAAACTTTAAGTATATTTGTGAGCAGCAAATGACAGTCTGCGTATTTTCTGAGGATTGCGAAGAAGTGTTTGGGATGTCCTTCTAGGTGGACACACACCTGGCCAGCTCCTTCTGGAGCTCCTGCATGAGTCGGTGGCACTGGGTGTAGTAGGTGGCCTGGGCCTCCACAAATTCACGCAGGCAGCGCAGGTGGTTCACCTGCATAGGTGGGTGGGTGGAGGGGTGCACAGGGGAGGGACACGGAGGAGTGTTTCACCCATGCACAACAAATGAGTTCTGGATTTTTCTGGAAAACCTCATACCACAAAATTGGGTCCGTGCATTTTTCCCCACACGCTTGTGCCGTAGGACCCTCGCCCCAGCAACTCACATGGGTGCTGCTGATTCCCTCGAGGAGCAGGCGTGTCACCTCTGCCTGACGGTCAAACTCCGTCTGCGCCACCCGCAGCTCGTGCTCCGCCTGCCAGCAGGAACGTGGGGATGGGGGTCAAAAAGGAAATGCAGAGACCTTAACCGCAGGGCAGGGCAGTGGATGGGTGGTGGATGTGGGTGGATGAAAGGCTGGGAGTCTCACGGCAAGGACACAGATGCAGTCAGACACACAGTGATGCTGAACCACCCCCCCCCCCACACACACACACACACACACACACACACACACAGAAACTGTAAATCACACAAATAAATCACATGTACATATTTATCAGTACAAACATGTACATGTTACATACACATAAATACATATGTGGTCTGTTCAGAAAGTAGCAGGACTGACAACGTTGCCACTAGATGGTGCTGTACTTTGGGATCGTAACGGGTAGAAGATCAATAAACTTCTGTTACCGTAACCACAAGCTTCTTGCGTTTCACACACGGTGAAGACGAGTGATGGTTTGTCACCGCACGTTGCCTTTACGATGACCAATAGCAACGTGTTCACACACATCACAACTTTTCTCGCAAAAACATTGCATCGGTGAAGTTGAGCAGCTCAATGTTTTCCCCTTGGGATGTGCCAGGGATGTTTTTCCAAAAAGAAAAATGGTGCTGAAAGGAGAGTGGATTTTTAATTTGTTTTTGCAAGGAACTGTTGCATTTGTGCATCACTTTCCTTTCAGCACCGTTTTTCTTTTTGGAAACTGCCCCCACTACGTCGCAGGGCACAAATACGGAGGTGCTGAATCATCTCGTACATTGCAGACGAAGTGACTAAGCTTCACAGAAACACGTTCCTCTGATTTTTTTCATCGTATGCATGATGCACAACAAACAACTGCGAACTATCGCTCATCTTGACCACGTGGGAAAACGTGCCTGGAAGTTTCTGACTGGACACACATTAACCACCCACTCCTTCCAGTCCCAAAGCACAGCATCACAGACCCGATGCTCTCTGTGCAGATACTTTTTGAGCAGACCTTGTATATTTATCCTCCTGACACCCATCCATTCATTTTTGTGCACTCTAGAGGACATGTTTTTTTATGCACCTGCAAAAATTTACTGTATATTCTGCAGTACTTAGTGATAATGCACCTTAGAGAGGGAATTCTATGCCTTGAAATGATACCACATATTTGAGAGACGGGCTTGCAAAATTTCCTACAAGTCAAATAAAAATGGATCAAAGCCTTTTCGCGGGGTCTCAGGAAGATACACACACATACGCACAAATATGTATCAAACTATTTCCACAATGGGTTCCTCATTTTGGGAAAATTGTAACACCGACCTTGGCTAAGTACAAGTACTGCTGCAGTGTTTGGTTCTGAGCGATCGGGACAAGCAGCCCAGGTGAGAGGCGCAAAAGGCTGGAAGACCGAGGAGCGCTCACGCCGGCCTATCAAAGCCGGCCTCCCGAGGCCGAGCAAGTTGGATGCTGTCACACAGATGTCCAGCATGACCCCTGGGACCATGCCACCGCACCAGACCAAAGAGCATTTTCTAGTTTCCGGTCAGTATGAACGTTCAAAGGCTCTGGCGTTCACGAGTCACACAACACAAACACAAGTCCCAGCACAACCATTCTCTCTACACGGCAAAGGCCAAAAATCGCCACATGGACTCCACGCACACCCTAGGCACTGCAAGGATGAGGAGCACAGCCGTTTGATCAACAAGAGCCGGATTTTTGGCTTCCGTTGCCGGGATACTCACTTTGCTCACCTCCTCACTCCACAGCTGAAAAAGCAGCATGGCAACAAGAAAGGGGATGAGAGCCACATTCTCCAACCACCAGTCCAACAGAGAGCACATCGCACAAGCGGTTCCCATTTCTTGCCCGGTGGAATCACTCAGGGCCCTCGGCTGAGTCAGCCATAGCTTTGGTTTGGATTTTTCAAAGAAAATACACTGGCACCTCAGTTCACAAAACAAATCAAACTGAAATCTGTTTGCAAGTCATTTCAGTTGCAAACTCTTAAGCCAGCCTCTATAAAAGGTTAACAAAGACTTGACTTATTCACAGGTTAGGCTAGACGATAAGTATTAATAAAAAAAAATAAATAAATAAAAAAAATGCATTTTCATAAATCAATCTGAAATACCTGGAAATAAAAATGCTCGGCCTCCACAAATTCCTGCTGAATGTGGATTGTTGACCGACTTTTCCAATAAAGGTGTAAAAGTCATGCTATCTCCGATTATTGACACTTGGGAACACCAAGCATGAGTTGCAAACACTGTGGAATTACGGCAGCCTTACATTCTGCTAAGTTGCTCTTTACCGCCATCTACTGGCTTGGTGGGCAAGGACAAGATGCACTGACCGCTGCACACTGACACTTAAGCAAATTAAATAGCTAAATTAAGAAAATTCAACTAAAAATGGGCCAAAAAAGTTTGCACCTTCAAAAAGTCACAACTTGAGGAGCCAGTGTAAACTTGCCAAATGCTTTAAACCCCACAAGAATCCTCAGGACCAGATCTGGGAAACTGTAAAAAGCACAACCAAAGAATTTGATTCCCTGAACACAGCGGCTTCAGCACCTCCTTCCCAAGGGCGTTTTCTGGGGCAACAAGCAAAGACGCCCATGGAGCAGCAAAACGCTTGGCCGCTGTATATCGGAGAAAGCGGTTGGATCTGCCTCAGTCAACACATCGTATTGCTTTTGTGTAAGGCATTGCACACCTCTTTATTTGACTGTTTTGGTTAAAATCATAGGAAAATAGACACTGGATATTTTTTTATCATAGAGGATGAAAGATTTTAGTATATAACAATGATGCTGCTGACAAGGTGTTTTCAAATTTTTTATTTATTTATTTTTTTTGAGTCCTTCCAGAGTCACTCACAATTTACCAGTCAGGCTAATAAAGGGTATGCAACTTCTACAAACACAAGCTGGCGCTGCACTTCAGCACTGTCTTGAGCAGCTATTGAGCTAAAGGGGGGGAGGCCTCTGCGCAGGCTGCAGTGCAGTGAATGCTCAAAGGCTTCAACAGGGGGCACTGCAGCAGCGAGGCTGATGTGTGCATATGCGTGTCAGGGATCTGACCATTTTTTTTTGTTTTAACTAAACGCTACTGTAATGGAAGCAGCTGATGCCGGTCTACATCCAGCATACGACCTTCATCTTGGCAGGGTCACCCGTTTGCGAGTCTTCAAAGTCAAACCCACTGAGCTGGCGTTCAGAAAGGCAGCAGACCAGGTAAAGTGACACAAAGCAAAAATGGCATCGATCGAAGATTAGAGGGGGAAGTGGGCGGGGCCTTCCTTCCTTCCCTTTCTCCCACATCCGGATTAAGCAGCGTGCATTCATTGTTAAAATAAAAGTTTGCAGCAATACGAATGATTTATGTATCCTGGTGAAGGTAATAACACTTAGCTACTACAAAGCGTCAATTCTGGAGTAAGTGCTTAAGTATAGAGAAGAAACATCTACCGATCAGTTTAGCCTGTTTGCACATAATTTCTATAAAATGATTATGTGAGACAGCTTTCAGGCTGTAAAATGTGTGTATCTTATGGTGTTGAGTGTGTCTGTGCGTTTGTGAGAGAGAGAAAATGTGTGGCGGCTGCTTACCGCAGATGCACTGGCCGACAGAACGTAATTTCGTGGCCTAGTCTCCTGAAAATCGGGCATAGCCTACAGGCGAAGGGGGGGGAACACAGCTTTACCCACAATGCATCATGCATCAGCACAAACCATACTAGCACACACCGAGAGAAGGGTGGAGGAACAATGGCAACGATGGAAGTTTTTCAAAAAGTAAACAAAAGTAAAAGCGCATGATCGTTCCAGGATCAGCTCAGGTCCACCGTAACCCTGACTAGGATAAGCGGTTAAGGATAATGGATGGACAGACGAATAAAAACTTTTAAAAAAAACAAAAAAAACAAAAGATTGGTGCGAGAGGTCTGGGGCCCTTCGAGTGGTGACCTTTGACCAGTGAGAACAGCTTCTAGCTCTGTAAGAGTGCACCAAATACCAAAGCTGTGCCACAACTTACTCACTGTGTTCATAATGCCAAAGGATGCTGGTGCCTCAAACTGGCACCATGTAGAAGATCAAGGTGACCTGGCAGTCAGCAGGAAGCTGCACTGACTGCAGGGGAATCAGAGATGAGTCCATCTTTGGCATCTCAGCTCTGCAAAAGTTCACATTTGGCCTTCAGGGGTCGATATCCGTAGGAGGAACCAGATGACCGGAGTTTTAAAGGCCTTCGGCTTCTTTGTGGGTGGCTGCAGAGCAATTTAAACCTGAACTTAAAGGTGAGCTTGTCTCTCTTGCACTTTCTGGGTGCCTTGTGGTGCAGTTGGAGCCACTGCCAGCACGGGCCATCCGATCTGCCCCATTGAGGCCGGCTGTGGCACCAGAGTGCTTTGTGAAAAATGGACCGAGCTGAAATTTATTTATGGATGTTAGCAGGCTAAGATTTTGCTGCGATTGTACAATCACAGAGAACAGAGTCGTGTTCCGCTTTAAGCGGGTCTCAAGATTTAAAATGTGAAAACCGTACAGGGTCCTTAGGCCAAGTCAGAAATGTCAGACTTGTTTTGAGCCCAGTTTGTTTGCAGATGGTGACGGTCACGCTTGCGCTGAATGACATTAAAGTTTACCTTTACATCTTTCAGAGATGACAAAATATACAAAATAACCAGAGTTCGCACTTTCATTATAAAAGCACAATTTTCCACGTGTTCTGTCTCTCAGCGTGACATCCAAGGCTGCGGTAACAGCAAATTTTTGAGTCGACTTCACAATTAAGGCATCAAATGTACCCTTTGCCTTGTAAGAAGAAGCAAAGCAACTGGCGTTCATCCTATTTACCTGGTTTACAACACATCTCGGTTGTGTGTGTGTGTGTGTGTGTGTGTGTGTGTGTGTGTGTGTGTGAGAGAGAGATGAATGTGAGGAGGACTCTTCGACCGTGACCAGAAACGCTAAGAGAGGAATGGAAGTGTGAACATGGCGACGCAAAGCACAGGCTGATACTCACGTCTCCATCACACTGCAGATGGCAAGAGAGAGACAGGTTAGTACACAGCGGAGCAGAGCCACAGCGACGCAGGACACGGTGCATGATGGGAGAACGCGTGGTGAGCTTGCAAGGCATGACGGGAACATGTGGTAAAACACTGCAGCCATTGCAGGGTGTCGTTCGAACCGCGTCCATTCAAAACCACAAGACAGAAATATTATAATAACTGTGTATCGGAAGCCGTTGTCCCTGATCAGTTGCAATGTCACATAACCAACTTTGCACTGACTTACCCATTTACAAACAGGGTATTCTCACTGTAATGGGGTGGGGATTCGAACCCATCGCCTTCAGACTGCAACAGCTCTACCCACTATGCCCCTGTCTGCGCACCCCAACATACTTCAGCCTATTTCTGCGTTTGCACATAAAAACATACATATGCAGCCGCCTACACATCTGCAGCTTAACAAGAGCGGCTCTCTCCAGCAGTAAAACATTCCAGACTTTTATTACCAAAACTGGCGGCACATTGTGAAACCAACGGCTCCAACTGGAAGGGAAAGATCAGCAGAGACGCTCTGAACTCAGAGACGCGAACCAGAACATACGTGCCCCTGCCCGCACTGGAAAAATCAATTCCAGAAGGTCACCAAAGCAAAACACCAAAAGGTCAAAAGCAAAACACGACCGCTGGTCTTCGGACAAACCGCTGCCAGCCGGTGTCATTTAAAAAATGCAAAGCAGGGAAAAAAGATGGCGTCGTACGAGAAACCAGCACCCGAAAGAACGTGAGAAAGAGCTTTGGAGAGAGACCAAAAGGCCGGCCATGTGGAAAAATTACCATTAAAGGAGATTCGGCTTCATTCGCCCTGCGAATTTAGCAAATGAAGCCACTGAACCCCCTGCGAAAGGGAAGAGGGAGAACAATACATTGGCGAGGACAGACGTTCCAGAAAAAACCATCACGGAGGAGAGTTTCCCTCACAATTTAGCCTTACAGGAGACAGGACGATATGGCTGGAGAGAAGAAAAGTAAAAGGAGGAAGAAGGAACAATGGTGAAAGTAGGAAAGGAGGCGGTACAAAAAGAGGAAAAGAGGGGTAATGGGGGTAAAGCTGAAGAGTGTGTGGAGGACGGAAGTGGGATGGGAGCGAGAGCAAAGGAGGCTCACCGAGGCCTTGGCCTCTGCAACCTTGGCCTTCTTCAGACGTGCTTTGCAGACGTCCAGGTCCAGCCGGCGGTTCTCAAGAAGACGCCTCTCTCTCTGTGGTGAAAGAAACACTGTCCAGTTACCTTTTACTATTATTATTATTATTATTATTTAGTTTTTACTGTACCAATTCATGGCAAGTACTGTGACCAAGGGTATTACAAAAGTGGGGATTGAAACCCAGTATAACCCCTTCCACTGAGGAGGAAGAATCTCAGAAAACTTGGACTAAGAAGCCAAGATTTACCATCTCCCCTAAGATCTGACTCCCATGACATTTGCCCGTTGTTCCTTCAAGTCGGCATAGAACAATTCTTCCAGGCCAAATGAAACCCAGTACAGCCCAGAGCCCCCCCATGGGGTGCTTCTACGCTGCTCTCCTGGACTCACCGAGATGGTCCTCCAGTCACCTTCCAAGAAGTTGCGCAGCGGGGTGAGGAAGCTGATGGCAGATGTCTGCATGAACTCCCGCTCGGCCTCGCCCAGCTTCCTCTGGTATTCGCCCACCTTCATCAGCGTGCTTCCTGCAGCAGGAAGCTAAGCATTATTCCCGTAACAGCAAAAAAAAAATGAAGGAATATTAAATTGTGAAATGGGAAACCAACCAAACAGCCCCTCACAGTAATGAGGAAAATACAGTTTAAATCAAAGAGTGGAACAAGTGCCAGTATAACTGCGGTCAAGTACAGGGAGCAACCCTGGAAGAGGTGTGGTGAGGAGGGTATACAACTGCCTCTGTCCCTCTGAATCCCCTTTCATCTTTTTTAATCTGAATGACCTGCATTTGCTACAGGCAGCTGCTTGAAGGATGTGAACCAGCAACTTTGTGGTGTCAAGACACACAAGCTGTCCTCTTTGGCTGTCGGTCCACTTTTTGTTTACTCCCGAGTTATACATCACAGGACAAAACAAATTCTATCCTAAAGTCACAGAGGTACGATGCCATGGTGTTATTTCCAGTCCCTGGATGATTCCAATCCCCATCCTGGAGCTCACCGTAAGGGGTAGCCTCGCCAAAATCCCCAGCCGCATCCTGCATGTACTGTCCCAGAAGCTCTCCATTGGTAATACGGGATGGGATCTTCTTGTCAAGCTTCTCGTAGAAGAACTCCTCAATTCGGGCACCTGGGATGGGGGTGCAGACAGGGAGAGTGTGTGCTTCAGGGTGAGTGAGCCACGCATCAGCATCAGTGCGTTAACCACGTGCGGGTCCCGGCTGTACATCCACACCTCAAGTATACAGTGGTGGTGTTGACATGATGGTCCGTTTGGATTGCTGTGCAAAGATTTCAATGTACTGAACACCCACATCCAAAAAATGTGAAGAAATGCGGGAATAACGGGAGAAAAGTTTATTTGAAAATGTACAGTACCTATTTGCTATAGTGTCTGAAGTGGGTCGGTACTCAGTAGTACAACCGGGATTTTTTTTCTTGAGTACCAACATTTCCCAGAATCCCCCGGATCTATTTTCTGCCCCCTGTTGACCAGAATCTCTGGTCGAGCTGCTCTCCTAGTAAACCCTACTGTACTACATGGCCGTTGTTCAGCCACTGTCCTTATAGCTACATTTCATCACCCAGGGTGCACCAGGTTACACCGCAAGTCCGCTCACGCTCGGCTTTCCTTCCCTTTGTTCAAACTTATTTCTCCTTCATTAAAGAAACACGTTTTGTGGACATCATGACTATCTCATAGTCTTTTATTCATTAAAAATTCAAAGTTTAATGCCAACATGACAATAACTGGCACCCCAGCACATGCATGCCCCTGTCAACCGCTGTATCCAACAATCATAAATTCAGATATAAAATCAGCAGCCTAAAACTAACTTCACATAGTGGTATCAAGCTATATGGCAGTTTAAGATTACGTCTCATAAGACATTTTACTTCCCTATACACTTAATTTTTATTCTTTTTTTAATAATAAAATATATAATAAACTGGACATCTAACTATTATAACCACTCCTAGAGCAACTTACATGGCTGTGAAAAATAGCAGAATCTTTCCCCTCCTTGTGAATTGCATGATTTATGTGCAACAGTCACACCGTCAAATAAAATCAACTACCCAGTAGTGCGTGCGTGCGTGCGTGCATGCACGCACGCACGCACACGCGCACACACACACACACACACACACACACACACGCTAGAAGACAGTAAGCTTTTTAGCTATAGAACACACATAGGCTTGGTAACGGCTTCTGCTCTAAAGGCTTCCCTATGTGGTACAATGAACCCCACCCCCGTACGTCAGAGCTGCTGAATCCTTCCTCAGAAATTTTCAAAACCTCTTTCGTTCCAAGATTTCAAAACCTTTTTAAGCAACTTTTTATCTGCACATTTTCCTATTTGTATGCTACTTCTATGAGCAACTACTGTGATTTCCGGTGGGATCTAACAAGCAAGCTGTGCTTCAGTAATCATGTTTGTTTGCACTTTTTTACTCCAAGCTGTATATTGCACTCCAGAAAAGTATCTGCCAGAGGAGTAAATGTATGGTAAACCATACCCGATTAACACAATTCAGTGTTTTCCTTCACTGTGGAAATGATGGAGCCCTAGGATGTGACGTCATGGACAGAAGCAGTGAAGCCCAGAATGGAGATGTTGTGAAAAGACAGAGTGGGGCGGCAGGTGATGGCATCAGGGAAGGAAAGTGGCGAAGCCCCCCTTGGCAGTATGTGAAGATAAATGATGACATCACAAATGGCAAGAGTAAATCCCCAGGTGATGATGTCATAAGTAAAACCCTGGGGTGATGACATCGGGAAGAGGAATGATTCCACTAATGGGCTTTAAAATGACACAAGGGGTGGAAGTCCTTGTTGTCCAAGAGCCCCCATGTCAACTTGTAGGGCTTGGGGAGGGGAAGGGCAGAGAATCTTTGATAACCTGAAGCTACCAAGGGCAGATAGTGAGGAGGTTATCAAAAGCTCCTGATGCCAAAAGAAACAGGTGTCAGCTGGTACCTGGGCACATGCCTGCTGCTTGCCACCTGCTATGCCCTGCGCTCAGGCACCAAACCAGTCCCTTACAGCTAAACCCTGCAAGGGAGACACGGCTCTGGAGGAAGCATTCATAAACCGGTGCAGTGCTTCTAACAGCAACAGGATGTGGCAAAAGAGCCGATTGGGAAATGCAATAAAACAACAAACGTTCTTCTACAAAGAAACACCAGACTGAAGTTCTGCTCTGAGGTGTCCTTGTCACCTTGGGCCTCCTACTGCGTTTTCCCAGGTGACTTCAGCTTTCTGCGGTCTCGTTCTACATCTATCTAAAATTTCTCTTTGCGCTGGAGCGAGCGCCACCTATGTTCGGCCACCTCGCCAGTAGATGGCAGTAAAGGGCACCCAACCAGAACAGGGGTGTGGGTCCACATTAACTGAAGTCACTCCCAGTGTTTACAGCTCATGTCTGATGTTCCAAAGTGCTGGTGATCGATAAAAACTGAGGAACCAGTCACCTGTTTACGGGATAAACTGGTCCACCCTCAGCACTGAAGAGGAATTTGTGCAAATGACACACGATGTCATTTTACATCTGCATTCAATTTAATGTATGTTGAATTTGATAAGATAAAAAAAAAAAAAAAAACATTCAAATGCTGTTTACTCTTGTTGCTCTCGAGGGATTCACTATTCTCTGACCCCTACCCCCCAGCACGTTTCTTGTCGCAGGACCAGCTCAACACATGTTCCGCTACCGCTCCGCAAGAGCCAGAGACAATGAGGGGAAGGAAGCCTTTGGCTCCAAGCGGTGCCAACAGAGGAGAAGTGGACTTACCGGTTTGGTCAACTGTAGCATGGGGAGGGACCAGAAAGTCACAGGTTAGAGCCCCCTGCTCCCAGACACTCAAACCACTCTATGCTAAGCACAGTGTAGCTGAAGGGGAGAGCAGCACACTGACAAACATGATGCAGATTAAAGTGGGCCCTGCTGGCGCAGCCTTCAACACCTGACATGGTTACGGTTGGTGCAACATTTAGTTGAAAAAGGTCATTCTGAATAAAAGCTACAGCTAATTTAATATAACTGCTGCCCAAATGATTCAAGAACTGAACCTCAGACACTGAGGAGCAACTCCATGTGACCTATGACCCCCAGGGAGACGGCCAAGCCCAGCCAGGCCTTACTTGGGTTGGGCTGAAGAAGGATCTCGGTCTGTCTGTATATCTTCTCCGTCCAGTTCTTGGTGCAGTCAGCGCGAGCCAGAAGGTTCTCCAAGTGGGCATCCAACTCGGTCTTCTCTGCCTGGCCCAGCTTCTCTTCTGTGAACTACACAGTAAAGTATAATGACAATGTCCTCAAGAGGTAAACAGTGTTCCTCTTTAATCTGACATATGCATACAGAGAACTTTCTAGTAAGTCACAATAAAGGTTAATACAAATTTGACTTTTTTGTTTATTAGATTCTTTGAAAAATTCACATACAGCTATAATGAATTAAAAAACACTTTTTGAGGCTTTTTAATATTGTTGCATAAAAAAATCCATCCATTTTATTCTTCCATAAAAAAATGTAACTTGTTTAAAATGGCTGAAAATAAAAAATTTCTCTCCAAGCTCCTATGAATGCCATCCATTGACAGCTGTAAACAATGTAGAATCTAGTTGAATTAAGGCGGTTGCATGAAGGTTGACTGGAACCACCTTAATTCAGCTAGATTCCACATTGCATGGACATTTTAGACTTATTGCCCACGGCTGTGTTGCAACAAACACCTCAAACCACATCATCAAGTTTGCTGATGATACGACAGTTGTGGGTTTGATCAGTGGGAATGGCGAGTCAGCATACAGAGAAGAGGTATGACATCTCACAGACCGGTGCAGAGTTAACAACCCAGCTCTCAATGTGGCTAAAACAAAAGAGATAGTTGTGAACTTCAGAAGAGTACATGTTCTCTCTCCAACAACCATCAATGACTCCTCTGTGGAGATAGTCCAGAGCACCAAGTTCCTTGGTGTCCACATCACAGAGGACCTCGCGTGGAGCCTCAACACCAGCGCTGTCGCCAAAAAAGCCCAGAAACATCTCTACTTCCTACGGAGGCACCTCCCTACCCCTTTCCTCGCTGCTTTCTACAGGGGGACCATCGAGAGCATCATAAGCAGCTGCACCACTGCCTGGTTTGGGAATTGCACAGCCTCAGACCGCAAAACCCTACAGCACATAGTGAAGACAGCTGAAAAAATCATCAGAGCTCCAGTTTCCTCTGTCACAGACTGCATCCACAAGGCCACCAGAATTGTGGATGATCCCTCACACCCCTCCCACCCAATCTTCTCCCTCCTGCCATCCAGAAAATGGTTCTGCAACATACGGGCATCCACCTCAAGGTTGAGGAACAGTTTCTTCCCCGTAGCCATCAGACTGCTAAACTGGGAAAAAAATTGCATAACTCCATCACCCCCCCCAGTAGCTGCTGCACCACTGTAACTTCTTTTCTTTTTCCTTCTCCTATTTCCTATTTATACTATTTATTACTATTGTTTATTGTATTTATTTGGTAACATTTGCACTACATTCCTTTGTCTTTTCTCCTGCTGTACCACGTTGTGTTGGACCTATGGTCCTGGAGGAACGTTGTCTCGTTTTGCCATGTACTGTGTAGATGGACGAAATGACAGTAAACTCCTGCCTTGCCTTGCCTATAAAGTATTAAAGTGGGGGAGGAAAACTGTTTCCACTTGAGGGTTTTTGGCCAGCTACACCATTAATTCTGAGCTTTAATGTAATGAGCTGTCAATAAACTGACTGGGGAAAAATGAACAAGAGCATAGAAATAAAACAGCTGACAGCAAACAGCCTTTGCCATATCAGAGGATTTGTTTCGCTTTATCTCAATGCAAAAAAAAGGATGACAGCAAAGTAAAGGAATGAGCATCTTTCTCCACAAATGTACAGTAAAACCGAAGAATCAATGCCAGAAATTGGGATGAAACACAATTTTAGCAGAAATTTACTTAAGTGCAAGTAACAGTAAATGCATTCCTACCCACCCCCGAAGCTAAAGTGGAAAAGAGCTGAAAATTCGGGAAACGTCCAGGGGTCCAGAGTCCGGGAAATAAACTGGACTTTATTGGTTCTTCTTCAAAATTTTGAGTCCATTCTCAGAATCTGCCTTACGCCCCTTTCGGTGGACATTTTGGACAGCCAAACCGGAGCCATTAAAACATTCAAAACATTCAACCCAAGGTATGTTGTTTTGGCTCCTCCTTATTTTTGGCAAACCTACAGAACGCATTTGTTGTGCAGAAAATATATTCTATTGTACATCAGAAGCTCTGTTTATAAGGGGCTGAGTGCACAGACCTTACGCTTCAAATCCCCCTGGCCAAAGGCATCATGGGTAATAATAACAGTGAGCTGCGTGGACACGACTCTGACCATCAGCATTCTCCTTGGACACCTTTACGTCCTCCTCTGTACATTTCAAACACATACTTTAATGTAGGAAAGGGCTTCTCTAAGATCAAATACAAGGAAAAAATGTAAGAAGTTTTGTTAAAATAAAAAAAAAAAAATCTCTCAAAAACTTTAAGGTGACAGGAGAGGACCCAGCAAGAGGTCGATAAGAACATCAAATACTCTGCAAAAGAACCCCTGTTTGTGCCGAACCAGCCTTACAGCTAAGCAACATCTGTATCACCTGGACCCCATCTGGTGCCCTTTCACAACCCTCTTTCATATGGACATGGGTTCTAAAGCTCATAACTAAAGCAGCACAACAGAAGCACTAGAACATCATCCAGTCTGGCTCTGACAGGAGGGAGAAGATGAGGAGGAGGAGGAGCACTCAGAGAGGAGGTCTGCGGGCCCATTCGTCACACCTCCTCAGGCTCCCACATGCACACAGGAGCGACTGCATGTTCACACCACCAGGCAGCAAAGGAGAGGCTGAACCTAACACTCACCTGCATGTGGTGGGCACCTGGACTTGGACTTGCCAGTTTCTCTCCCTGGTCAATTTAAGCCACTAAAGCAAAATCTTTCAGATATATTAACCGCCTAAGGTGACTTACAGTGAGATTTGTACCTTACAGTGTTTACACAGCAGGGTAATTTTTACTGCTCAGGGTAAGTACCGTCATCAAGGACACTATAGCAGGAGATGGGATTCAAACCCATGCTCTTCAGCTATAAGGTAACCAGCTGTAAGCACTACGCCACCTGTCTCCTGATACTGCGGGTTTTTACTACAGTATACCAGGATTTTACATTACAGGAGGGCTACATTAAACTGTACTCGCTGTATTAAAATGCTCAGATTTATTCTTATTACCTGCGTATTTTAGATCACCTTGGACACAAGAGTCAGCCCGATAATAACAAATGCAATAATCTCCTGCCCCACGGTAGCTGTTTAAATGGTCCCACCCGTGCTCTGCAGCTGGTAAAAGAGGCCGCGGTGGAAGTGGTGCAGATGCCCATAGCTGAAGTAACGTTTCACATCATCCTTTTGTGAGGAGAGTGCAGTCACAGATCTCGAAAACCAGTGCGGCTCATCCACCGCTGTTCCCATCACCCCCGGCGGACTTGCCGATTGGCCAGCAGTCCCTCCCGCTGCCACCGCCTCCGCAGCCACAGCGTGACTCCTGTCAGCACGACCGCGAGAGAAGAGGAGGAGGAGGACAGGCACCAAATGCACATGCCATGGAGATAAACCACACTGTGCAGGTTCATGTCTGGTGAACACACTTGTTTTTCTTCCGCCTCTGTTCAATCTGCCTCCCCCCCACGGTCAGTCTGGATTACCAACCCACCATATGCTGTGATATCAAACCTGACACGAGTCCTGTGCTCTGGTCAAGCGCTCTCAGCCTCTTACCTGAAGCCGCATGTCGGTTGGGCGACTGTCATAAACACATCACCCGATGCCCTTGTAATATTTGGCCAAGGGGCCCGGTGTTGTGAACTTGCTGTTGAGATCGGGGCTGGCGTTAGCGATGGACCCCCATGTTTGTTCTAGAGATTTTGCAGGGGCAAAGCAGCAGCAGAGAACAGGGGGACAGCATTCTTATTTAGATGGGCAGGTGGAGGACAATGGTCATAATGTGGACAACAGGGGAGTGTGTTTCCCATAGCTGGGCAGCAGGTGTGCTAAATGTGTTCCACCCACAGCAGATGAGCTCTGTATAAGCTGGTCGTGATCTAAATCCCTTCTGTCAGACAAAAACATGACACTCGCAGCAGGAGACTCAGGGAACGAGAAACTGTCTTTCTGTTTGAGGACGGCGACAGGACCTCAGCTGCCCGTTTGCCATCACCGCTCTCTGAGCATTCACCAAGCGACCGCAGCAGAGTAATTTTAAGGTGACTCACATCTGCTGGCCTCACTATGGGTACAGCTCAGAGCCTGGAGCCAACAGGGCCTTAAAATCATTCCCTACACTCCAGCAAGACCATTACACTTCTCCATCTCCGGCTACTTGGCGATCCTGCTGAAAGCCCAGCGGTTATTGATTTGGACTCCAGTCTTCAAAGCTGCTGAATCCCTCCCCTCATTCAAAAAGGGTCTCAAACCCATCTCCTTCAGAGCCATTTCCCTCCTGACAGCCACATAAATGAATCAAACACCATCTGCAACGATTACCTCTGTGTATTTGCCGTTTGAATGTCACTCCTATAGGCAGGTGCTTGAGGGATGTGAACCAGCAACACGGTGGTGCCGCAAACTGAGTTTTGATCATCACCTCTGCATCTATTCACTTGCTGCCGAAGCACAAAGTTCACGTCGCTCCACAGGAAGGTGTCTACCAAATCTACCTACTGCAGATCACCTGCGGTTAGGGACACCGTAAGGCGAAGCCTGTCAGTTCGGATCCTGCTCCCATCGCCGCTGTCTAATCTAGAAGAGTGCAAGTAGGAGATTATAAGTCCGAACAAATGCATCAGCGAAATGAAGAAATGAAAATGAAATGCTCAATTTTGGTGAGGAATTTGCAAATATTAATTAACAATATTGAGGACAGCAGCTGGTGCAGTAGTTACAACTGTCTCAAGGAGACCGGTTCGAATCTTCTGGGACTGCCGAATAAATAAGAGGGAGGTCCTGTGCTATGGACCAGGGGCAGTGTGTTGACTCCTTTGTAACAACCGGCTGTTCGGGAATCATGTGGTAGAACAAGTTTCATGTTTTTACAACCGTTACCCACCCAGTAAGGTAAACTTGAGCCTCCCTGAAGTATTCTTCAGGCGCATCCTTCTCTGAGGAGAGCAACGTCCAGGCTGTAACGCTCCAGCGTCTCCCGGCAGCTTCAGCGTTACAGGCCACAACTGAAGGACAACCTCAGGCTACCGCCCCTTTAAATTATGTAAGTTCCTTTGCATCTGCTGGGCAGCTTCAAGTTATTAAAGATTAATAAGTGCCAGACTGTTTGGCTCGGGCTCAGCTGGCCCGTCCTATTTTTGCACGGCTCCACAAAGCCAAAGCAGGAGCGCAAAGTAAAGGTGGCAAAAACCGCAAAAGCACAGCAGCTCCTGGCATTACCGGCAGTCGAGTTACAGACTGCTAAGGTACAAACTTTCTACGTTTATTTATAGCCGCACCTTTCTTCACTATTCCATCCTGATACAGGAAAAACAACTGAACAGCAGTAAACTGCACCTAAACGGAACGGGTGTGCAGGACCACCTCAACTCAACTCGTCTCCGCAGTGTTTACAGCTCGTCTCCGGTGGTCCGAACAACAGGGGATCGATAACAACGCGGCAAATGTTGCGCATTTATGACGCGAATCAGTCAGCAGTTGGCACTGAACTAGACTTGATGGAGACGATATCTTTATTTTTGCTATTATAAATTAAAAATGTAGCGCCCATCAAAAGATTTCACCTGACCATGATTTACTTATTATACCTATAAGCAACCTAACCCTCCATGACAAAAACTATTTAAAACAATATTTTTCAGTTTGTCTTCCACTTATTGTGTGAAGAGAAAAAGGAAAAAAAAAATATTGGTCTTGCTAGAACATTCTAATAATAAAGGATGGACAACCCCTACAACCACTTATCAATATGCAACAGTGCATTATGGGAAAGCTACCACGACAGTATCTACTAATAGTCAATAATAATATTAATTGAGACTTTTACAGAGGTATCATTTCCAAGGGATGTCAAAAATGCAAAACAAGGAAAAGTAAAGACAGTGATTCTGAACACGAGTGACTGTGGGGTGAACTGAGAAATTCCCAAATGATGAGTCCAACTCCAGAGCCAGAAAGGAGCCAATCACCCATTGCCTTGTATCCATACTTATGCTGTGTATTCTATAAGCAAGGGGCACCCAGGTGACGCGACAGCCACGAGCAGGCTGGCTTCCAGCGACAGGGGACAGGATGGCGCGGAAAAGTCGCCTTTAATCGGCGCCATGGGTTCATCATCGTATGGAAAATCGCTTTTACGCAGAACAACACAACGATTATGTGAATCCACTCTTATTTTAGTGGAAACCTTTCCTCGCAACCCAAATTAAATCTCTAGGAGCGGTTATTTAGATGAAAGCGACAGAGACGAGCAGGCAGGTCACAATCCCTTTATAATGATGAACAGTGCACACGGTAAACAGGGCAAAGCGGTGTCATCGCAGGGAGGCGCACACCCACATGTTCCAGAAGCTTGGCAGAAACACCCCGAGGATGCTGGTCATCAGGGGACCCTGCCCTGCTGGGGACACCGCGTGGGGTCCACTTTCGAGCAGATGGCGAAGGCCGCCTGAAAGGAGCGTGACGGTGCACTCAGCCCGATTTACCGCGGTAAAAAGATCTCCACAAGCAGCAACAGATGAATCCCAAGCATCTTGTTGCACAAACCTACCGCTGTAAGCGGCTCTGGAAAACAACGGTGAAAATAATAACAATAATATTTATTATTAATGTAAATTGCTGCCCTCCTCCCCGTCTTAGCCAAGAGTACATTTCCTGCGCCTAAAACACTGCAGGTTCTTGTTTTCGGCACAGCAAACCTTTCCTTTCTTCAACCTCCCCCGCAGTGCACACCTGTGCCCAGGTATCCAGTCCCTCACACACAGACACAGGTGGTGTAGCTTCCTCGCAAAGGTACCACGGTAATGTCCCCGCTCTGGTACTGCGGCACCGCAAAACTCCCTGCTTTTTTATGCCGACAATGGCTTTCATTCATCATCATCATCATTATTATTATTGCATTGCTATTGTTATTTTGTAATGTTGTCATTGGAAGTTGTTTCTTGTTTTATTTTTAATTTTTATTTATTATTAATGCCGTCGCTCAGAGTACAGCCAAATTCTCCTGTTTTACAGTACGCTAAAGGAGAAAGGGTCCAGTGCTTTATTATTATTGCTTTTGTTGCTGCTGTTTTGTAATGTTATTCTTAACATTGCTGCTGGTTCTTGTTTCGTTTTTGCTGTTTTCTTATTACTTTTACTGTTTTCGATATTATTTTAAAACAAATACCCGCTTCCTGCAAAAATAAGGCCATTTGAGCTGCTGAAGCGCAGATAAGCAGGGCCGAGGACCCCGGGGGTCCGCAAGACGCGACCTGACATTTTGTCCCCCGGAACGACCACATTATTTTGGGAGGGGGGACGATGCGGCGGCGGCGGTGCCGTAACCAAGGACGACGGCGCGGTCGCGCTTCCTCTGCGCCTCAATAATGGACGCGCGGCCTCTATCGGGTGACAGCGGGGACGCGCACGGGGGGACACCGGCGAGGCGACGAGCGGACGCGGTGTCTTCCGTCGCGTAGTTAAAGCAAACAGACAAACAAACAAACAAACAAATGGGGCCGCGGGAAGGGGGGGGGGGGGTACCTGCACAGCACGGGTGAAGAAAACCCCTGCGTCCGAGGCCAGCTTCTTTACGTTGAAGTCCATGGCGTCGGCGAAGCGCAGGAGCGGCCGCCCCGCAGCATGGGCTCCGTGCGCGTCGCCTGATGATGCGTGATGGTGCGTGATGCAGCTCGCAGGACAGAAGCGCTTTGCGAGCGGGGGGGGAGGGCGGGGAAAGAAGCCTCATCGATGCTCTCGGAAATGGACTCGTCGGCCTGGGCGCAAGCAGAGCCGCCGCCGCCGCCGTTGCCCCCGTCTTTTGTCTTACGGCTTCCCGCACAACGAAACACCGCTACAACGGCTTGTGAAAATATACACCGTTTTTCGACACAGCGGGCTTTCTTTTTAACGCACAGCGGCGTTTTCCGCGCGTTGCGCCGTCACTTTTGCCATTTCATTCTGTGCAAACGGCTTGCAACAGATATTTTGGCGCACTTGTGCACACTTGGCGCGTCAAACGCAAACGGCCTTTGCCCCCTCGGCGCTGCCGCAGTGGCTGCTTTCTGGGCAAATCTGGGGTGTTCACCTCTGCGTTATTCTGGGGGCAAAGATGGGCCACAATGAGCGCCTTAAATATATATATTCTGCTATGACAGTTTTGTTTGTCTGCGCCCTTCATTGCCCGCCTCTTGTGTAAAGACCTTCCGTTGCATTATTTTGCAAACAAGCTGTCGAAATGGCTCCTAAAAAGGTTGAAAAGAAAGCGCCGGACGCGCCGGGAAAGACCGCGCAGGCCGAGAAAATAAAAATGAAAAGAAAAAACATAACGTTGAAATATAAGTTGGAAATCATTAACCGAATTGAACGCGGCGAGAAGCAGAAAGACATCATTGCCAGCACCGGTTTAGCCGGATCCACTATTTATACCATTTTCCAGAACAAGGAAAAGATCAAGAGAAGCGCAGAAACTTTGCTCGGCGGTGACAAACTGTCCAAGGTGTCCCGTTCTCGGCACGCCATTCTGGAGAGGATGGAGCTGCTGCTCCTGCGGTGGATCGAGGAGCAAAACGTGAACTGCGTCCCGTTGTCGACGATGCAGATCCAGGAGAAGGCCCTGTCGCTGTTCGAGAGCCTCAAGAAGAAGATGCTGGAAGAGGGCGACGAGACAGTCAAAGAGGTTGAATTTGCGGCCAGCAGGGGATGGTTCGATCGCTTTCGTCAGAGGGTTTTCCTGCATTCCCTCAGGCTGTCGGGCGAAGCTCCATCTGCTGACACGGAATCGACGGCCGCCTTCCCAGACCAGCTTTTGGAAGGCGGTTACGACGCCAGGCAGGTGTTCAACATGGATGAGACGGGCCTGTTTTGGAAACGGATGCCGTCCAGAACGTTTATATCGCAGCGGGAGAAGAGGGTGCCCGGTCCCAAACCTTCCAAAGATAGGCTAACGTTGTTGCTCGGCGGCAACCTGAACGGCGACGTGAAGTTGAAGCCGCTCTTGGTGTACCACTCGGAGAACCCTAGAGCGATGAGAGGGATGCTCAAGTCAGCCCTTCCTGTAATTTGGAGATCTAACCGTAAGGCCTGGGTTACCCAAGACGTGTTTATGGACTACATTAGGTCCTATTTTTCACCGCTTGTTGAGAAATACTGCAGCGAGAACGGTTTGCCCAACAAGGCTCTCCTTGTCATCGATAATGCCCCTGGGCATCCAGCTGGAACCGTTCATTACGCGGACAACATCGAGGTGATATTTCTGCCTCAGAGGACCACTTCGTTGCTGCAGCCCATGGATCAGGGTATCATAGCAATGTTCAAGGCATACTATCTTGAGAACGTCATGAGGCATCTTGTCAGCGAATCCGACAGCGGCAAATCGTTGCTGGATATCTGGAGAGATTTCAATATCAAGGTCGCTCTTCGCTTCATCGCCGAGGCCTGGGATCGCATTAAGCCCGAAACCATGAACGCGGTGTGGGCGAAGCTTTGTCCGAGTCGCGCCGTCAGTCCCGCGACTTTTAAACCCGAGGAGCTCCAAGGCGAGGTTCAGAAGGAGATCGTGAAATTAGCCGAAGTGGCGGGATTCAAGGATGTGGACGAGGAGGACGTCGCAGAAGTCTTGACTTCACACAACGAAGAGCTGAGACCCGAGGAGCTGGTTGAGCTGGAGAAGGCGCGCAAATCCGAAGAGGAAAAGGAAGAATTGGAAGACGTCACGGAAGTTAAGGAAATCGACGTGAACATGCTGCGAGAAATATTTCACCTCGAAAAGCAGCTTAACGAAAAAATAGCCAATTACGACGACAACATGGAAAGGAGCATTCTCATACGAAAGTCGCTGAAGCAAACCCTCAACCCCTACCATGTGCTGTACGAGAAGAAGTTGCTCCACGCGCAGCAGCCCTCGATGCTTCGCTACTTTCAGGCGGGAAAAAGGGAGCGTAAAGTGGAGGAGGGAAACCACGAGGAAGAGGGTGCAACCAAGGAAAGGAAATTAAGTGAAGGCAGCTCTGACACGGAACACCCGGGAACTCCTGAGCCTTCTACCTCGGGACTTGAAAACATAAGCGTTTCCGTTGTGGTTTACAAGTCCGAATCCGAGTCCGAGTGTGACGGCGAAGATCAAAAAATAATTCACTCTCCTGCCAAAGACTCTGATGACCCTTTCAGCGAGCTCTCTTACTTCCTTCATCATTCTCCTCCCAAATCACCCCAGTGACTCCTCTTCCTCAATATGCGCGCGGCAAGTGGCTTCTTCCCTTGTTCGTAATTCTTTGAATTTTTACGTTTGTTTGATTTTGTCTAGCTGCGTTTTAGCAAGTGTTCACATCGTACCCGACGATAGACTGTATAACAACAGATGTGTACGTTGCGTTTCTTATTTTGAAGCGTAACCACATTATGAGGCCGGGGCAGCAGATGGCCTAGTGGCTACAGCCACCCCAGGGTGTGAGTTTCAATCCTGCTGTAGGATCCTGAATTGACACAGTAAAAGTTGCCCTGCTATATAAGTGAACAAATGCTCCTATGTAGGTTAATATTGGAGGCAAGTATAAGCTAAATGAATAATTTACTAATTTATATATAAAATAGGGAATATTAGATCATTTCTACTGCTAGCTGTCAGTGCAACGTTAATGTGAAATTACAAGAGATAGTTGTGAATCGATCATATCGTCGCTCTCCTTTTTCTGTCTGCGGCTCACGGAGGCTACAGTGCGCACGCGTATGGGATAAAGGAGGCTTTCAGAGCCAATCGGAAGGTCGTCCGTCTGGGGGCGGGGAGGAAACTGGCCAATCAGTAGAGGCTTGACGCTTCCGAGCAGCGTCCGCTCGTTTTATTTTTCCCCGTTAATTCTTTAGTCTCAAAATCTGCGTTTTACTAAGAAATGTAGTTCGTCACGCATGTGCTTTTCGAATACAGTGCTGAAATTTATTTTTCATGGTTTATGTTCTATATACTGTACTCTTGAGTTTTTTTTTTTTACACGTTTCACTCTACGAGGTCTCTTATGGCCCGAATTTATTACATTTACCCCCGTTAGTGTTTTTTTAAGGACATTTTATACAGTAAAGTCCCCCCCCCCCCCCCACACACACACACACTGTATCGATAATAAGACGACGTACTGCTTACACTGGTTGTGAACCTGCGCTCCGTCTCCCCCACTGACAGGTGTGTGTCCTGAGGACAGCTGTCCCCCTGGGACCTGGACGCCATCGAGGACACCAAGTATAGGAGAACGGGGACAGGAACCGAGCCCAAAGATTCCAGATTCACTCAGATTCCCTTTTCTTCATGCGCATATTTATTTCTCTATTTTTTAGTTCTCAGCCTCAAGTCTCGTTCCCCGGACAGCGTGTCGCACCAGACTCGGCATGTGCCCCCCCCCCCCCCACAACGCATCGTTTCCATCTCAGAGCCGTACACGTCGGATAAACATACAATCGTGCTGCTAAAAGTATTAATGAATGGTTTATACTGGGGAGGAAGGTCCACCGATGTCACAGCGCGGCGCCGCCTGCAATTCCTGCTGTGGCCACTAGGTGGAAGCGCACTTTTGTCGTAACGGCAAATCGGTTACGGCTTTCCTTTGGTCGCGCGCGGAATATTAATATTAATATAATATATTTTGTCGATAAGACAGCCCCTGCAGCCGAAACTGTGCTGTATGCCGTTTGATTTGCGCCTTTGCCTTCCTTCGGCCCCAGCTGTCTCGTCGTATTAAATCACGTGACACGCACGGGAACTGGATTTTTTAAACCGGTCAGCGGTGGCCACCACCAAGCACTTACAGCACGGCTTTTTAAAATGTGAAATAAAGCGCGCACACATAAATACATTTTTCTCAGCTTACTGTCACTCGATTGAGAATTAAACAGCCATCAGATCCTGAGTGTTTGGCTAAATGTTATTTCATGTTCAGGGGTAGACAATTTAAAAGATTGCATTTACAAACAAATGAGATTAAAAGAATAGCACTTTCATCGTGTAAATGTTGTTATATAAAGAAGTGCACGTGGCTGTACATCATATGCACTTATTTTGCTGCATTCATGCTGTCAGTATCCTCTTGGAAGCGACACGCGTTTGGACTGATAAATACATTTTAAATAATAAAAAATCACTTGTAAACTTGTAATGCAGGCAGTTTAGAACCAGTTTGCTTAAAGGTTTTAAACTTTGCTGAGGGATGCGGTGTGTAGGACCGGGAGGAGGCAGTTGCCATGGTGTCGTCTCAGCGTTGCCATGGCGCTCACTGGCAGCGTGCCCGCACCCACAGGCGAAGGCGGTTGGCGTAAGCGGGGGGGCTCACGGTGGAGAAGCTCTTGCTCGGGTACCGCAGCCGCTTCCACAGGTGCTCAAGCCGCTTCCTCCAGCTGTACACGGTGAACAGGTCGATGATGCCCACGAAGTAGCGCATCTCTGGCCCGTCGATCACGTGCAGCGGGTTCTTGGTACCGGGCAGAAGCCGCCGGTTCTGAGCCCACATGTGCCCTGGTTCAGCGTCTTCTGCCAAGACCCGCCCCCGAGGGCTCAGCCCATCAGCGAGGTGCGTTTCCACGACTCGACAGCGGTCAGTGTGCCGGTCCAGCTGTGCCACCAGGAGGGTGGTGTCCTCCTCAGGCACTGTCCCCGGGACAGGGGCGTGGCTGCTGTGGGAGGGACTGGAACCCACCTGCATGGACCTGCAGACGAAGGATGGGGCAGTCACACACATGTGGAGGGGGAGGGGTGCGTGCAAGGAGCAGAACACATGTGAAACTAGACGGTTGTTGGTTTAAGGCCCCAAAACACACTACAGTCTAACAAGCAGGTAGTTATAGTACCAGAGTAGATGTTAGTTAGCGATAGCTCTCACTGTACATTTAGCATCAAATAAGTTAGTTAGCTAGTTAAGGTAATAGTTTTTGTCGGTTCACTTTTATTTTCGGGAAAAAATATACATGAATGTCAGAGTTGGATGGAAATTTGGTCAATGATACTGATAACAACAGGAATGCTAGTTTTCTGTTAAATGTCTGCGGTTTAAAAGTAGGTCTGCTTGTTCGTTTGTTTGTTTACATGCCTGCCAGCCACTTGCCGAGTTATGAACAGAGAGCAGGACCTGGAGATGCAGATAAACGTCGCGTTTAAGTCATTTGCTCATTTCTTAATTCACAGCAATTTTTAAAACGTTTTTCTTATCCACCTTTTCCTACGAGAACCACGTGGATCACTGTCGCCGGGTCGGTGACTCGGGTATGAGATGAGGTCCCTACCTGGCGGTGCGCGTGACAAGCGCGGCGAAGGACAGACCCTCCTGCCGCTCGTCCTGGTGCAGGGGCTGATGGCCCAGCAGGAGGCTGTAGTCCAGCACGCCGAGCCGCTGCAGGAAGTCTGTGTCCACGTCCACCTGCCGGAGGAACCAGGGCCGCTGCTGGTCTGCAGAGGGAGGGGGGGCATCGTCTCTCGCGGGTGTGTGTGTGTGTGATTGTGGCATCACCCATCTCAGCAACCCGCTTGTTGACTACGGACTCCTGCTGTGGGGCCCTTTGTGAAGGCACTTTAGAGTTAATGTAGCGCTGTATGTTACAATAGACAAAGGTGTCAGGTAAGTAAAGGCTAACAATAATTTTAAAAACTACATAAAAAAATAAAGCAAAACTGGGGTCCAAAAATCCGATGGTACAGAATGTTATTGTGGGAATAATTTAAAAATATTTTTAAGTCAGTCTTTCAAGTACCATGTGAAGAACATAAGGAAAATGTTTTTGATATTAATGGAAAGGAAAGGATGTAGCAGTATGTTCCGTTTGTCAGCATGTTTCCATGGTTATCCCCTGTACCGAGATTTTACTCTTTACTAAACAAATAAAAAATTACATCAGTGATAGATTTGACAGTACCATCAGAGGAGGCACAAGAGTCAAGCTGCTGGCCTTGGACATAAGCATGCGAGTGACCACATACGGAGCCCAGTCGCGTTCTATCTGAGTTCACGTTAAAGTGATTTTTACCCGTGAGTGGATTTTGCCTCTTCTGGGGTCTGCATTTTACAGCATACATTATTCTATTATGGTTTGGACTATCATTTACTATGGTTTGGAGTGGAGCCAGAGCAGGGGGCTCAGCCAAGCAGCATATTAACATTTTGGCACCGTGAGATGCATCTGTTTGACTTTTAACAACCCACCTAGGACAATCTGCTTGCCCTCGAAGTTCAAGTCCTTGAGGACCAAGATGACCTGGCTTCCTTCGGGGGCGGGGTCTGTCCAGCGACTCACCTCGCAGCCCTTAATGTCATACCTGCCAAAGCACCCATTGCTGTTTCCTTGGCAACCGTGACAACTGGCAACAGGTTCGACTCAGGTCCAGCTTACCTGGTTTCAATTCTCTCATCTGGGTAGAAGACGCTCTGCATCACAATGAAGTATTTCTGAAAGGCAGCCAGAAAGATGTTAGAATCTTTAATATATGCAGCTTCTTATTTTCACAGACACAGCTGGGAAATGTACTCATAAATCACATTTTCTGTAACTCCAAACTTACTTTTACACCCTTTGGGAGAGGCACTAGAAACTTAAGAAGCACAGAAATATCTCATATTATAGTATTCTTGTATTATAGATATAATAAATAAAAATACTACAAATAGCCCACACAGTTTGCCCTACAAAGAGAAATTTTGGAAAATTGTCTAAGTGAAGAAAAAGGAATTAAAATGAAATTAATATGTTTTTTGGTTTATCTAAAGATACATTTTTCATGAGGAAATACTATCAGTAAATAATTGTATCAAAGCTGCTCTGGTTTACCTTTTTCTGTCGAATTTTGAGCCGATGGACACCTGCATGGAAAACAGATTGTGACAAAGTGCCAAGGGGTGCTTAAGGGTTCATGAGAAACTGTGACTGTAAGACCGAGTCTCACTACAGTTACGTCAGCATAGCGTGAAATGTGACTGGCTGCAAGCGATTTCATTCAAACCACACAGGCTCGCACCCAGGATCCTGACAAGCAGGGAGTGTGGGTAGTTCTCCAGGTGCTTCATGTAGCGTCTCAGGTTGGACAGGAGGAACATGACCTCCCCCTTACTCTGTGTCTTCAGGAAGAACCTCTTGTCGTTCCTGAATGAGCAGGAAGAAAGTTTTGAGAAACACTCAGGGCTGCCTGTGGACTGCGTGTGGACTGCGTGTATGGGTGTTCCAGCAGCCTGGCCTCACGTGAGGAAGAAGTTAGCTTTACTCTTGGAGTTGCTGATGAACTGCAGGTAGCAGCCCTGGGAGGAGAGCGAATGCTGGTACTCCCTCTCCTCCATAGCCAGGGAGCGGCGCAGCCACGCAAACACGGGACCTGCGTACGTCTCCATCCTGAAGCCCTGCAGGCGGAGACAGGGAGAGATCAGAAAGCCGGCTACAGCGAGAGCCCGCTGGTCCTCCCGAGTTATGAATATTTGAAAATACAAGTGCCTTCAATGTATTTGTTTTTGCTTGTCCGTATTAAAAAAAAAGATTTGTTTGCATAGTGCAAATAACCTGTTTCTCCACATCTAGAATTTAGTTAGCGGTAAAAGATACCAGAACACTGCTGGACTATGTGGCCATATTAATTAAACTCACTTCCACAGTGTTTACAGTCAACTTCTGGTGTCCCTCGGTGTTGCTGTTCATTCAAAGCTTATGCTGTATTTTTTGTTAAATGTCATTTAATCAGACTTTTACAGCACCTATCCAGCAAAAAAAAAAAAACCTGAGGGGCATCACTACATTATTACATTTTTACTAGTTGTGACATAGTACTTGGATTTAAGAAGAAATAAAATCTCAAATAGAGTACAAACTATGCAGACAAAACTATGCAAAATCATTTTTTTAATCTGTTACTATAAAGATCTGCCTCATTAGAGGTTTTTAAAGAATATTTTTTGGGGCGTGAAGCTGTTGTACATTAATATTCTGTGATGTGCTAGCGTACCTCATGAATCTGAGTGACCTCCATGTCAAAGTCTTCTTCAGAAAGTTCATCCTAGGAAAGAACAACCGCTTAGTGGGTCATGAGGAATGTGGGCTGCAGGAGAAACTTCTCAGCTAGCTTGTGTGCGTGTGTGTGTGTGTGTGTGTGTGTGTGAATGAAGCCAAGAGGAGAATGCTGCCGAGTAACAGGAAGGAAGGAAGGTGTTCTGACTCATGGACCATAGACTGGACAGTCAATAACCCATCAGCTGAGTCAACTAATCATGTTGGTGTGTGTGTGTGTGTGTGTGTGTGTGAGCGCATGCACTGGCAGCCCCATCCCCCCACCCCAGAAATGTAGAAAGGCCCTTCCTTTATAATGTTATATAGCATTGAATATAATAACACAAATAATAGCAGTAATAATGTTCCTCACACCCCTGCAGCCATGAGGAGGAAACCCTGTCTGAGGCTGGAATGAGTCCCTGCTTTGTCTGCTCACTCTGCCTGCTCACTGGGAACAATGGACATGCTTGTCCGCACCCTGTGGGTCCCCAGGAGGCGCCTGTCACCGGGAGGGGGAAACACTGGATAAAGTGGAATTCTGAGAAGGCTAAGCCAGGAAGCATGTAAGGGGATGGTAAGGCTGGACTGATAAGACCGGGGTAGAGCTGTTGCGGGGGGTCAAGGAGTATCTGAGGGGAAGGAAGACATCAGGAACTCAGATGGAGTCTAGTAGGGGCTCTAAGGAAAGCCTTTGTATGTTATTCAGTATCATCATTCATTCATTTTTCCAACACAGCTTCCAGTGTGAGGCTTGCACGCTAGGCTGATTTGCCCATGATTTACCTCGGCCTTCTGACTGGCTTTAACCACTACGCCACCTGCTGTTCCTATCTGCTCAGGGCACAACAGTAAAGTCCTCATTTTGCTGAATGAGCAGCCCCTGAGTGACTTCTCCACCTACTGGCTATGTGTTGCGGTGCATGACTGCGCCCTCCCTCACCGCCACCGGGTTGTCGATGGTGTTCTGCACAGCAGCTGACAGCCCCTCCTTCATCATGCAGGTGAGGCCGTAGAACTCGTGGCGCGGGTCGACCTCAAACAGCCCCAGCAGCTTCCATTGGTGCCGCAGACCACCCCACAGACGCCGCTTGGGAGTAAATGAGTGCCGCAGCGCCTCTGTCTGTCACACATAAACCAACGCATGCACGTGTGAGGGTACAGAAACAGGGACAACCTCATACCCACCAAACATCAGCCTCCCCACTCCTCTAGTGAATCTTTACAGGGCGGTCGTCTGTTCAGGGCGCAAACCACATCAGGTACTGGTCTGTTAATGGGGTCAGGGGGTCACAGGTGAGACCATGTGACCAGGAGGGGGTTGGTTTAAACAGATAGATAGATAGATAGATAGATAGATCCACTGCACCACTATGTCATCAGTACAACCCTGTTAGGAGACACTTTTTGGTTCAGTGTGTAACTGGTTAGGTGATGTGGAGAAACCTTGTAAAGGGCTCACAGGGAGCTCCGTGATGGCGAAATCTTGGACTCCTGACTCTGAGTTACAGAGCTGTTACAAAACAGGGGCCTCAAACCCACATCCTACTGGTGACTTGTGCCACAAATCCAACACAGCAGTTTGCCAAGTTATACTACAGTCTGTTGCTGAAAATGAGGGTATGAACGCATGCAGCATAATTCAGATGAAGAACTGCGGCTTTAAAGGATTTTTTTTTAAAATTTGCGTTAAAAAGGATGACGGGTGGAGGCGACGGGGGGAGGCAGCGAGGGGAGGGGGGTGCGGGATTTGACCCCATACCTACACCTCGGAAAATGAATGAAAACGAAAGCCCGTTTATCTCTCGTTCGGTGCCTCCTGTACTCTGTTCCTGCATCTCTGAAACCTTTTTACTGCGTTTTTTACACAACCAGCTCACAACTGTTCTGCTACACAGATTGTCTTTAGCGTCGATCATGCACATTTCTACATTAATATTTTCTATATTAATATTTATACATATCATTAGTGCGGTGTCGCCCGTGGCCTCTTGACAAGAACAGATTATAAATATAGAGAATTATTACAGTATCCAGGTTTGAAGCTGTTTGCTGTGAGAGACAGGTCAGGACAGGAAGCACGATAATAATCCTAATAATCCTAATAATAATCCTAATAATGATCATAATCACAATCTGGACCTAAATAGGAACAAAGCGGTCACTGCGGCTCATTTCATATTGTGTCATTCTGTTCATATTTAATATAATCGTTTGTAAAATCGACCCCCCCCAGCCAGCGCGCTCCCCTCATACCTCACTGTGATTCATTTTCATTCATTTATCTTGCGTGTAACGGTGCGTGTGCCCGAGCTTCACTGTGAACGCGCCGGGCGCTCGATCCCGTCTCCGTCCTGCGGGCTTTTTCCGTCTGCGTGTATGACTGCAACGGAACCTCAGCCGACTGTGTGGTTTGCTGTGGTGTGGGTGTGTGTGGTGGGGGGGGGGTGACGCGGGCCATCGACTTCACAGGAAAATAAATATGGTAATAACAAGGTAAAAACTCCCAGCGAGAATATATACAGCCCCCGACATTAAGGTGCATTTTTTCTTCCCTGCACATTATAAATACCCATAAATTCACGGGTTCCCTTTATATTTATACCCATTCACTACAGAGGTGACATATTTAGGGACACCCAAATGACATCACCTCTCCAAAAATGAATATGCAACAGAACTGTACCCTGTTGGTAAACAATATTATTGATATATATGGAAAGACCATGGGATGCAGCTATTTCATGAGCTGGATGCGGTACCGAAGCAAACAAGATGAAGTAAAGCATCCCAGCACTGCAAAAAATGGGCGAATGTTCCCATCTCCTCCTTTCCCTGCTGTATATAAGCATCTTCTTTGTGCTAATTATATACTTTTATTAATGATTTCCTAAAACACAGCAACACAGATGTCCAATATTCTTTTATTTAACTGTACTTGTCTTTTCACAGAAGTAAAAACAAGTATTTCTGTCCCTTGTTGCACATAATCACACAAGTCATATTTTTGCACAACATATTAAGCATCTTTGTACATGCACTTTTAATATGCAAATTATGCAAACATTGCATTTATAAATATTTGCAATCTCTCAGAGTACCCAAAAACTGAGATTCCCAAAAAATACAACAGTCAGTTGAAGAGCTGGTTGGAGGAGCAGCCAAGTTCATTGCCTGTAGAGCGTAAAAACATGGGAAATTCCAGCTTTTCTCTCTGTGTGTGTTTGTTTGTGTGTGTGTGTGTGTGTGTGTGTGTGTGTGTGTGTTTTCCCTGCTACGATAAGAAAGTTGCCAGCCAGCCCTAAGGGGAGTAAACAACTTCTTGAGCAAATCTTTCCCCCTCAGGCGAGCTCAACAGCACGAACACAGAGCCCACTGTGGGATGGAATCTCCTTTGCCTCCTCAAGGGGAGGCCATTCGGACACTCGGAATGGTCAGCGCACCGGAATCTTGTCATTTGGGAATATTTCTACAGTAACTGGTGGCGGCTTGGGCCCTGGGTCTAGTCCACCTTCTTGGGCCTTCGGTTCTTCCAGGTGACAATGCCAACAAACAACCCTGAAGAAGAAAGAACACAAATGCCGCTAAAAAGAGGAAAAACTAACTTACCTGTGCAGAAAATAAATGCATTAATAACTGACTAAAATTCCTCCAAAATACATTTACCATAGAGTATATTCATAATGCATTTGGAGTAAAATGTAAATATACACCATACTGACAAGAGTATATATGTCACTGTGGGCTTCCATTAATTCATTCTTTAGTTTTCCCCAAAGTGATGCACAACATCAACAAAGACCTTGAGGCACAGACAGAGGATGATCAAAGCACAGGCTCATCTGATACCACCATGATGCTGGTTCACACCCCTCAAACAACTGCCTACAGAAGTGACATTCAAACAACAAATACATAGATGATTACAGCAGATGGTGTTGGACCCATTCATGGAGCTGTCAGGAGATCAGGAGAGAAACGGCTCTGAAGGAGATGAGTTTGAGACCCTTACTGAGTGCTGGGAGGGTTTCAGTTATTGTGAGGGACAGAAGGAGTTTCTTCCACCACACTGGGGCTAAAATTGAGAATCGACCAACTCGATGGACAGACTTCGGGCCCCTTGTGTGTGGGACCACTAAGTGACTACAGCACAGTGCTGTCACTAGGGTGTGGCAGAGGGTCAGAGATTGAGCTGATCTGATCAGGTTCTGTAGGGCTCTCTGTGTCATTTCAAATACTCACCCACACAGAGGACAAACACAAGTGCCGCCACGCCAGGCAGGATGACCGAATATTCACGAGGCAGGAAGAAGCTGTGAATCACATGGTCGCTGTCCACAAATGGCTGTGGGGGGGAATAAGTCCCAGAGTGAGCAACAGGGCACCCCCAAGTCTTCAGTAATGTCAACAGGATCAACAGAGCAGTAAAAGAGGCTAACGGCCAGTGCCCGAGGACCCACCAGAACGATGACCCACACGGTGTAGTAGCTGAAGAGCAGCAGGCTGAAGGCAACAAGGCTCATCCCGGCCACTTGGTCCGCTCCCGTAGCCTTTAAACATCGAGTTTAAACCAACAGCACAAAGCAGGGGATATTAGGTAGATACTAAGCGATTTCCATTGGGGTAAATAAAGTTCTCGTTCATTCATTCATTCATTTCCTGAATATCCACTTTAGCTGTTGTGTTTCTATACAGGACAACTTACAGTGTCGATAAGTGATTAAACAGGTACTGAACGAGCGTTTCGTTCGCTAAAACGGTTAATAACTCTCTGAGTAGTACCTGCGGGGAACATATACAAATATATGCGATTCATTATGCTTCTATAATGCCTGAACCGTAAAACTTAATTTTATATAGAATTACACGTATGCTGTTCAGTCTACTCACCATTTTGACGTGTGGATTACTATTTCCGGAGCAATAACCCGGTAGTGTAACCCGCACTAAGGCGAAAGGCACGACGGGAATTGTAGTTGTGACCCTGATGTGCAGAAACGCTGTGGGACAGCGACGTTCGGTGGGGTTTTAAATGTTCATCCAACGAGCATTCAGCATGACCGCTCTCTCCCTCACACACGAAACAAAAAAAAAGTTTGCAAAAAGTTTTTTTTATTTTTTATTAATACCATTTAGAAATTTGTATTATTTTACTTGATATTTTTTCCTTTTCTTTTGTTTTTTTTTTCTCCACCTATTTCTGTATATGCAGAGCATTCAGTTAGTGTTAAGGTTACAAAAGTAGCATTAATAATAGAATTGGGTATTATATGTTCAGTTCTTGAGCAGTGAGGTAACATTTACCGGTTCTTTATAAATGACAATGTCTCTTTCTTGCCAAGGAATTAACTCCAGACCTTTTATCTGCTTAATTTGTCATGAAACAATGAAGGAAGAGGCCACTTCTGGCCATAAAACTGCTTGTCAGTCAATTGTCCAAATACTTTTGAGCCTCTGAAAATGGGGGACAATGGATATGAATGGCTGTAATTCCTAAATGGTTAATGCAATACTTCTGTTAAACCCCTTAAATTAAAGCTGAAAGTCTACACTTCAACCACATCCTCATTGCTTTGTTTCAAATCCACTGTGGTGGTGTCCAGAGGCAAAATACTGAAAACGCTGCCATTGTCTAAATACTTATGGACCTGACTGCAAAATGAATGAATATAAATTAAAATAGATACACAGGTTTGGGAAATTCATTTGGCAACCATAATGTTTAAACATTTTTAAAGTGTAACAGCCAAAAGGTGCCCTAACATCTTCAAAAAGCAAACTGCTGACATCAAAAGCAAAACAGGACACAAAGAATAGAAAAAAAACACAGCATTTTTTTAATATGTCCAATGTATTCTTTATTTCTGTAAAATTGTGTATTTGCTCCATGTTTACATTATAATAGAGTAGCAAACATTCAAAGATAAAACATCCTTTTAACCTGGTACCACCGTGCTTCATACACATTCTGCCATGCATGACAGCTGTGTATCTCAACAGAAAATAAAATAATAACCTGTAGATTTTAGGTCAATCTGTATTAAGACCAAATAAAATCTCTCTCACACACAAAAATAGAGCCATCTATATAGTACTCTCAATAAAATTAAATTCACATACAGAATGAAGAATATTATACATATATTTGTAATTTATTTTAAAACTGACACTATCATATTAATGGGTTGAGATTAAAAGGTACAATTTGTTGTGAAGAATCTGTGGACTTTGTGCATAGTTTAAATCTGTTTATGGAAAAAAAAAAAGAAAAAAGAAAAAAAAGAGTAAAACTAACATTTAAAAAGTGAATCCAAGTCGTCCTGGATGTGGTGCCACAGTGAGAGCCAAACCGCTTTCGAGGTATCACGGCTTTGTTTGTAATCCAACAGTCCAAAAGATGGATCCAACAGCCACTGTGATGCTCTGCGCTGTTTCTCCAAATCCTGAAAGGCCCTTAAATCCTTTTGCTTGACACATGACAGCAACATGAACATTTCAAAGTCCATTAGGACAAACATGCTGACTGCTCTCACGCTCTACACGGGACACCCAAGTGTGTGCTAAAGACCTATTTTACCCTTTTTCTTAATAAAACAAAAAATATCACAGGTTACAAACAATCAAGTATGTAGGAACTCGGAGCAGAACAAAAACCTCCAAACCAAATTCCCAAACGGCGTTGATAACGTGTCCTTGTTTTTTAAACTTTCAGCCATGCATCTGTGCATTTGCTTTTTCCAAGGTTCCACAGGAGAGATTAACCGCTTCCCTCACAATCTGTTCAAAACAACCAAACAACTTTAAAAAAACAAACAAACAAACAAACAACAAAATAAACCAGCCAGCTGGTTTGGAAAAACAGGTAATCACCATGGTTACAAAGAGATGAGTGAGCTTTGCACAGACAACAGTAACTTATTGAAAGCAGGTGGAACGCCACCCCCTGCCAAGCATGCAGGTCGTTCAGTAGTGTCTCTCGCGTGTCTGCTCAGTGTGTGCAGCCAGAACGTCCACAGTGACAAGGAAAACACACATTTTTCCTAGACATTCTCATTTGTTCCTAAAGAAAAGCACACAAAAGTGCTGCCTGCTGGACTGTAACTTAAAGGACATAAGCCTTCCTACTGTTTAAACCCCTGTTTGCTGTGGGGGGGTTGGAACTACAAATACAAAATCTCACACACACACACACACACACACACACACACACACACACACACACACACGGAAAAACGCTGGGGTCCAGCTGAATGGAAAAGGTAAAAATAAAAGTGCACAGGCAATGTAGCTCAGGGAAAGCCTTTAATGTGGGGCACTGGTCCCCCACATGTAACCCCTGTAGATTCAGACAAGTCCTGTAGAATTGTTTAGAATGCAGAAGACTGCAGTGAAGCAAACCCTAGGGCACCTCAAATGACCCTCAGATCTCTATATCGAATGTCTGCATCCTCACCCCTCCTAATCCTCTAAGATATCAGCAAATGGTGAAGTGAGGGGTTGGCATCTTATTATGACAGCCCCCCTCCCAGAATCTCCAATGCGGCCAGAATTTACTCAGATTTCTGTCATGCTTGCATTCAGAGGGTGAATCCAGAAGGAGAGGATGACGATTCTGGATAAAGGCATGCGCTTCTTTTCAGAGTAAAGGGTGTCTCCTGCACATGAGTTGAGCCCTATTTTATTTACAAATCAGTCTTAAGAGAGAAACCCAAAGAAACACAAATATCACAACCACACCCCATGGATGTTTCAGCCTGAGGTGAAGTTCTTCAGCACTAAGAAGAAGATATTTGTTTGGTTCTGAAATTGCGCACAGCACAGTTCCTAAAGTGGGATGAATCGTGTCTATAATGAGAGAAACATGTTGTGAAAACTCAACTACTGCTCAGTCAGTTCCAATGCCTGTACTCACAATGCCCTTCTGACCACCTTCTAGAACAAACCAGGTTGCTGCTTGTATCCAGTCGCTTGTTGTGGTTACAGGCAATGGACCTCTGAGCCCAGTCAGCAATGCATCTCAGCACACTGATCAGCAGGGTTACCCTTCTGTGGCTTCTCACCTCTCCCTGGTGGGACTGAGGGTATTGTTCAGCCATCGCCCCCCATTCCCAACTGATTTTATTTTCTCAGGCCACCCCAAAATGTTTGACCTGGCAGGTAACTTATACGCAGAAATCTGGTCGGTCCAACCCCAGCAATGTTGATCAGCTGTTGAACAAACAGCTTGAGAGCTGTTTGCCTTTTGAAGTTTCAAGGCCCAGCAATTTTCACCAAGAAAACTTCCTTTGATTTAGTTGCCAACGTGCCAGAAAGACCTGAATTAATACAATGAATGAGGGGCATGGTTGCTCAACACAGAGGTCACAAATTCGCCAGATGAGCTCTCTTTCAAAACTTGGCAGCACAACTGACTGCTTTGTTCAGTAAGTGCCCTTTTGGAGGTTACATGGAATGTAAAGAAATTCTATGGGGTTTTGTTCTCCTAGTCCAGCCTCTTCACTGTTGGACTACAATTCCCACAATTCACTACTGGGATGCAAAAAAAAAAAAACATTTTACACTTGTGCCCATGTCTTCTCAACAGGGATCCAAGCAAAGGAATGTCTCCAGTGGCTATTGTATGTAATGTTATTGTGGCATGTTGGTGTCCACAGAAGTGCTTAGTGTCTCTCTCTCTCTCACACACACACACACACACACACACACACACACACACACACACACACACACACACACACACACACACACACACACACACACACACACACAGAGTACAGCAGGGCTCTGTTTCCAAGGTAACCCAAGAGTAAATAACCCCCTATCTGTCTCAGGCAAAAGAGGAAACGAAGGAGTGACAAGTTGGACAAGCGCCCTCCACACGGCCTCAAGTGCCAGGATCTAATGGCTCTCGATGACAACGGGTTCGAAGACACCAGCAGATACCCTGCGGGAGGAAGGAGAGGGATGCAGATTCAGACAACCTGCACTGGGGGTTGGTAGTCATCATCAGTCATGAAGGCATTTTTACAGGAACAAACGTCTTAGTTCACAACATTACAACATTTGTGCAGTTCCTGACCCACGCAGGCTCTTTTATTTCGCAAGTTCGGCCCACAAAAAAAAAAAAAATCCCAAAGCGCACACTCCTCCTACTGATCGGGGAGGTTAGTCAACACCGAACTGGTGCTTTGACTCACGTGATCACTCACAATCCAGAAAAAGGCTGCAGAGGGAAGTAGTTTAAAAAAAACCCAAAAAAACAAAGCTACCCCTAGAGCTGGAGACTAGAGTGACTCAGAAATCATCTTCATCGCAGCTGCTTACGTACAAATGTTCAAGACAAACTAATATACCACTGCATATTTTATCTAAAGCTTTGGAGCTGATTAACTCTTATGGCAGCATCACCCTCTCTTGGCTGCGGTCACCCACCTGTTGCCCAGCTGGATCCCCCCCAGCGCCGTGGTGCCATCCCGGCTGATGAAGAGTCTCAGGTTACTGTCTGTGGAACGGGGGAAAACACCTTATTGCAACTTCACAGCACCTAACTCTAACCTCAGTTTTAAGGTAACTTCACAGCATTTCTGTCTGGAGCGGCGCATACTCGACCGCCATTCACCCACTGAGCCAACAGATGGCAGTATAGACCTTGAGTGAGAAACAAACCCCAGGTGTATTTGTAAGCCGAGGAACCAGTAGAGGACCTGGAGGAACCTGCGAGTGCCCATACAGAGTAACATTTTCCTGCTCTACAACCCCACCTATGGAGTGGCCCCACCATCTTCTTACCTTCATTGTTGCTGATGTCAGAAAAGTTCTGGCTCTGTACGATCTTCTCCACGATGTCGTCGGCATCGATGCGGGTGTCGTCTACCCAGGTGGGGTGATTCTCTTCAGTGTCCTTCTTCCTCCTGCACCAGGGTTTGGGGAGGAAAAGAAGATGGTTCCACTAAAATACCTTTAAATGTTAAACCCTTGTGATGCTGATGGTTCTCAGCTCACAGCCCACAGAGAAAAGGGGCCAAGGCTACAAAAGTTAAGGATTCATCTGCTGTTCTGCTGTAGTGAAGGAAGAATGGGTCATGTGATCAACTTGGGGGTAGGGTGTACCTGAAGGATCTGTTGGAGGGGAGCGGGGGGCGCGGGGGGCGCAGGGGCCTCTCAAGTCGCACAGAGTCCTTCTCTGGTTCGGCGAGGCCCCCAGAGGCACTGCTGCTGGTGGAGGTGTTGCGGCGGTGTGTGAGGTCTGTCAAGCTGGAGGAGCACGAGTGCTCAGTGCTGCAGCCTGTAGGGGGCAGTGATGGGGGTGCTGAGCAAGGAGACCAGAGCACTAGATTGTGCATGTGCGCGCGTGTGTGTGGGGGGTGGGGGGATCGCACCTGAGTTCTTGCTGTGCTGACTGGCATAGCTGGAGTTACGAGAGTGGCCCGAGTGGAAGACCTCATCTGGACTGGAGAGGTTGTGATCTGACTCCTCAGGTAGACCTGGGACTGAAACCCAGAACCATCAGGTGAACCCGCACATTTCTCCCTCCATCCAGGGATCTGAACTCACAACCAAACGGTGACATAAGCCAGACTCTCCCTCCTCCTCTTACCTGAGCTAAGTACCGGAGGTCGGGATTTAAGAGGTCGCCCCGCAGCGATGCCTCCAGAGGGAGTGGTGGGGGACCCGGTCCCCTCGCCCTTGCAGTCCAGCTGCAGGGAGTGATCCTGACCTGGGATCGAGATGGACTTGGCAGTGCTGGGGGGTCTGGGGGTGGGACAGGAGGGGTCAGTAGGTGGCATAAGCGGTTATAGGCACCAACCTTGGACCTGAAGGACTGATGTTCAATTCCCTTGCTGCAGTACTACTGAATGGAGTGTTGTTATAGTAAAAATTATGGTCCTGCATAAATATTTAAATCCCAAAAAGTAGCAGATCACTGTTAGTCACTTTGGAGGAAAATGCGAGCTTATTTTCATCTGCAATTTTAGTTTATTTTCCAAAGCTGCAATATCATTTCTAACCAAAAGAGGGCATCAAAGCTCAAACTGCTCATACCTGACCAACAGTTCATAAACAACAAATGCAAAATAAAACCCCACCTTTTAAAACAAGGGTCTCCAGATAAAAGCGTCATTCCGATCGTCACCTGAAAGCAGTGCCACAAAGAATTATTTCATGTAACAATTATCATTATTAAGAACCAAGGTTACCAGATCATCTTGTTCAGAATGAATCTGAGAAACAGAAACAGGGAGTCTCAGCAAAGACGATTATGACTTTTAAAAGCAGCAGACAACCAGCTGACAGGGAAAACACACCGAGTGACGAAAGGCCACAGCAGATCGTATAACCAGATCTGCGAATTTATTTAATCCCCTTCCAGGCCGGAGGACAGATGGCCTCTCGCCGTAAAGTTCACGCGGCCGTAAAGCCGCAGCTAACATGGCAGATTTATAGATATGGGCAGTGACACACTCTTCATTTGCTTGCAGAGTGTGGAGACACACACACACCCACCCATCTGTCCGTCTGAAGGGAGGTGTCCAAATTGGATTGCCTTCTGGTTGTCACAACCTGATGGGCCCGTTGGTGACTCAGCCTCAGTCAGTGCTCAACATCACTCCCTTTCCCCACACGCACACACGTACGCACGCACGCGCGAGTACAACCAAGTTGGCCCTACTCTACACCAAGTTTTGACCGAAATATCCATGCCTTTGGCTTTTGACTGCTGACCTTGAGTATGGAGTTGTCCTGCCGGGTGTTCTTGGTGTCGTAGCCCTCCAGCAGGCAGCAGCGCACCGTAGAGCCCGAACCAGCGAACTCTGCCAGGTTGAGGTCAGCGAAGCCCAGCTGGGAGGAGAGGATGTGACAAAGAGAGGGTTGGTGAAGGGATTAGGAGGGGATCGAATCCCCAGTCCCACTGCAGTGTCTGTGACTTACCCAGGCTACAGTAAAAATCACCCAGTGCTTTACATTTAATGTTCCGTTTTTATTGTATGTTTTACAGCTCAATGCAGTACAGGAAAGTAAACAACGTGCAAAGTCCCAGTAGCCACGGTGACAGTGGCGATCGCAAAATAAGCAAAACTGGACATCATAAAGTGATGCGACAGGAACGAAAGTGCCACAAACTTCCTATTTCACTATTATAATGGACCTTTTCATTTACTTGCAGCAAATTACTATATTCAGGTTCTTTTGTGCTCTTAACCCCTACGTTTTTCCCCACATCAGCTTTTATTTTGTACTCAGTTTTATTCATAGGGAAGCAACTGCCACTTATTGTAAAAACTTGACTTTGCAGAAAAGTGTCAGGTAAATGAACGAAGAACAATGAACATGATGGCGGCACAAAAAGCAAAAGCAACATATCCACTGGAACTGTCTTGTTGACAAGAAGCGGCGACGTCGGGGGTGGGGGCGGGGTGGACTCCCAGCACGTGCCGTTACATAACCAGACCCGCGTGAAGCCAGCAGGGTTGCCCATCCGTGAAGCGCTTGCTAAATGGGCTATACGTCCCAGTCCCAACCCGTATCCCCCACCCATCAGAGTCCTCCACCTCTGTTCCCAGGGCAACGCAGTGGTGATGGCCCGGTGGTGCCACAGCTGTCCCTCAAAGACAGGATGATGCACATAGCTGGCGATCGCATTCATTGTTAATATTGCTGCTCATGAAGATGAGCTTGAGCCTGGGAAACACTCCACACACACAGCCAGAGTGGAGCTCAAAGGCAGCATCACTACATGAGAATCATACCACAGATGGAGTCACCAGTCCATCACAAGGTGACCACACACACACACACACACACACACACACACACACACACACACTATGGGCCATTTAGAGAGACCAATGACCTTCAAACCCACATCCAAACAAGTCGGGCTGTTAGGTAGCAGAGCCAGTCACTGAACCACTGTACATCCCATTGTAATGCAACTGCTTAAATTAATTCTGGTGGTAAATTACATCTTCCGTAACCATAACAGTTTAGGAACTTTTTCAGTAAACCAAATGTTTCCGGAACGTTCTCTGGACCACCGCGACCCTGTGCTGGACAATCCTATATGGAGGGTAAAGTGAATGAGCCCAAGTGGCCTTCAGGCGAGAGCACCGTGCAAGAATAAACTGTTTGTACTGCGTGAATGTAGATGTGATTTTACGAAAAAATGCAAGAACACAGGTGCTGCTTCTACTGCTGTCCTGTTACCGATTTTGGGACACAAATATATTTCAGTTTATTTATTTTTTACTGTTTTCTTCACTTATTTCTTCTCTAACATTTATGGCAGAGCAAACAGCCTGCATTTACTCGTGAAACCAATCAGTGTCAGTAAACAGGGCCCAAAAAAAAAAAAAAAACCGGGGTTGGACCGTCTTAATTCAACTCAGTTCCAAATGTTAAAGGTCTTCCACTGTTTCCTAATTTGAAGAAAATTCAAGGCACATCTATATTATTACGCTTTTACTCATGGTAACTTAGCGGTAAAATTGATTTTGGGGTCATCGACAATCCGCTGGGCACAGTCGTGTTTGTAAGTTGAGGACCACGTTCAAGTCGTTCAGATGTTTTTGGAGAACAGCTTGCTGGAATATTTTGTCATAAGGTTTAAATTACACACAAGCTCACTGTCGGCGATGTAATTTCTGGAGAACTCTGCCCCAGCCCACTTCCAGCGCCTCACCATCACGTGATCTTAGAAGGTGGGACATGTTTAGTCTGTCCCTCGGTCTTTTTCGGGCCTCAAACATGGTGCTATTACACAGCCAAAAATACCTCTGATTGGTAGCTTCTCCTTTCCAAAGGTATTAAAAACATTCGTCTGTAAAGCTACAAATGGGTTATTTTAGGACTCTACAGAGAGAGGCGTCTTTAAAATTACGAGATCTGTGATTCAGAGAAGCCGCGCCGAAACGCTGCCGAGATGTCACATTACGTTCAGCTGCAATGAAACACAAGTCCCACGTCCAAGAACTCACCAAGCATCAGCCGCGTGACTCTTGAACATCAAGAACGCCAAAATTTAAAGTCCTTAAGGGTTTATAAGTGAAGTCTGTTTATTAAAGTTCCCAGGAGGAGAATTCCTACTGTGTTTCAGATCCACAAGTCCTAAGCTTAAAAAATGGACGGATGTTTAAAGCTATCTTCTGCTGGTCAAAACAAAATTTATGGCTGTCTGGTGATGCTTCAGTGTGCAGCCAGTACCAACAGGAGTGGATGGAGATCAGGACATACACGTGTCACCTCCTGGACCTCGCTGAGCAGAGTGACCTCAACACAACCTGCTGAGTTAACATAACACACGCCACCCCTTTCCGGAAACAGGAGACCACCCAAACTGGAGGAAGCGAGGCGAAGGAAGCAGAGACGTGCTGTCCAGTCAATAACATCCTTCCCGTTTCCCCCCGAAACACAACAAAGGCTGCAGAGCTTCCTTTCAGAGAGGCTGTAGGTGTCCTGCTCATCGTGAGCAGAGTCTCAACAAAATTAAACATTCAAAGAGGAACAGGTGCATCCTTGTTCCTCTTTATTTCACCTCATTCGGTACAACGGCCCCAGCTGGGGTTGCTTTTAGCAGAAGGAACGGTTCCGGCAAGTTCTGCCGTACTTCTGACCACAGTGTCAGAAGGTTTAAGACCGCGCAAGACTGTAACAAAAATCATTTTCCCACCAGGTGGCACTACCTGTGGCGGCGATACAAGGAGCGTGTCAATGCTTTTGGGGAACGAAGGGGATTCAACATCCACTGCGGGATTCAAACCTACAGATACCGTCAACAGGACGAAGGGACGACGTCAAGGTAGGACTCATGGGAAGCGGCAGGAAGGAGATCGGAAGGCAAAGTCAATGAAAACATAGCAGATGGCAATACTTCCAAATGAGCAGTGTGTGTGTGCGTGTGTGTGTGTGTGTGTGTGTCCTCAGGCCCTGACACACTGTGTCCTGTCCCAATGAGCCTCAGGGGGGTCAAGCATACTTTCCCCTTTAAATTTCCACTGTGCTGCCTCAGCCAAACATGCCAAACTGAAATTCTATCTGCTAGCGCTCCAACGTTCATGTTTGCTGTACAGCTGAAAAGTTCATATTTATAAACCTGACAAAATCAGGCACCTTATTGATTATTATTATTAGATATCTTCTGTCCAAAGTGGTTTATAAACTGATCCTTGTGTACTAGACTAATAAATCAATAAAACAGTCATTTATCCACTTATACCGGTGGGTAATTTTTACTGCGTCAATTCAGGGTAAGTATCCTCATGAAGGACGCGGTAGAAGAAGTCGGAAAGCAAATCTGGCTCCACGGATTGCAAAACAAGGCCTCCGAACCGTTGTATTGCATGCTGCCTCATGCATATCAATCCCTCGTGCATTAAATAGCATTAAATGTTGCGTCAGCACCTGTTTCACCTGTTCTGGCTGTTAGTAATAACATCTGAGGAGAAAGGGAACAGGAAGCAGACATGGAAGAGAAGGACGGCTGGAACAAAGAGGCAACAGAGGAGCTGATAGTGTGACTCTTACCTTCGAAAACGTCTTCCCACCTTTGAGTTCCTATGACGGAGACAAAAAAAAAATGCATTAATATAAATTTGGAACACAGGAGAAGTCCACTGCTGGGTGTTCACTCCGAAGTGTGGTACGGTCTCCCACCAGGGAGCAAAGTTATAGGGAGTTAGGGCTCTTCTCCAGGCGGTGGATGAGAGAGGGGCCAAGAGGCAATAGATTGAGGTGGACTACAGCTTCTGTCCTATATCTTCTACAACTCAGGAGGTCCATAAATAAATGCATCTGGTCATTCATCTATTCCACACACCAGTTAATCCACTGCATGATTTCATAAATTAATCTATCCATCCATTTAGAGACATCCTGTCATTACTAACCGGTGCTGGCGTGGCATCCAGTAACTGAGCAGGTAGTGGGATAACAGAGAAGAAAGAGGATCAAAAATTATTTAATTTCAAGCCCTGGTAGGGAAGAACCATTTCATTTGTAAGGCAAGTTGGCAGTGCCTCAGTTGGGATGGGTTCAGTTGAGTAGAGCCCAGACCATTTCTCAGGTCCATCAGTCCTACATGAGTAACAAATTCCCATCTCGCTGGGTGTCATGGGAAATATGCCTACGTGTTGCAGGGCTTCGGCGGTCGAGGGTTTCCTCACCTTGCGGACGGACACACGGCAGATGCAAGGGTCCAAAACCCCAGTCGTAGGGCTGGCACTCATCTTGCAGATGAACGAGAACTTCTTCTTCCATCGAACACAGTTCTGCTGCACCTCCTCCCTGCAAGAAGGGGGAGCAATGCTGATCAAGTCTGCAATGTCAGGGGCCAAAAAACTGCAAGGTGACACCTACACCCATTACACCACCTTCTGTCCCCAACAATCTTTTTCATGCAAACGTCCCTCGTGACTTTCTCGCTCCCTCTCCTGGTGCAGTAGCAGCCGCTCTGTCGCCATGGAGCACGAATGCCACATCCTGCTTGGCGGCAAACATCTCGTGCGTGAACAGGAACAGCAGCTTGTTAACATCTTTAATGGAGTCATTGAGATGTTCCGGCAGACACTGCGGAGGCTGCAGCTTCTCAAGCGATTCAAAAGTGCAATTTCATTAGCGACATCAAGCCCCCCAGTCCACCCACTTTTTGTATTCTTCCATCTCATGTGTAACCTAATACAGCTTTATAACTGCCAGTGGGCTCATTTCCCCAAACACTCAGATTTCCATGAAGGGTTTAATAACAAAACATAATGAAGCCCGTAAATTCTAGATGTCTTTTCTTCTCAAAGTGTTTGTGTGTGTGTTTTTCCGTTACCACAAAGAACGCTTTTGTGTCCCGGGCCCTTCCTAACTCTCAATCTGTTCATATGAACCATTCCAGGGCTTTCAAGCTCAACATGAAAGACAAGCGTCACCCCTGGCTGTCAGTAATCTCTCTCCAGTTCCGATGAAGATCTTTCTTAATCTCGCTCCTTCCGAAACGTTGCACAAGGTTGCCATGGAGAAACTGAGTTAAGAAAGGGATCCGACCGGCAGCGGAGGGTGGCACAAGCACAACCGTTTGTTATGCAACTATAATGGCCCCAGGCGACAGCATCCTTCTGCTTGCCTTTGGTTTGGAACAGCATACTATCCCTCCTTCTCGAACCCAGCCCTCCTCAGCTGCCATTGCCGTCCAACCGTTACACCATCAAGGACAATTCAGTCAGTTTTCAAGATGCTATTTATACCCCTCACGTGCAACCTGAAGACCTCCGGGAGCTCCAGCCGCCATGGTGCAGCAGCACGTTGGACTTGGCTGGAGGGTGATGAGAAACGTTTGTTTGAAGGGCACTTAAATAGTACTCATGCCCACACGCAGGTTTGTGGACCGTGATCTAACCCTGTCTGTCCCTGCCTGGATGTTTTGTCTGCTTGCTACAGTCAACAAGCCTGCACATCACAACAGATATTTAGAGAAGGTCAGAGTTGTCTGACACGAATCTATTCCCCGCCGTGATGCCGAGTCTCGAAACAACTGATTATGTTTTACATTTCCACCCATTAAACCCCCGAGCGCAAAGCTGAAAGTGGGTCATCATTGCACTTTGCCACTTCTACTTTGTCCTGCTTATGTATTTATTATTAACCACAGCCTCCCACAGGAAAATTTCCAATGCTAATGACTGACAAGCATTAATGTTGACTGTGGCTACACAGGTGTTGGGAATTTTCAGGTACAATGGCAGGATCCTTTATGGGATGCAAATCCTTCAGACCCAAGCATTTAGACCCAAATGCTCCCAGGCAATTCAAACTGAAATCTTCCCCCCAAAAAAAAAAAAAAAAAATTGACTTCCTGCTGAAGGCTACAGAGTAGAAGTGGGTGGCAGACAAGGAGGCGCGCCGTAGAGCAGCAGGCAGATGGCAAACCCGTCAGGTTGACTGGTCCTGCCCTAAATATTCACCAGGTGTCCTTTTCTGGTCTGTACACAGACTTCTCTAAATATTGGTAGACAAACATCTAGAAAAAGACATACAGGGTTGTGACTCAGCAGGACAACGTTGGATTGAGAGCCACAAAACTGAATGTTGAATACTATTTAGGCCACACTTTTCAAGAATGTAGTTTACAACAGTACAGTAGGCTTTTATTCTGGTTTACTTTCAATTATTAACACATTTTTAAAGCTGGGTAAATTTTACACACGGTAAGTACCTTTCTCAAGGGATTAGAACCCAGAACCTTTTGATTGTGAAGCTACAGTTTCAGCTGCTGTCCCCCCAGCTGACACGGCTTTTATTTTACAGTCTTGGGTCAAAGAAATAATATGATTTTTTTTCTATAAATGTGCTATTATCCAATTTTTACATCATGCTCAAGGTTCCCACACGGTGTCTTAGGTTTCTGTTTGACATAATGGTTTTTTGTCAACCAGGCAGCACTAAATAAAAGCAGAGGAACCAGGATGGCAACCTTAGCCATAATAACACCTCAGCTGAACCCAACACACATGGTCACCCAAGAAAAAACCCAAAGCCTGCCATTTTGGACACAGTAATCTGCAGGATGTCTGCTCCACGCCCACCAGTCACATGTCAGACGTCACAAGGTGGCCCTGCTGAGAGATCTGGCTAGACGGACGCTCACGTTTGACTCTGGAGCAGGATTAAAGCACAAAGTGCAGCCTGACCTCGAGCCCATCTGTCCCCTGTGCCGCCCAGATGCTGTTGGATTATCCGATGGGTTCGCGTGCGAAACCCCAACCCTCCCCACGTGTGGGGATTCGTCAGAGGAGCTCGGAGGAGGCAGAAGGGAAAATCTCCCCACCTGAGGATTCTTACTGTCGCAGGTTGATGTAAACATGCATTGACCACGATCTCAAATGCAGCACCGAGTGCAGAATAAATATTAGCAGAGCACGAGAATCGGAACACGCAAGCAGCAAACACACAAAATGTCCTCCCACCTCTTTATTCGTGGCTGTATAAAACAAGAAAGCTTGACTGAGCCGGTGATGTGGCACCAGTGTTTAGAGTCAGTGAGTCAGAGCTGCTCATGCAGGATTTCTTGTTCACGATGCCACAATAAACCACATTCCATAACCTACTTTGGTACATTTTTACTTCACTGGAGCCACTATCGTAATTTTGCAGTCACTCTTGGCTCCAAACACATTCGAGGTGGGGGTGGGTTGGTGCATCATCACGGAAACACTGTCCTGGTCAGACTCTTTTGGCCTTGATAGGAAGGGCAGTTGGCTGGGGGATGGGGAATCCTAGTGCTATGATCAGTGTAAACAGTGTTGGTGGTATAGTAGGAGGTGGTCAATGGTGGTGGTCCTGATCAGGCCCTTTGCTTTCCAAAATTCATCAGCCTTCAGGAAATAGCAGTGCATTTGGACAGTACACTTCACCTCATATGACTAACCAAAAAAAGAAAAAAAAAAATCCAATTTTTCCAGCTCTTTATGGGTGAGATGGGTTCTCAGCAACACGGCACAACTGGATGCCACATCTGCAGGCACTTTTCAGAGCCTGTCTGCTCCTCATTTGCGTCCCAAGCTCAGCTGCCCCTCAAAGCAGAGGGGAAATGAAAGGCACATGGTGGAGAGGGGTGCTTAGAGAGGAAAAAAAAAAGTTTCTCTCATTTCCGCTGTTCCTCGTGGTGACACGGCACACGGAGGTCCCATTAAAGGTAAACGGGTGAGCCACGCCACACAGTAGCCACACCAAAAATCCCGCAGCCCATATGACCAACGGCTGGAATTGTGTACCTCCAGCCATGAAATGGTGCTGTGTTGCACTGGTTATTGTGTTGAAATTATACCACTACCCAGTAAGCACTGTTCACCTACATGCTCTATCTAACAGGTGGGCAGGGAAAGTCTCAATTGGAAGGAGATGTTTGGATGTTCAAAGGAAGGATCCTCAACACTTCCTGCCACTGTGGTGATGAACTCGGCACATTCACTGAGATGCCTGGATTATTATTATTATTATTATTATTATTATTATTATTATTATTATTATTTATTCAGTCATCTCACACATTTCCCCATAGTGACATACAATGATAGGCTGTGGTTTACCCCTTTATACAGCTGGGTAACTTTTACTGCATCAGTTCAGGATAAGAGCTGTGGTCAAGGGTCCTATAGAAGGAGCTGGGATTTGTACCCGAGTCTTTTGAGTGCCAAGTGAATGCTCTATTTCTGCCTGAAACATCAAATAGGTTTGTGACTTGTTCAGATACCACGGTGATTACAGCAAAAAACTCAACCATTGTGACTACCACACGAGTCCATAGGTTCAAAGGGTGAGTCGGTTGTCCTGACAACAAGCCAACACAGTTAATGTGATGGTATCCTCAGTGTAGCCACCCAGTGATCTTTGGCCAGACATCAGTCCAGCAGTCACAAGATGCCTGAGGCCCAGCAGCGGGAGTGAGGGACCATCTGTGCAGACACGATGAGAGTCACTATCTGACTTAGCATGACTGCGTACAGCAGCTCCCATCACCGTGCCCCCTTCTGGCAGAACTGGCAGAACTGGTCTGAGGTGAGAAGGAGTGTGAGTTTTCAGAACTCTAACACGAACACCAGATAGGAACTGTAAAAACAGTAGAAGCGAGTTGAATCGACACTCCTGTTCAGTTTGGCAGCTCTGTACTGTCATCCATGAGCTTGCAGCACAAACACAACTAAAATAAATTTTGGGGAATCGGCAGGTGAAGAAAATGCTAGTAAAAATTCACAACCCAAACAATAGCGTTCTCAGGAGTCCAGTGTCCCCCTCCACCTCCCACCTCCATGTCACTTGTACTCTTATGTTCATCGCGTGTGAACAACCAACCTCCATGCCTCCCCCACCACCAACCATCAGGAAGCAGAGGTTGGAGGCACTGCCTGGAGCCTTCAACATGACATCTCTCTTATACACACACACACACACACACACCCCAGTAAAGAGTCATGTCAGCAGGGTAAGATGTGTGGAGGCAGGCTGTACCACACACTCTCTGCTCTGCACAAAGGGCCACCGGCTCCAGCTCGTATTATTATTTATGCATTTAGCTGGCACTCATCTCCATAGCAACTGACAAAGTTAAGCTGCTTAGAATGATGTATCCATCTGCACAGCTGAGTAATTTTTAATGTATCAGACCAGAGTAAGCAGGGTAAATAGGCTCTAACCACGAAGCCACACCTGTTGCCCCATATCGGTTTGATTAAATTAGCAAGGAAATAATAGGTACAAAGCAGGCCGATGTTCAGGTGGGGGAGGAACCTGGACGGCTGTCAGGTGCCGGAGCTGGACCGACACCTTCAGTCTGGGGAAGGGACGACACTTTTGGTGCAGAGCACTAGGAACCTTCCGGAGAAGGTGGTCCAAATCTGCCCTTCCCCCTACTCTCAGCAGCAGCACGGTACCCTATCTCTCTTCCTGTCCCTGTAAAAGTCACGCAGACGTAAACACGTGCCGCCGTCGTCTGCTTCTTGTCCAAAGAAGCCGAAGTTCTGACTGCGGCTGCCTGGTTGGAGCACAGCACCGCACAGCCATGGGTTTGAATCCCAGATACCATTACAGCCATTGAACGGAGTCCCTGGTTTAAGATTAGACACAGAAACGATGGGGTTGGACATTTGTCTCCAGGATTAAAACTCCCAGCATGGTGGCTTCCATCTCCTGCCAGGATCTAATCTATAATTCAAAGCTCTTCTGCATATTCTCAACGCACAAGAGGCAGAGCGAGCGCGAGGAGTGGGGCGCGTTCCTTCGGGCCGCCCCTCGGGAGCGCTCTTCCGCTCGGTGCGAGGGACATGCATTTTTCATTGGCAGCAAATTTCCTCATCCTCTAAACAGAGCCGGCCGAGCTGCGGACACGGGCTTGCGGCAGGGGATAGTTCAACGCCCCTGTTCTACGGCAAGTTTAGGAAGCTTCTGGAATGCCTGCCTAGCCTGACTGACCCCTCCCTCGTATCCATCTGCTGGCGGCGCTCTCCTGCCGGACGACCAGTAGACATCTGGTTAACGTAATGGGCCACGCTCTGCTGCCAGTGGCTCTCCCAAGTCAGGGAGCCATTGGGGGAAGGGGCTGTGTGTGCGGACATAATTACAGGAGCAGACACACATGTTGGTCACGCATGAACATGTGCACGCAGCCATAAGGACTCCCAGAGTATGAAACAGTCTAAAGCGAGTGGCCTTAAACCTTTGATGACCTTTGAACCCTGACCCACCATCTTCCCACATCACCGGGCCTCCTCAGCTGATCGATTTTTCCATTCGCTTCAACAAGTCTTTGACGTCAGGAGCAAGAGTGCGTGTGCAAATATGTTTTGCTAACCTTGCGCTGCCACGTACAGGGAAACACACACACACACAAAAAAATCCCTTTTGTAGTAACTGCTCAGCTTAAAAACTCACGGAATCTTCAACTCAGCTGGGGAAATTCGTAGGTGGAGGTTGAGCTGCACGAGGGACTCATCTGCTTTGAACAACGCGGACGTGAAAGAGAATCCTGCGTGCACACGTAAGTGCAGGTTGACAGGCGCCTGTTGACCACAGATAAATCCCACTTCTGCCCCCATCTCAACTGTACATCTACCTTGACCCCCCGAGTGCATGCTGGTACTACCTGCAGATGCCGATACAACCTCTCAACAACCTTTGCTCTCAGTTACACTTCATGTGGTGAGGAATGTACACAGGACCATGAACAAACCCCCTTGTGGGCCCTTGGTGTCTTCTAGTAGCCCGATTACATCACCATCCAACTACTGTCTCAACTTTCAACCAACCACTGCTATGAGGAAGCCTGTTTTATCTTACTAGTAGCTGATAAGCTAATAAACTAATAGATGTCACTTACTCCCCCTTGACACTTGAGATGAGCTATGATGCTGAACTTCTCAGACTCAAAATAAGGTACCTTGCTTGGATGTTTTTTGTAGTGATCAGATTAATCTCCTTACATTTCATCGCCATCCTCTATCGCCTGACGCACTGTGCCACAGTCTGATCCGATGCCATCGAGTGGAGGGACAAAGGTCACAATTCTGTATGTGCAATCGCAGCCGTAGCCCAGGTCATAAAAGGGCAGCCCCAGGATGGAACATACAAGGTGTGCACAAGCATGCTACAACAGGTCTCACAATAATTCAGTGAGCTCTCACCCAACCCACCGATGGCTCGCACCCGGAATGCAACGAACACACCGGGGAGCTGCAAACAAAAAAAGATGTGCGTCGGTGGACAGGCGAGCTGGAAAAACCACGCCTGGAACTTCGGCGGCATTGCTTCCAATCTCACTAAAGAAAGTTCACACCTACAAGCTGCATGCTAACAAAAGCTGGAACTGCCGACGTCAACAAAACACATAAGCAGACGTCATCCCGGTCGGTGATCGGATGCAGACACAGCGCTATAGAGAGCCACCGTCACCATTTTGCATCTAAACGCCCCTTGCCTGAAAATCATTTTCGATGGACTTGATGAAAGGCAAATTTGCTTAAATTCTCACCCATTAAGGTGCTCATAGAAGGATTTCAGGAGCCGAGCTTGGCATGCAACCAGCAGCACATGCGTTCGCACTGCAGATAAGGGGATTCAGGCTACTGTTCATTATCGCAGTTTTGTTTGTTTCCTCTCACGCTCAGCATACCAAGGAAGTGGTATCAGAGTAAAGGGGACAGTTTCTGATGTTGAGTGCAGATTTAACCACCACGTTCAAAGTCCAAAGTCTACGCTTTCACTTTCTCTCGTTCTTCAACTCTACCCTTTCCCTTTTTGCTGTATGTGCATTTCTGTGCAAGTCCGTACTCTCCTTCCAAGCTAAGCTTGATGCGGCACCCTTTACCCTTAGTTTTGCGGCCTCCAAAATAAAACAGCCTCCTCCGTGACTGGCTAAACTGATGCACATTCTCCACACTTTCACCCCAAAAGCTGATGGTCACACTTAGACGTACTACAAACTGTATTTTATTCTTTACTCTAGCAAGAGCTTTGGGTCTATTCCATCAACCACCACACAGCCAAGGTAAGGTAAGAGTGTCGCTGGAGGTGTAAAGCTGGGTGCAGACTCCCCGAGAACTGTTGCAGGAAGGGGAGGCAGCCCTATGATTTAGCTTCTCTTTAGCCCCACCCACAAACCACAATGCCTCTAATCGTATTACCCTTGAATGACAAGTTGGCAGCACAGCGGTGCAGCGTGACACAGCGGCAAACTGATTTTTTGTAAACTTTGTAAACTCCTTTTCTTTAGTGCCTTCGAGGCAGATTCCACTCTAATTGAAGGATGGAACCTCCAGTTTTGGGATGCCTGGCCTTGCCCGATCATGTCGACGTGGCGTGCCAAATTTTACCGCTGCTCCCTGCACCAGAGGGGGTAAGATCTTCAAGATGGCTAAACATAGCGCCGTGCTGAGGGTGCAAAGTGATGATGTCAAGTTAGCTCGATGAAGCAGTCAGACCAAAACCCTCCAGCATGCCAGAAAAGGCAAAACAAAAATTACATAATCGGTGTACACAGCCATTTCCTCCTGTGTCAGCTGCAGTGGTAGTAAACCCCTAAACGCTGTGGTCCTCCCAAGCTGCGTTACTCTGCAAGGGCCACATCATCCCCAGGTAGGCAGACCTACATCCAGTCCGAAGGTGGCTTTCAGAGATGCTGTAACCAGCTCCACAGAGAAGCCCTAAACACTTTTTGAAGACCTTGGGCTTCATTGCAAGCTGAGAGTCTAAACAAGCTGCTACACACCAGTCCTGCTTCCTTGGAACATGTATGGAGTACCTTTTTAGTTTACAGAATATGAAATTCCTTTTTTTTGTACCACACAAGTGTTGCCAGTATGCCCGCAGCTAACTTTCCTCGGCTTAGGACAATAAGAGTCAGATGAAATCAGATGGAAATGGCCAAATTAGAAAGCCAAACATGTTTTATGGCTTGCGTTGAGCCCCGGAGTATGAGCTAACCACAGAGCACAAAACAGCTACAACAGGCTGTTATTTTACTAGATCACAGAGGAGAAGTTAGTCCCTGGTCATGAAAACCAAAATGTCTTGCCCCAGGAGGAGGCAAGAGAATTTGTTTTTGATCAACACTCAGAAAGCTTTGGAGAAGCTCACATCCCGCCAAGGCTCATTTCATCGTGCAGGCAGTCCTGAACAACAAGTGCAAACAACTAAGGATCCAATGCAGGAACCAAGCTGCCAAGGTATCGGCTAAGCCCTGAATCGTCCCCTCGCACAGGTGGTTCTGGAGCCGACAGAGTCAACCCAGGACTTGTCCAGGGACACAGAGGATCATGTTGGCACAAGACACCGCGATAGAGTTACTGAAACAGATGAAGGAAACAGGAGAGAAAGAATAGCCGAGTGGGCGGGAGTCGTCTTGTATTTCAGGCCTCCTTTTCATTTTTCCCCTCCTTTTTAATGAACAAATCCCCTTTTAATCCAGATCAGAGGAAACTCAACAAGCCTCTATTTCGGTGTCCAGGAATCTGCTGAAGGGTGGCACTTGTGTTCACAAAAGAGGAGATGGGGGCCTGGGGGCGCTCGATTCCACTCTTAACATTCCAAGATGCCAGGACAGAGTTGGGGGAGATAAGGCTGCCGATGAGTATCGGAGCGTGACGGAGCACCGCCGGAGCGGAGCACCGTCTTGCAGAAGGAGGGGTCACTTTAGGGTGCCAAAAAAGAGAAACGTTGAGAGGGATTTGGAAGGATCCCCAGCTGGTCAGGACACAGCTCCAGCGTTTGTTTCAAGGGAAATCCTGAGAACGACTGTTGACGTGGACCACGCATGGGAATAAAATAAACTTCTTATAATGGGAAAAACATTGCAAGGTCACAGGCCAAAACCGAACAGCAGTCGTACCTCAGACGGATTCATTTGCTCTCATTACACGTTGCAAGCCACACTGTGATTAAAGGCAACTCCAGAAAAAGAAAGCAACGTATATTTGGCACCAATATTTCAGGAACAAAGAGCTCTGGGTAATTGGCCCCTTGGTCCCCCACCTTCTTCCGTATCACTCCAACTTCTGCCCATCTTTCATCTGATGTTATTTGTTTATAGAGCTTGGTCCCGGACGCCTTGCTCGCACCCCTCTCGTGACTGGGATATGACAAACGGCGCTTGGCTTTGATCGAGGAAAGGGTCCTCCAGCCGACCTCCGAGTAACAGCTGGTTTTCCAGACAAATATAAACCAACACTAACCATTTCCTGCCCACTTCTACAAGGAACCAGACCTTACCCAGACCTTACCCAGCTGTGGCCCTAAAGGGATAAAGGGTGGGATAGCAGTGGCATACCAAATTGCATTAGTGGTACCATCTTGCAAAAGTCCTGGGTTCAAGTCCCACTTCTGTTGACGTAGCCCGGAACAAGATGCCTACCCTGAGTTTACAGCAAAAAGAAAAAAGAATCACTCTGCTGCCAAAAGGAGTACATCACTGTAACAGCCCAGGCCAACATTTTACTCATGGAATGTGAACATTTTCCTAACGCCCAGATCCCAGTTCCTTGACAGCACCAAGCAAAGCCCGAAGAAAGAAAAGACAACGACATGTTAAGTCCTCTGAAGTTGGACACAGCTGTTGGTTGAAAACCAGCAATGCTGATGCACATGCAGCAAATGCTGACGCAAACAATAAGGCCACCAGCACTGCCTGATCTGCAGAATTCAGATGTTTTGCTGATTTATCGAGGCAAAATGAGGGTGAAGAGAGCGAGACGAAAGTGCTGCTGGGAGATGGTCTCAAAGATCACAGGCGCACTGCCAGACAGATGGATGAGGATGGATGTGTATAGTGCTCTTGCAGTGGTCATCAGGGGTCAACTATTCTTGGGGAGCAGAGTTTACGCACACCCAGGCAGAAAGGGGTGACCCTTATTGAACAGAAGGCACACACCTGGTGCTGCACCTTGTTTACTGCCGTCTCCACCTGCCACAGCTGTTTAAACTGCAGGTCGGTGACACCTGGAGACACAAACAGCACCTGGCGGTCTGGCCTCACAGTTGGAGGTGAGTTTCCTCCTGGTGGCAGTGACAGTACAGGTGACCAGAATGCACATGGTAGCAAATCAGGCTGTACTTAGATCACAAGAGGATTTACTTGGGCTCCTGATGTCTGTCTGTGTGTGTGTGTGTGTGTGTGTGTGTGTGTGTGTGTGTGTGTGTGTGCGCTTCCTCTGGTTGGTTTCCAGGGAACAAAGCCTTATCCTCAAACCTGTTCTTCCACAGGTTTTACATACAAGTGACAAAGGCAACCTTTGATTGAGGAAGTGACACCACCTATAAACTGTCCTTCGCTGTCTCAAACTGCACTGTGAGGTCAAAACACACACAACAAATCCAGACAACAGCTTGGCCACATCTCTCCACTTGGTTAACAACCTCTATTTCTGCTCATGGACAGACACCCACTTCTGCCTTTTCTGCGGTAAGCAAAGAGAAACAGTTCCTCTGAGTGTGTCAACATCTTCCGCTTGCATGCATGTGAGTACACGTGAATGTTTGTGTGTCTGTCTGGGAGAGCGTGAGAGACACAAAGGTGGAGAGGACAAAATGAATATGTGGAGAAGGAAGAATAAACATAAGGATGAATGTGTGTGGGGTGTGGTGATCTGCTATTGAGCACATTCACATGGGAACTTTACACTGCAGGCCTCTGCAGTCAGGGAGTCTCTTTTTCACTCTGACACACACATAGCAAGCTAAGCAGCTGCACTGAGGACCCACATTAAAACTGACAGCCTGCCACACACCCCCACACACAAAACACATCCTCGCTGACGCTAATGCCATCCCGCTGCAAACTGTGACTCGGTCATATCACTGTTGTTTGTGTGTTTGTGTGTGTGTGAGATAGCTGTGACATCAGGGCATCAAGCACAGCTACAGGGTGAAAGAACCTGGGCTTGTGGGTGAAAAGGAACCATGTGGATGGGGCGCTGAGAGCCAGAGTCATGCAGCCTGTGTGGGCATCACTGTACACACTGACTTATTCATGTTTCATTGCACAGGCAAACACACACATACACACTCAGCTCTGACCTACTCAGTCTGTTTAAAGGGGGGGATTCTACTCTTCCAATAGCTGAGCTCAATCCTCCCACTGCAGCCTTCTGAAAACAAAACTGGAAGAAAAAAAAATTCAACTTACATTTCCCACAGTCTCTTTTTCCTCCTCCTGTCTCCCTGCATCTCTCTCTCTCACACACACACACACACACAGGGTGTGTTCTTAAGCAGTACCCCACTAGTAACCCTATTTAATGGCAGTTACACCCCCACAACAGCTCACTGACAGCCCCTGGGTGGGACCCTCAGTGAGTGACGGGCAGTGACTCAGGGGGTCCACATACTGATCTATAGTCAAACCCACATCTGGAAACTACTCTCAACACCAGCGACACGGGTGTGTTCTGATGAATTAAGAGTTTGGGTCCAAACCCAAAGGAGGAAAAGACTTTGAGCTACTCTATCCATGCATTCTCACATTCTCTGCTCCTCCCAGAGAAACCTGAACCTCTCTCTCTCTCTCTCTTTATTCATCCAGAGGAATGTGAGCAGCGCAGGCCTGCGTTGCTTCCTGCAAATGGACGTTCTGCCACGTTAAAACACAACCCAACAAGACGGTTGTACTCAATGTGTATGTTTCATCATGTACATCTGGGTGAATATTTACCAGTGTGTGTGTGTGTGTGTGTGTGTGTGTGCGTGTTTCCATTCATCAAGCAGCAACAATGAAGTTCTGCAGATTTACCTTTTAAACAGCCTGCAAACATCATATTATCTCATTATTACTGCTTCATTTACATGACAGCAAGGTAACTTTTATTGCATCAGTTTAGAGTAAGTAGCCAGAGCAAGGATTAGAACCCAGGTCCTGCAACAGAGTGAGTCTGGTGTTTTTCATGGGAAAGCAAATTGTCCACACACACACAGAGAGAGAGAGAGAGAGAGAGAGAGAGAGAGAGAGAGTTCCCATCTGGGGAATGTCGCTTCACACAGCGATGTGTCTTTTCCGTGAAATCCCTGACACAGTTGGGAATTAGGAGCAGGGTGTTGGGATGAACCCCAAAACACCATTTTGGATCAAATCCCAGGGTCTAGCTAGGACTGCTGGAGGGGTGGGAGAAGGGGGGGTGACACTGTCAGGACTCTCAGTCCTCCCACTGTTTTTGTTTTCTGCTCTCAGCTGGAAAAACTGAATCTGTCTGCTGAGTCATCACTTAGAGCATGGGTGAGCTAGGAGAGTGAGGGTCTAACCTCTGACTCCCCACTCATTACTGAGCCACAGAGACCTGCTTCCCACCAGCTTGTGGACATGACCTGGGGAAACCCCACCATCCCTGTGCCTCCTGTCCCACCCTACAGAAGGATGACCACTGTCAATTGCCAGAGCACCGTGCTGCTATGGAGATGGAAGCAGCCGGTAAAATCACCAAAGGCATCTGGGCCCGGAATGTTCTGATGAGGAGTATCTCGACCTCACACCCCTACTGAGAACCCAACATGAAACCCGAAGGTCTCCGTTTAGGGTGAGGAGTCAAAAGAAGTCAGAAACTGCAAACCCCCCCACCTCCATCTCCAGTGCTGGTCCAGCACCGCCTCCCTGTCCAAGGCACCATCTACCTGTTCAAAATACACTGTAAGGTTTCTACATGATGTTCCTTACAGTGATTTACCATTTATACAGGGTAATTTTTATTACATCAATTCAGCACAGGAACCATGGCTGGGCTACTCACTGAGCCATAGTGCCTCCCACTGATTTGTTATCATTGTATTTATTAATTTTGAACATTTTGTTCTGTTTTCCCTCACGATTTGGTGACGTACATATTAAACTGTCACCCTGGTAAAGGACAGCGAACTAAAATGACACAAGGAGGGAAACTGTGTGTGTGTGTGTGTGTGTGTGTGCGCTTGCGTGTGCTCCGTTAAAACAATGACCCACTTGTCTGTAGCAGTACTTTCCCCTCAATCTTTCCTTTGTTCTTCATCTTGACCCAACTCCTCCTCCTCCTCTCCGCCATCTCTCAGCCATGACATTTGTGTCGGTGCCAAGCGTTCTGCCCGTGCCAGGGTCAGGCGGGGGGGGGTTATGCTGGGCTCACACAGAATGGCACCAGATCACGAGGACAGAGGACAACAAGGAACACGTCCCGGACAGCAACTCATTGTGCACGCACGCACGCACGCACACACACACACACACACACACAGATGGGAGAGATGACCCATTTCCACCACTGCTTCGACATGCACCCGAACCGTGCCGAGCTGCACTTAACTCGCACTCTAAGGAGCCCAGACAGCTGCACAGATTGAGGGAATGACGGATGACACCCAACCCCGGACACTCCCATGCAGCCCCCCCATTTTAACAAGAACGGTCCCGTTACATGGATTGCACTTGTATGCAAAGGTGGCTGTCACACACATCCTGTGTATGCAAAGCAGCACACCGCTACCTGGACAGGTTAGGACTGTACGTGGGCATGTGTGCAAGTGCAGCTGCGTCACCAGGTGCCTGTGTGGTCCAAACCTAGAACACCCTTTAGAGTGAGGCTTTCAAAAGTACTTATGGTGAAGTCATACAGCAGGTATACAAGTGGGGTGGGGGTTAAAAAAAAAATTGCTGCAAGTAGCGACATATGATAATGTACTGGGTGGTTGTAGATTTAACCCCTGGTGTGTGAACTCAGCTCATACTGTGGAAGTGAACAAAAGTAAATAAAAATGGGTTGCAAGATACTGTATAACAGCCTTAGTTGAGAAAAGGAGCTTTAGATCTTATTAAAGGGTGCCCTTTGGAACACTGAGCATCGCTTTTCTGTGACATACAAACATGCCAGGCCTGTAAGAAGACGCTAGGAGCAGCTGGGGTTGCAATTCTATGTTATTTATTAACCTGGGTCCACTCACACACACACACACACACACACACACACACAACCAAACTTAATAGTTCTGCTGTTAAACCAGATCTGAACCAACAGGATACTGTGAATTTTTACATTTTATCTGTGATTAAGAGCATCTCTCCTACTCCACTACACTCTTCGATTTACCATGGTTAACACATTTAGCCACTGTGGAACCGGGTTCACACGCTGACATCCCTAAAACAGCTAGTTAGACACGAAGGTCCACTTCAGCAGGAACATCTAAACATGCAGCCGCTGCCCTGGATCTATACTTTTAACAACATATTAGCTATCACCTATTATAAATGATACTGGGGGTCACTGGGGATATTAATATAAATGACATTATTAATCAAATTAATAATTTGTCTCAATAAGCACAGAAGTATCACACAGGGATGTGTAAGAGCATAAAAAGTAAAAGCTGAATTAATAGTAAATTAAATTACTGACAAGTGATGATGATGACGACTTACCTGGAGGAAGCCCCCGCGAAGTCCCCACCATCCAGCAGTCGTATCTTGCAGAAGAGGACCCCGTTGACGAAAGGCACGGCCGTCAGCTCTTCCAAGGTGAAGGAGATCTGGAACTTGAACTTCTTCTTCTTAATTAGGAAAGCCATGGGTTCGAGCCCCGCAACTCCACACTCCAAGAAATGTTACAACAGTTGCTTAAATAAATACTGTAGATGGGGGGAAAAAGTTCTAAGCAGCTCAGGGGGTGTCAATCTGGAGCTTGGAAGAACCCGGTTCTGCTCATCTCTGATCCGTCATCGAGATGGAGAAGACCTGTGGTAAACAGTGGTAAATGTGTCACTTTTACAGTTTCACGATAGAATAACTCGATGATGTCCCGAGGGGGTGCACTTTCAGTTTAGCTCGCAGTTCAGTTCGGTGGGCAAATTAGTTCGAGTTCCTCCTTGATCCAACGTGTCCCCTGTGGGCTACGATCCCGACTCCTCCTGGAGTCCTCAAAGCGCCCTACCATCGATCTTCTGCACAACTCACCGCGCTCCTGTGAGGTCGGCGGATCGAGCAGACTTGGGGGTTCCTGCCGAATCTCCACTCAGGATTTCCACGCAGAAAGCATGCTCGACCTGCCCGAACCAGGATCTCCAAAACTTCCAAAATGTAGAGCAGCTCCAGGACCCAGGATATCCAGGCGGGTAGAAGTTTCTCCAGCTGCGGAGCGCAGTTTGCGGTCTCTGTGAACAGTCAGTCCGTCGAGTGAAAGGCGGAGAACCAAACCCAGTCTGTCTGTCGACGATCTGTGGTCCAAACTCGTGAGGTTGAACCTAACCGACAGAGAGACTGGAGTTGATCTCCAGCACTGGGCACTCAGCGCACTTTGGACGCCGATAAACGCGGATAGACCCTCCTCTACAGCCGGGGAAGCGCCGCCTTCTCCTACCTCCTCCTCCCTCTTTCTCTTCTCGCTCGCTCCTTCTCTTCACCTCCTACTCTCACACTATCTCTTTTCTTCCTTTCTGCAGTCCCCCTCCAGCCTCCCTTCTCCTGTCTTCAGTCCCTACATTCTTCTCCAGTGTCCTCTCTTCAGCCACCTCTTGTCCCTTCTCCTGTCTTCAACTACATACAACTCCCTTATCCTATCTTCTTCTTCTCATCTCCTGGCTTGATCCATTTTTCTTCTCTCATCCTCCCTTCAGCGCTTACCGTATCTGCTCTCAAATCTTCTCCAGTCTCCTTCCTTCTTTTTTCCACCTACCTTATCCTGTCTTCTCGTATCTTCAAATACCTTCTTCTTTGTTCTCCTATGTTCAGCGCTTCTTCATCCCACCATCTTCTTTCTCACCTAGCTATTTCGCGAGATCCTACACAGCTGCGGAGAAGCCGTGTGACAGAACTGAGCGCTACTCATGAAGATCGAAAGGTGCTTTTTGGATCCTCCCTGGAAAGTGATCAGAGTGAGATGTAGATCCTTAGCCAACATGACTGTGTGCCGCCAACAGCCACCTCATCAGAATATTAACCAATAAACCCTAAATAGTTCACTATGTATTAATAGTACGCGTTTAATAAATATTAACCCCAGCTCAAGTTTATTATTAAAGAGTTTTAACGTCAGTCTGGGTTATTAACGCACAAGGCAGAAGGATCCAAATGAAATGAAGTGCAATATACTAATTTGGTACAAATAAAATGTTAATAAACTACAGAATGCTTAAAATAAATGTTTTTGCGTGGGTGAATATACTGAAATATTTCATAATGTGACGTCAGTACGGCTCCATTCACCTGGGACAGGTATAATAGTGATCTGTTGATACTTACCGCCACCTATCGGTAGAAACGTGATATAGCACTCAACCCCTCTGCCTGTGATGCATCATTTCCTTGTTTTTCCTTATTTAAAAAAAATGATTTTTCTTTGCAAAAAAAGCTCAGATATACTTTTAATTGGGTGTGAAACAGTAAAAAATAACAGTGCAGTTTGTTAGAAAAACACAAAATGTAGAAAAATAATCAGTGTACAAGCAAAAAAAAAAAAACAATTTATTTGCATCAAGCAGGAAAAAGTAGTTTTCTGTTCCCCTGTAAACTTTTTAGAATACAAAAATAACTTAAGCCAAATAACTAAAATATCACAGTTTCACAGCAGGGGTCCAAATTTGACAGGTGCATGAGTATTTGTCAGAGTTTGAACACATTCTGCTCCATAGGCCTGTGTGCTGAAGGGTAACTGCACACTCTCAAATGTATGCATGCACACATGCATGCACACACACACACACACACACACACACACACACACACACACACACACACACACACACACACACACGTCCATGCAGTCTAATTCAGATCTTCTGACTGCTGCGAGGCTTTGGCTTGTTGCTCCACCCCCTCCGACAGGATGGCTGAGGGTGGCACAGCAGCAGCACTCTGCAGGAACTTACGGAGGTCTCTGAGGGCAGGCCGGAGTACCTGTACGAGGGCGTGAAGGGTGGCCTGTGTGCCCTCTAGAGCCTGGGCCTGCCTCTCTTGGGCACAGGCCTGGGCCTCATGCGAGCGCCGGATCGTTTGCAGCAGCCCTGTCTGTGTCTCCAGATGCTGGGCGATGTCGCGCACGTGCAGGTTGGTGACGCGCTGCTCCTGCAGCAGGTGTGCCGAGTTGAGGGCGATGCGGTTTTTCAGCTCCTGGGGGCGGGCGGAGCAGTCGGCACCTGCAGCCCCAGGTACTTCTGCCTGGGTGTCTGCTGTCACCTCCGCCTCTGCCGTGCAGTACTCCACCATCCCTCCGTCCTCCAGCACGTGGTAAGTGGTCTCACCTGAAAAGGAGTAAATGCCATGTTCCACCAAATATGGTTTGAAAGGTGGGGACTATGAAGACTACGGGAGTAAAGTAAAGGCACTGTGGTGTTTGTGGAACCATCCTGAGATGATGCAGCTTTGTGGCACTCTGTCCTGCTGAAAATAACAGTTTGAGAAACTGACCACAAAGAGATGAACATGGTCAGCAGTAATGTTGTGGTACTTTTTGGCCTGCAGATAATGCTCATTGGGTACTAAAAACCTAACCAGTGGAAAGAAAACATTCCCCTCACAATTACACTGCCACCACCAGTCTGCAGCAGCCTGGGGTACCTAATAAAGTGTCAGGAATGTTAATCTTCTGATCTTTTTTGTTAAAGTGCAGCTCCAAAAAATACAGTGACATAAAATATATTGTCACTAACAGAGAACAGTGCTGACAGTTTATTAAGTTCTAAAACTGTGACTGTTTTGCTCATATTTTAAAAATCTAGAAAACATGAAGGAAATATTTACCTTCTAGAGTTTTTTGCATCTCAAAGGCTGTAGACCCTGCAGGCTCAATACCTTCAAGTCAACCAGAGAAGATCCATCAGCACCTCTACTTTAATGCAAAACATAAAATTACCTAAAATGGAACTTTTATTGATAATTCTTGTTGATAATATCAATCATTAATAATAATTAATTTATGACAAAACAGCTTAGGTTTCCTGTTATATTTTTACCCATTCATACAGCTGGGTAATTTTCACAAACCACCACGACACCTGCTGCCCACTATTCTGAGTTGCGGAGGCGAAGAAACTTTAAACGTTTAAATGTTGACCACGCCCACATTACGTAATCGAAGCGCGTCACCAAAGTCGCACTCTGACGCAATTTTAGGGGTGTGCCAGTTCGATCGGCGGTGGCGTCATTCTGGGGGGCGTGTCCACACGCACAGTGATTCAAAAATGCACGCGGCTGACAGGGACACCGAGGCGTTTGTTTTGAAATCCATGTTAAAGTGCAAAAAATATGCATCGACAACCGCGGCGCTGTTGCGTTTTTCTTTACTTCTACATTAACGAGATTATTTAGCCCCTATCTGATAAAAATAAAAAGAAAAGAAATGTTTGTTTATGCAGATGATTTGCTTTCACGTCGCGGCCACTCACCCTGGGCGGTCAGAGTCACCGTTGTCACCGGCAGGCTGATCTCGGCACTCTGCTCGCCGGCCGGGACGCTGATCACCGTCGCTTCCCCCAGCAGACTGCAGATGCGCTGCTGGGTGCAGGTTAAGGTGACGGACACCGGGCCGGACTGCTCCGCGGCCCCGTCCACCGCCGCTCGAGCCTGCGCCACCTTGCGGCGCACCTCGGTCTTGAGGTCGGACCACTTCTTCTTGACCTCGGCCAGCTCTCGCGGACAGGTGGTCACCGCGTTCACCTTCTTGAGGATTTCCAGCCACGCGTTGCTCTTGGCGATGTGCGTGACGCCTGCGTTGAAGTGGTTCACTAGGACGTGCTTCTGCCTCTCGATCTCCTCCACGATGATCTCCACCTCCCTGTCGGAGAAGTTCATCTTCCTCTTCTTGGCGGCCGATGCCATTTTTTTCTATCGAGGAACCGTGGGAAAATGTGCGTAGGGTACGCAAAAACAGCACGAGTTACTCAAAGAGCGGAGCTTCGCAATGGCTTCCTGGACGCACACGCGTGCTCCTCCCTCACCCCCCTCCGACCCTCACTACGGCGTCTACTGGTCAAACTGAAGGTTCAATAGCGAGTCTCCGCCTCCTTAAAGTCGGGCGCATTTTTTTGTATTTAGTTGTTTTTTTTTTGTACTGGATTATTTCATTTATTACATTTTATTATTCTCTGTGTAAATGAGAAATAAGCGGACGAAGGAACAGTAGGTTTTCATGTTGTGACGATCAAGATTTTTAAAAAAAAATAAATGTAATTCCTAAACAACAATACAAAATATAATTCAGAGAGGAAATGTATTGCGAAACATCTCCAGGAAATATACATTGCGATAACGATATACATATTATACAGCGAGATTTAAACTAAACACAAATAAAAGTTTCGTATTGCTTTCTTGATTTTAGATTTTGAAACAGTTTGCAAACTATATTCATTTTAAATGTTTCACGCAAAGATTCTTCCCAAACCATATATATTTATACATATAATAACACGGTATTATAAAAATTTAGTTGCACATATTTTGGCATTGTCTTCAAGGGAAATAAAGCTGAGAGTTTTGTGTGTTCTATAAATAAATACTTGTTTCGGCGACAATACAACTTTGAAAATACATTTAAAATTAAAATAAAATACGTATTCATACGTCGGAATTAACCTAATAAGGATGCAGTTACATTCCGCCGTGAACCGAATAAGTTTTTTCCAATGGGAGGGGGTAATTTAAATAGTGGACGGTGATTGGGCAGCGTATACATCCGCCTTGTGACCCCGCCTCGTAGTTTGCTTGGCTCCACCCCCTTGCCAGCGGCTGTGCTTCTCGTGCCAGAGTAGTCCCAGGTTACCGGCGTTTTCCTTCATTTTTACCGTCCTCTGACAGAGGGAGCGCAGATCCAGATCCCGGCGGTGAGTCAGCTGGCGGTTCTGTGCCCGTCGAACCAAAAATCTGCGTGATCACAACAGCCAAAAGCGACCCGATGGGGATTACTATCGAGAAGACGCGTGGATCAGGCGCGGGAGCTCCCGCGCTGTAGCTCTGGGTGTCCACAAACGCATCCTTGCGCTTTCATCTGGAAACTAGAGCGTCGAAAGAGAAGAAGTGGACCTGTTTGAGACCAGCCGGCAATGGGTGTTTTTTAAGAGACTCACAGTACAAGTTGGATTTAAAAAAAAACCCCCCAAAAAGATCACAAGGATCAGGCGGCTCATTCATTCAGCCGAGCACGTGAAGACGTGCGGAGGGGCAGCCTACAGTAAATCCGGGTGTTTTCAACAGTTTTCACGCAAGTTGGGAGCGCCTCTACGTGATGCAGCACCAGGGATCGCTGGTGTCGCCACTGCTCAGTGGGGTCCTCTGTCAGTGTAGCTCGGACCCGGGTCCAGCGCTTGGTACCGCTGCGGCCGGCGCCCCTGAAGCGTGCAAGGACTGCGCGGCGCACTGCGACCCCCCATCGGGCGACCCCTCGCAGCCTTGCGGCGGCATAGTGTGCGGCGGCCCCGACCAGGAGCATCGGCTCAAGGTACTCTTCCAGATCCTGGACGTGAACAAGGATGGCGGCATCTGCGTGCGCGACCTCAGCATCGGCCTCAGGAAGCTGGGCGTCCACCGCACCGAGAACGAGCTTCGGGTAAGCGGGAGTGCGCGGCTGCTCCACGTCATCCGTGTCTACTGGAGCCGCTATTGTACAGAAAAGCCGGATCCTTTCAGGGTGTGCGTTAGGGTGTCGGTGCGATACAGTCTGTTCGATATAGTCCGTTAGTGTGTCGCCGAGTGCGTTCATTACTTTTGTATCCGCGCCTGAAACACACACACACCAGGGGAGTTCATCTTTGTCTTACACGTACACAATGGTGACCCACCTCAGGGTGTGAAATACGCATCATATCCGGTCAATCGTGACAAAAAAGCTGCTCATTCGAACAAAGTATCTCTATTCCCGTCTGTACGTCCGTGTGTGTGTTTGTGCGCGATATCTGATACGAGCGGCGCAAAGTAAAAGTGTTGGTTGCCCAGAACTGAGTCCAGATAAGCACAGTAAAGTAAGAATAATTTACTATATCACTTCCGGGAACATAATAAATAGCAAATTTGCTGTTTTTGCTTAACCCCACGTGTCGGTTTTAATATAAACTACCGTAAACAGAAGTCAAGAATTCATAAAATATTAGGGACAGCTGGAGGTGAACGGTAAATATTGTTCTTTATATTAGAGAGGCGTGTTCAAAAGCTGGCTTCAAACATGTATTTACATCACATTACTTGTGTTTCATCCGTAGCAGAGCCCCATTTTAATTTCAATATCTCCGTCATTCGCATATCAAAGTGAGATGTGTTGTGTGTGAGGCGACCCCTCCTTCTAGGAACTCTGGTAAAGTGTGGTAAAGAGGTGAAGCCCCTAAAAGTGAGGTCCGAGTGGTGGACCAGCGGGACCGATATGCTGGCCATGTGGTGGTGGCGGCACGGCTGAGGTCATCAGGGTCAAGCCCTCGGTCACTTTCTCAGACACAGTGCCCCCTGGTGGGGTCAGCTGGTCCATTTCAGGATGTGGTGGCCTCCTGTCGCACGGTAACCTTAGATAACCCCTCTGCAGAGGTATTGGTGAACCTTCAGCCACGGACAAAGTGGTTAACAAACTAGAACCAGGACACTGGGAGCTTGTGGGTTCCTACACCACAGTAGGCATATGAGATGTAACCAAGGAGTGACCATCTTGACCTAAATGACTTCTGTAGAATTTGACTGTATAAAGTGCTTCATTTACAAGGTAAATTTAAACTTTATTTTCAACATGAATATGACAAAAATAGGCTATCTCTATGCACTTGGCCATTAACTTTTTTTTTTTTAATTTTTTTTTTTTTTTTTAAACCATATCAATTCAGTGTAAGTTCCCTAATCAAAGAGATTGCCGCAGGACATGATTTGAACCCAGAGCCCTCTATTTTCAAGGTGGCCATCCTGACCCCTAAACTGTCTGACAGCCACACTTGAGGTTATTTTTGAGATGTATTCCCAGCTCCTCTAATCTATTCTGCCCTGTTAGTTACTCTGAAATGAAGAGATGGACTGTCTCCCATGATGCACTGCTGCCTATTGTCTAGGTGAAGAATTGAAAGTGCTGAATGGTTGCAGAGCCGCGTGTTTGTTGTCCTCTGAATGCGGCACATTTGTTGCCAGCTTTTGCTGGAGTGGCTGAAATGGTTGACACCGGGCAGACCTGTGTAGCACCTGCACAAGCTCACCTGAAACATGTGTGGACTGTGGCAAAGAACCCAGGCAAAAACGCAAAAGATCATGCAAACTCCCTGTGCCACCGTGCCATCTTTTCTGGTCATGCCGACTCAGATTTGCATGGTAAAATCCTTCTGTGTGTTTGTGTCCACATGCTCCTACACTGACCTGCAAGTTCCCTTTCGTGGGGGTCAGAGACAGGAATGTAGGGCTAGTCCCTCAGGACCCTGAGGTGTGGCGTTCATTTCTCAAATCTTCCATCTCCTGCAGGCACAGGAAGAGATGGAAAGGCTACCGATGATTGATTTTGAACAAGCTTATTCCTGTAGGCAATGGAGTGGAATGGAAGCACACACAGACTCCTGAATCAGGGCACATTTCACTACATGGTATACTTGGTAACCATCTATGTGACAAATAAATTCTTCTGATCTTTGATCTTAGGCACCAGTGCTTAGATGAGGGTTTAAATTCAGCACAAATTTGTTGGACCTGGGATGTTGAGTCCATGTTCGCATGTATATCACATGCAAATTACAGTCACATGACAACTATGACCTTCATCTGCAGGGGGTGTGATGGTCAGCCCTAACACCGCACTTCTTCACACCAGCCGTCTCAACCCTAACAAACTACTTTTTCCTCAGTTTAGTTTATTACTGTTGTGTTTTCTCTCCCTCACATTAGTGCTTTTCTCCATGAATTTATCTGTTTATTTTTCAGCATGAATCCTATACATGTTTTTCCAAATACTAGCCATGTTACCCAATGTTACTTGGATCACAAGAAGTAAACATTGGACAGGTAAAAAGTAATAATAGTATATAAGTAATTATATATCACAAAACTTTTACCTTTAAACTTGCTGCATTTAATACATGAGTATTATTAGTTCTCTGTACCTCAGCTGCTCAACTGGCCCATTTGTCCTCATCTGGTCAGATTAGCTCAGAACTGCCTGCTGGCACACATTGCTTATGTGTTTGTGTTTGTACTTGTCTGTCCTAAGAAGCTTGACCAAAATACCGATGATAAGCTGTGCATGTGCTTGTTCCATGTTGTCTCCGTGTATGCCTCCAGTCATAGCTTGACAATGCATTTCAATCCTGGATGCCTGGAGAGGCCCATTTTTAGAAACCCCCCTCCACCTGCCCAGTATTTGGTAGGTAATAAGGACAAAGGTTTGAGCTCAAAAACCTCACTTGGCTGAGAAGTATCACTATACCAGATTTTAAGCCTGTGGCTGTGAAACAAAGGTGAATAAACAAAGACATAAGCTTTATTGATGTAGTAGGGATAATTAAAACCCTGAGCGGACGCAAGGTGAGATGTGAAGCTGGAGCTCTGAATTATTTCACTTTCAAATTCAGATCAGCACATTTCACCTATTTTCAATTTTAGCAGCAACTATGTTTTAGCTGAACGTTTGTGATCCAGCTTCTTTTATACTCCTGTATGAACAAACAGGACACAACGGGAAGTTTATGGTACTTTCTAGCAGCAGACACCTGTTGTCACAGCTCTATACACAGCAGCAATAATAAAAGAGGGGGTCAGATCTGTTTACTTATAGACCTGATCATACAGAGTTTTGCTCGAAGGGTCACGTATGGGTCGCAGCTTATTTACGACCCCTGAGGACAGAGCTGTTTTCGCCATACTGTCACCAAGGTGAACCCTGGTCCTACTCTCAGTTTGTTTACACCAAGTAGATGCAGCGAAGATGTGGCTTTCATGCTCCAGCGAGACTTTGGGGTCCCCAAAGACCCTTGTGAGGCCACCGGGCCCCTGACCGACCAATTAGTGTGAGTGTGCGTGAACCAAATGCAGATCAGCAACTCTGAGACATGTCCTTCACATGTTCAGAGTAGCACACAGTTTAAATGTATCTCAATGCATTTACATGTTAGATATAACACTGTTCACAACTTCAGATGGCTGTACTGTATTTTACTAATGTGACCAGAGTCGTTTATCACATCCCAGAGTAACAACCACAGATACACCTTCTGACATACAAGGTTCTGCTGTACTAGTCAGGGTCATGGCAATCCGGAGCCTATTCCAGAATCACTGGACGCCAAGCTGCAAAACTACACCCTGGATGGGACAGTAGTCCACCACAAGGTGTAATATAAACTAAGAACAAAGTAGAAGTGCAGTTTTAGAGTGCTAGTATTCACCAACAGGGGGCATCCTAAAAATCACCTGCAAAGTTTATGAGGGGAGGAGTGTTTGGACTGGACTTTGAGCTTGGCGTCTGGGTTGCTGAGAGGGGATGTAACACCTGCACGTGTGTGCACGCACACACTCCCAGCCCCATACCGCAGGAAAGGGTAGGGGCACTGAGAAACTCTGTAAATCAGTATGATCGATGCAGTGTCCCCTTACGTGACCTCGGCATGAGACCACACGTGCCAGAAACGCCTCCAATCTCCCTGAGCCTCTGCTGAGGGATTTGGCAGCAACGCCAAGGCAGCTGAGCCCTGAGTCACAGCTGAGGAAGCTGAAGCTTCTGGAGATGGTGGGGGGTGTAAAATAATTGTGCTGCTCCCCAGGAAAGATGCTGCTGCAGACTCTGGGCCAGGATTGGTGTGCAGACAGGCTGATTGTATAAAAAGGGATTTCCCCTACAGGTCCCCTCCTCTACATTTACATCCCATCCACTGAACTGGCACTGTCATCTGTACTGGTGGTGCGTGGCTGTTTTGGGTTACTGTTGGGCCTTGAAGCCTCTCCCCTGCTTCACACACCCCGATTATACTCCAGAGACTCTGCCATTTTTTGTCCACGCTAGACGTGTTTTCATCTGCATCTCCCAGATTGTTCATGTTACAATACTGAATCCTATTGTCCTTTACATGACATTCAAATGATACCATACGTTTCAGGGTGGATTAACTTTTCATAAGTTGTAAAACTACAAACTCAACCAAAACATTGTTTTGCTGGCCTCAGGAGGTTACTATTTACTGGAGGGCTGACTGCAGAGCGGCAAAGGAAGCTAACTTTTTTACACAGACATGTCCCTCTGCTAGCCACAACTAGCATTTTAGTACAGGCTGCATTCAAGAGCCAACTGGATGAATGACCAGCTTATGCCACGTTTCTACCCCTCCGGAGCCCTGAACTGCTTGACCCTTGGTAAAAATAGCATACCTGCTTGACCCGAGTGTGCGAGGGTGTAATGGCAGCCCACAATAAATGGCCAATTACCATGTTCGTTGCACGGCATTCAGGGGCGATTTTTTTTTTTTTTTTTTTTGTGGAACATGTACAATTGTAGACAAGCTGGGTGTAAAGGATGAGCTAAGGTTTGAAAGGAGTGGGATGTTGCACTCCTGAGAGGGGTTGCAGCTTATACATATGGGAAGGAACATAGCAAATGGGCTTTGGGAGCCTCTATTGAACCCCTCCCCAGAGAATTGAGTATTCCTTCACTATGGGTGAAGGGGTTACCACGGTAACAGAAAAGCTGGCAGCAGCATCTTGAGTAGCAGGAGGAGGAGGGGGAAGAGGCAAGGTCTATGAAAAGGTTGGAAGGGGGGGCTGAAGGAACCATTTCCACCCACCCTCTTGCCCTCCCCTTCCCTATCCATCCATTGACTTTCTTCTGGCTTGCTGTCAATCAGCTGCTGGCTGGATTTTATCCCGCCTTTTGATTGGCTGCAGGGGTTCCAGCCCCTTGACCAAACTCATCAGTGTGGAGTGCTGTGATTGGCTGGAGTGCAGCTGCAGTGAGGATGCAGTTTTTTCCTGCATCACTCTACGGCGTTGCGGAACCGGCAGGGAAACGGTGGTACACGCAGGGAGAGATGTTGTCGGCTGGTTGTCCTTCCTCCTCTGTGTTTTCCTCGCGTTTCTCATTCCTGACTTGCAGACATTGATGGAAACTCAGAGATAAGTGCAGTCCTGATTTGTTCTCTTCCTGCTTGCCATTGGAGGGATTTCCTCACCAAGTCAAAGTGGAAGCCTTTCTGTTGTGATGCCGTGCAAAATTGCGGGGCGGGACTTCTAGGGGGCACTCAGCTGGTATAGGGAGTACAGAGGAAGGCCCGGAGGAGGAGCAGGGGAAGAGCCCACCAGACCCCGTGACTTAAGGAATCTCCAGACTACCCTTGTAGAGTCTAGTCCTAGTCTGCGGACGTGTGTGAGTGAGAGATTACCTGAATGAATTTGTGAATTTATGCATTTGTAAGTGACTCCTGTGTGTTTATCCTTGGTAAGTTTTTTTTTTTTTTTTTTTTTTTTTTTTTTTTTTTTTGTTTTGTTCCTGCATGTGCATGCAGTATACTTGAGTGCACACCCCCATCAGTTGTGTGTGACTTGTGTCTTGGTGTTAACAGTGTTAATAGAGTGTGTGTCTCCTGGCATGTCCCCATGTGGTTCTGTGTATGCCTGGCACTCGTGCAGTGTCCATTTGAGTCAGCATCCACGCTTCTCTCTGTGGCAGTGCCCCCTTGGTAAGGGATGCTGCAAGGCCTCTGGGAGTCCATTTCCCGCTGGCTGTCAAGAGCCGGGGAGGCCTCGTGCGAGCTGGCGGCAGAAGGCTGTGCCGAGGCCCAGTTCAACACGGGGCACTCTAGGAGAGCAGAGGAGGTGGAAGAAAAGGCAGGGCGTGGAAGTGAGACCCATTTGGACCCAACGATAAGGAGCAACAAGAATGCTGGCCTCAATAAGAAGACTACAGTTCTGATCATGGTGGCTCCACCACCGGAGTTCAAACAGGTATAGCATCATAGGGCCAGTGGCAGGTGGAACACCTCCTCCTCCCCCAGCTGGACACAGTAGAGGGTTGTTGTTGAGTGCCGTTGAGCAAGTGTTGACCCTATAGACAGAATCAGTCTGGAGAGTTTTCTCCATGTTTGTCCATAGTACTACAAGGGTTGTGTCTGTTGTCGTTGTGATTAAGTCCAACGCTCTGGTGGCTACTTGCAATCTTCTTTTTCCTCCAGCATCAAGTTTAAATTAAGCTTAGCTCTGTTGAAACCATTTGCTGAACATTCAAACCTTGCCATACTCATGGGACTTAAACCCACACTCTTTGTTAACAAGCTTCAGTACTGTGCCCATTACACTGCCTGCTACATCTGTGCTGTGAAAATATCGTTCCTCATACTGGACTTACGCCTTTGTTTCCTCTTGTTGGGTAGAGGTAGACAGTTGAGGTTTATCTGCCCTAATCGTATTTTCAGTTGCAGCATTTGAGGTCACCTCTTCAGATGCGGAAATTGCATGTCAACAGTGGTAAGTCCCCTAGTGGTACAATATGAGTTTTAAAGCATGCCAACTAATGCGCACAAATTTACACACTGACGGTAACTGGGAGGCCTATCCACCTGGAAGCAGCATGTCTTTGTGCAAAACTTGAGAAAACCCGAGTGACTGGAGAAAAGTAACTAGAATGTTTGCATTACTTCATCTGAATCATTTTGGAGGTTAGCCAACCAACTTGACACTTGATATCATCTTACCTAGCAGGTGGTCCATTAGTATTCTGATGCAAAGTGTTCTCATGTAGGCTGCCAACTCACTCCACCTGAGGCCATAACAACTGGAGCTGACTGGCAAGTAGGCTATATTTTGAGAAAAAAAATCTTTTGACCTGACAGTCTTCATGTTTTCCAAGAGTTTGTCCCAAGCTGGCTCTGTGGGGTAACAATATATATTAAGTTTGAGGCTGAGGGGTTCTTTGAATAAGCACCTGAGAAGTAGATGCCAAGTAAGGGTGCTTGAAGGGAACTATTTAGACTGGCATGAGTTCCTATGTTGTCAGTCTTGCTTCTTTTGCACAGCAATAAATTCAGGGTCCCCGGTATCTCCTCACCCACCTCCTTAATGTCTGAAGAATGGTAGGGTACAGCATTTGTATCACCAAACCCCCTATCCTTCCAACCTTTTACTACTAGCAGACACATGGGACTCAGTCCAAGACCAGCGTTTCCTAATACAGTTAACACACAAAACTATAACTTGTGTTGGCCCAATTAGAACAGGTCCCAAGCAAAGTGTTAACAAAGGGCAACATGAGAACAACCCACCATTTTTATCAGCTAGTATATTGGAACATCTCTTTATTTATTATAACATAAAAAAAAAATCATTCCTTGCAAGTTTGGTGTACATGCTGTTTGCTGATTTGACCAGTATCTATGCAGACAGAAAAGGGGGGGGGCAAATTGACTTGTTTACCTGCTATGGTCTGGCATGCCATCGATGGTCTCTGAATGCCACGCCATCAGTTGAGTGGGAAGTTATTTAATGTGAATGGATTGCTTGTTTACTGTGTTTCCTGCCACTTGCTGTGACCATGTCTGTGGTTTTTGTCATTGCCCAACCGTAGAAGGAAAAAAACATTGCAGGCTCTGTGTTACAGTCGCATGGTCTTGAGCTGAGGAACGTTGCTGTCATTCAGCAGCAGGAAAAGTCTTCTGTTTCTGGCTTGTTTACAAAAGCTGCTTAATTAAACACGGGACCCTTGGCAGTCTTTCCAGGGGCTTGTTTGAAGACGTCTTGGTCATGGTGGAAAGCAAGAGATTGGTGCAGGGTGACACTATGAGGGGGTGGGTTCAGAGCCAGACCTCCCACGCCATCAACTGATTCCCCTGCAACTAGCCGGAGGGCTCAACATTTTGTACCAGTCCAACTTTGGCACATACTAGAAATAGAAATTCACATCATATTTTTTAAGTTTTAAAAAATCCTTGTAACTTGTAATCAAAGAGTGGTATTCGGCACCACGTAAAAGGAAGCATACAAAGGTACGACTCAATAACAGCAATGTACTCGGGGCCATTTCACTTTATTTTTCACACATTTGACCACTTTCCAGCAATAAAATGCAAATTAGTAATTTTACGCTTTTTAAAATTATTACAAATGGCGGTCTTCATTTTACAAATTTCCTCATATTTTACTTTGTTGTTAGAGCTGAACAGCCCTGCTGACAGTTTTATTACTTTATTTTGTAACCTAATATAGTTACATGTAAACCAATAGTGACAACAGTATTTAGGAATGTTTCCTGTCCCCACACGTACATGTACTTCATTTTCATACACTGGATAGACTGTTCCAGAGCTTTTGGCCAAAAGCTGCAGGGCCATTCCCTCGCTACCTGCACCACGACTTGAGATCTCTGGTTCACATCCTGTGTCTGGTTTCAGGTAGTAACTGAATTCTGTGGAAAATGCATCTCCTTCCAGGTCAAACCTGCCTCGGTGGGCCCAAGACTCTGGCGACAGTTATGACTTCATGCCACGGTGGCTGTTGCGAGGCACATGATGCTCAGCCAAACATCATCTTTCGCCTACTTTGACAGTCATGTAGTCTTACTGTGTTATGACTACATTTTATTTTGACTTTATTAGGGCTTTTTAACCACTCTCTGATGACTAATGTAGAATCATCCATTACAAGGCAGTAACAGCATTGCAACGTCTCAGAGGGGGAAATGACTCCTTATGTCAGGTAGGAGTTGACTGTCATTTCAACCCTGTTTTGTTTCAACACAGTAAAACAAAATAGCGTTCCTCCAGGGTCAAGGTGCAACGTAACACAGAGTGCAAATAAGTAGAAGACATAGTGCAATATACAGGGAGTGTGAGATACTAGGGATTGGGGGGTGGGGGTAAACTAGATACTATAAATATAAGACAGAGACAGCACAAATATGAAGTTAACAGAAAATGAGCAACAGTGGGATCTAAGAAAAACCATCAGTATTCCCAACACAGCAAAAGCACCTGACTTGAAACTGCAGACAGGTTCACCTGCAGGGTAGAACAACTGATGTAAGGGCATTTGGACTGAATACACGTTTTAAGCGGCATCTCCAGAAGAGCGAAACGAACCTGACGTTTACTTATTTTGACGCTTGACTGGGCCATTTTGTGAGGGTAGGAAATCCAACCCACGCACTCCATTGAGCCGAAGGGCTAAAAAAAACAGTCAAGTCAGAGTTGAAGTCTCTTCACCCCAAACTTTGGAGCTCGAATTTGTAAGCATTGCAATGAATTATGAATTACTCACCAAATAAACATTTCCTTCTCCCTTTGCGAATCTTCCGACGGCTCCTGAGGACGGGAAGGGGCTGGACCGATTCCCGCCGTTTAGATGCGCGGTCGCTTCGCCCAGTAACGCGGTTCTACGGTTCACTGTGGTTTGGACCTACTGTCAACCCTTTTGCTTTAAATTCATCGTATGGGTTCTGCACTTCAATGCTTTAACACGTTCAATATGTTGTTAATAAACGAGCTCATACTGTTGGGTCAATTAAATGAGGCTTTAATATTTTTTTTTTTATCCTTTAGTGGTGGTGTGCAAGTTCTTACCGTCACGCTTAGATATTTTTTTCCAAAGATAAACTACTCAATTTATAAGACAAGTACAAACTTGTACACGGTATGAGTCAATGTGTGTCCGCTTCGTTTTCGGTCAACGCGAACCCGCCTCCCTGCCATTTACTGGTTTGCGGCGGAGAGAACAGAGCCGCTTTTCTGCTGAATTCCTCCCGTCTGCACGAAGGGGGCAAGCTGCGTAGGAGTTAGTTCCGAATTGGCTACTGGAGCTGCCAATCATAACATAGACTAAACAGTGTTTTGATTTGGACCAATCAAAAGGCATGTGTCAGACCCGGGAATCGCAGTGGGCGGTGCTCTGAGAGTCTTGCTCCTCACATGTTGCCGGCTTACCGGCATTTCAGCGAGGAGCTGAAGTGAAAAGCGGGTGACTTAGTGTGAGAATGACCCTTATTTGTTGGTATTTCGAACTTTTTAATGTATTTTTTTAAAGCAACATGCTTTGCCTGTGTTTTTACGTGCCGGTTCCGGTCACGGAGCAGACCGAATTTGAGTATTTTGAGTCAAAGGGACTGCCGTCCGAACTGAAGGCGCTCTTCAAACTGAGTTTGTTTCTGCCTTCCCAGGAGCTTTCCACGTACCAGACATGGAGGAAGGTACACTCTTATCCCCCTTTTCACACTTTTTTTTTTTGTTACACATTTATCACACTTTAGTGCGACCATAACTGCAGTAGCCTGCAATTTTGTTGGATTTCAGACGCTAACAATGGTCGCCAGCGGTCTCTGCAGCTCATTGTTGGGCGATGAATGCAGCAGCTTTCCAGTTCATTCTCACGAGTTTCTCAATGATAAATGCTTGAAATTTATTATTTTATATCAGGGAGGCTTGGCAGTATTCATATACAGAGAATAAATTAAGCCAAACGTATGTCCAGAAGCAATTTAGAGTTTCGTCCAGTTGTTAAAATGTGCTTTTATTTGTTCATTTGTTCAGTAAAGGAGTCCAGGTGTTTCATCTCTGCCTGTTGGAAACATGTCTGGTGGCGTTTTGCTACGTCACACTAAACTTTGGCACCTATAAAATAATCTTATTAGGGCCCGAGTTGCTGGTGTTCATAACTGTCTGTTTCTCTGGTTTCAAAAAGGGAAAACATGACTGGAATGTTAATATAAAAGTAAGTGGCGGAAGTACATTGACTGCATCAGTTGAACTGGCTATGAGACAGCTTTTGCTGCTTAAGTCAGGTATGGTCCAGGCAAAATCGGATCGCCATCATCGTGACCAATTCACTTAGCTGACGCTTTTCTCAGAATAACAGTAGTGTTAGGTTTGTATACTAAGCTGCTCGGCTTATACAGCTAGGCAAATTCTACTGTATTAATTCAGGATAAGTACCTTAGCCGAAGAGGTGGTATTTGAACTTGGGCCCTTTAACTATAAGGTGTAAACAGCTGTGCCACCCACAGAATAATATGACAGCAGTCATATTCTTTTTCTTTATCATTGAGCCCAGTCTCTTCTCTGAAATCGAGCATGTGGCTTTTTAACCAGAGAGCTTCATTACCATTTCTACACTACAGATACCTGTGAACAACCTGGTGAAAGAAGCTAAGAACCCCCTTCTAGGAAAAATGTCTGTAAATAAATTCTGTGAAAATACTGCACTGTAACTTGACTGCATTCATGCAGAAAAATGTTGTTGATGGTTTTTAAAAACTTGTGTATTTTTGTACAGTATTACTTTCAAAGCAACCCTGTAGCTAAGAGCCTCTCATTTCATTCGGTTGAGGTTTTGTTTAATTCTTGCCAATGTTGCGGTGGAGGTGATTTCGTAAGGACCTGGACAGCCGTTTCGCTTGCAGGAAGCACAGCTGTCCGGTTTGTGCTGGAAACCTGCTTTACAGCAATGCCTAACTCAGTGGAAATGGGGATTTTAAGAGTTGGTTTAGTTTTTAGTTGAGTAAACAGTCAAAAAAAAAAAACCCCAGCTGGTTGGAAGCAGCGACAACTGGGCATCCTGATGGGTATCTCCTTTCCTTAGCTTGTTGGTGGGAGACAGGAGACAGAAGCCAGGCGGTGGAGTTGGTTTCTGAATATGGTGGGCACATTAATGCTTTCAAATCCTGTCCCACACCAGGTGAGCCCACTATGTGGCCCTGTCTGTAGGTTAAGGGGGTAAAATCAGTTCACATGAGTTTCTGTTTAAGCAATACCTAAATAGGCCTGACTGACTACACACTGACATTGATTTGTCATTGGGATCTATCGTGCCATTCTCTGCATCTCGGTGAGCACAGGGTTCAATGTCTTAATCCAGGTTGCTAATAGGTGTCTTCAGTCCCTACGCAGGGGTTCACTTATGTTCAAAGCCCTCAGTTCTAGTGTGAACCCTATTCAAGGTTGAGTTACATCACATTTATTGGTGCTCAATGAGGTTTGTAGGCAGTGGAGTCACATATCCAGTTGTCAATTGAGGGTCTTTGCAGCAGTCGGGATGTTTTCCTCAACTTCTGTGACCACGTACAGAGACGTTTCATTGGTTAAGATTAGAAACTAATGCTTCCCAGGAAGCATTCAGACAGACCTAAGCTCAGCATTTATACTAGATCAACCATTGTAAATGAAACGTGGGGGTAACAATGTGGACTTGCCTCCTACTTTTCCTACACCTCATGTGTCAACAGATCCATCTGAATAATTTATTTTTGGTTTTCAATTAAGGAACTGGAACTGGTTGCTGGTCAAATTCCCCAGACAGGTCCGGTTGTGGCACTTCTGACAGATCGCATTAGTAGATACCTAGATGTTGGAACTTGTTAAAAATCAAGCTGTTGAAGGGTGTGAAATGGTGGTGTGATGTCCCCAGTGACTCGCTCGGTTCAACTCTCTTTTAAGTCCTCGATAAGGTTCTCCAGAAGCCAATGTTTCAGAAGGCCAAGACAGGGCAGACAGGAAATGTTGGACACCCAGGACAAGTAAATACTGACTGCTTTTATCATAACTGGGACAGGTGTAAGATATTGCGCTTGACACATAGTGTTTACTGTGCTCAGGGCATCGCCTTGCTTATGTAAGTCCTTCCTGTTCAATGGCCTGAAAGTCATACACACACTTACACACACACCCGGGCTGGCAGGAGTCATCAGACAGGTTGTTGGTGTACTTTGTTAATGGATTCTGTCACCTGCACTCTTTGTTTGCGGAGAGGAATGGTGCCCGTGTGGCTTTTACATCTCAGATCCCTCACGCTTGGGTGAATCCAAGTCCAAATTAGCTTTAATTACCCAGAAGCCCTGTTTTCCTCGCTTCTCGAATGACCCCTTCCATTCTGCAGACACTTATGTAAGTCCTACACTTGCACATGTTGTTGTTCAGTAAATTGTGCATCCCCCCCCCACCCCTTGTACGTGCAGAAAATTGTGAAGGCTGGAGACAAGGACCTAGATGGGCAGCTGGACTTTGAAGAGTTTGTCCACTACCTTCGTGACCATGAAAAGAAGCTGAGGGTGGTCTTCAAGAGTTTAGACAAAAAGAACGATGGTAAGACTTATTTGGGTTGACGGAGTGACCAGCCGACACCTTCCTTCATCTTTAGAACAGCATGAATTCAGCAACAGGCTGCTGGACACATTCCGCAGGGTTGAAACCACATGATAGTTGGCTGACCCTGACGAGATGTGTCGGGTCAGCAACAACATTCTAGTACTTTGCAGCCTTCAAACAATGTTGAATTGGTAATAAAAAAAACCTAATGTCTGCAAAGAAAACATTAGTTCCCCACAACATTACACTGCCACCACCAGTCTGTACTTTCTAGGTTGTACCTATTTTGGCGAGTGTAATTGTACTGTTTAACAAATGTAGGACCACCTGATTTATAGCAGTAGCAGCAGGTAGAGAGACCTTCCCCGTTTCTGTAATAATGACTGATGTTCTCAATAGGCTTCCGTGTTTTCATACTGCTGTTCAACAACCTTTGTTGCTCTTACTTGGTCTTCTTGCATTTTATTGAACTCCTGAGCTGCTGTGTCAATGTTGCACATGTCTCTACAGGCCGTATCGACTCACAGGAGATTGTGCAGTCCCTGCGAGACCTTGGCGTACACATCTCTGAGGAGCAGGCAGAGAAGATCCTAAAAAGGTGGGCTGCCAAGAAATAGGAGGATATTGGGGTGTCCTATTGGTATAAGTGTGTTAATCAGTCTATCGTGTGTCGGCGTCCCCCCGAAAGACAGTCCAAGGCGGACTACTTGTAGCCGACTGTGGGGATAATTTCTATCGTGTGGTGCTCAGGTGATCACCCCAGTCTAGGTTTACCTTTCCCTGCATGCCTGTATCGGTGTCCAGAGTTTGACTTGAAATCCGAGCCTACCTTCCTAATGACCAGCTTCAGACTGACCTGCTGCATGACCAGTTCCTGCAGGGTTGAACCTGTACTATCCGGATAAACCAAATTATTCAGCCATTCAATTAAAAGAAACACTTTCTGTTCCAGGAAGTCTATTTGGTCTCTGGTGCATTCTGGGAAATTTGTCATTTAAACAAAGGAACAAGTTAGTAGATCTGTATGTCTGGGGATGAAGTCAGTTGCACCTGAAAGTGCAGTGTGTGCCCGTGCATACACACATACAGGGGTTTCCCCACAAAGTATTTGCTATAGTGTGGAAGGGGTCTGTGAATCATTCCCACAGTTGCACTAGTCGCACTTCCTCGGCATTCCTTTGTGCAGGAAGTTGTCTCGTTCCTGTGTTTGTGGTTTTAACTGTTTGTGTACCTCCTCCCCCCCACCCGCCTGAACACTACTGCTTGTCTCAGAATCAGGAGGGGCCATGTCTGTGCTCCTATCATATAGTAAGTAGTAGACTGCACTCCTATTGCTTGGCTCTCCCCAGCTTGTTTACTGCCACCCTCCCTCCCCCTCCATTCGACAAATATATTTAATTATTTTTGTTTGATGGAGCAATCTGTTCATCGTCCAAAACTGCTACCCAAAATACCTGTATACTGGCTTCTACCCTTATGAATGCAGCTGGGGTGGGAGGTCTGTTTTCAGCTTGATTTGCAGGTTATTTCCAAGTTACTTTTCCTTCAGTTTACTCACTGGTTGGTTTCTGTAAAAACCTGATGTTTTAAAAATTAAAATGAATGCTATAGTAGACTTTTAATATTTTACTTTGAGCTGCAATAAAATTATAACCAATGTAGACAGCCTGAAAAGTATAGTTAAGATACAGGCCGAGCATGGTTGCTTCTGAAGGAAATGCTGCATTTGAGCAGCTTGTCAGTTGTTTTCTTTATCATTCTTTTTTATTTCTTTTGCAAATAGTCCCATCCACATATACAACTGGTGTACACATGCACACTCTGCATGCATGACTATCTGAAGGACAACATTTCTTTAAATGCCGTGTGGTCTCTTACCAATAGTATGGACAAGAACGGCACGATGACGATTGACTGGAACGAGTGGCGCGACTATCACCTCCTCCACCCCGCCGACAACATCCCGGAGATCATCCTGTACTGGAAGCACTCGACAGTAAGGCGGTCCATCTGGGCTCTCCCCAACTTCAGCAGAATGTGTACTCACAATAGGAGTAGCAAGACAAAGATGGGGGGGGGGGTGTAAATCTAAGCTTAGAGGCTTCTGGTTCACCACTGGAGTCTGATGTGGAAAAGCCCTTAGTTGTCATACAGAGGCTTTCAATTCAAATACATCTGTTGATCCCTTCATGCTATTAAACATGTGGAGCATTTATCATTGTGCTTTTTACAAACAATCAGGATTACCGCACGTGGGGTATAAATGCTGCAAAGGCGAGTTTAATTACAAGCGGTCTCACACTTCTCTTCTTTACTGTCAGCTCACCACTATTGTGAGAAGTAGTGGAAAATTGATATGTGAAGAAGATGCAATTGTTAATAATAGCCCGCTGGATATTTGAATGTTCGTAACTCACTTGTTTGTAAGATGGAGAGTGCTTGTGTTCTTATTCAGTGGGCTTTCTGAACTCTTTTGTTTCATTGAGCTGGCTTTATCGTGGTTGAGTCTCCTCCAGTAAATATGTGAAGAAGACAGTGGTGTGTGAGAGGAAGGCCCCTCACTAGGTTCCTATGCAGACTAGAAGCGGCAAATGCCATCTGGTGCAACACCCCTGCAGGACAAACCCTTCATGGTGCTCAGTGTGGACAAATGCTATCCGCGTTACACGAAAGGCCTCACCAGATGAGATGTTCACAGTTTAGTGACACTTCCCCCCCCCCCCATGCCTTCACTGGCATCTGGGATACCTATGTAACATCTGTCACTGTTTCGTAAATGCAGCTGTCCTGTCCCATGGACTCAGCTGTCAAAACACCGTCACTGTAGCTTCCTCTGACTGAACCCATTGTTACGGCTGCTGAAACCAAAACACGTGAACCATCACGATTTGAAAAATGTCTGAATGTTCTTTGAAAATTGCTGCTTTCCAAAGTGGGTCATCTTCTGGACTGTTTAATTTAGCACACATCTCGCTCCTGTGCAGATATTTGACGTTGGAGAAAGTATGTTGGTGCCAGACGAGTTCACGGCTGAGGAGCGAAACACAGGGATGCTGTGGCGACACCTGGTGGCTGGAGGAGGAGCCGGCGCTGTGTCACGGACATGCACGGCCCCACTCGACAGACTCAAAGTGCTCATGCAGGTGAGTGGAAAAGGTTAAAGCTGCTGTACAGGTAATAAAATTTTTTTTAAAAAATGATGAACTGAGATTTTGCTATTGAGGTTTTGGTTTGGGGAAAAACCAAAAGAGCACAAGATGGCATACTGGTGAGCACTGTCATTTTGGCTCGAGAAATCCTAAGTTTGAATTCCATCTCCTGTGAAGGTTCTGTGGATCATGGTAGTTTACCCTGACCTGATGGAGTAAAAATAACCTTGCTCCATAAGTTATTGTGACTGTTACTCTTACCAGACGTTTATACATTTGGAAGAATTTATTATTTATAATTTGTCTGCTTTTCTGAAGGGTCCTGTGTAACATTAAAGCAAAAACATTGTCTTCTGTCATCATTATTCCTCAGTTAACCTGGCACTTTTCTCCTGAGCAATTTACAGAGTGACGTTTCTACATTTACACTGATTTACCCATTAATACAAATGGCAAATTTTTTTGGTCAGTTTATTGCACCTTGATTAAGGGTGGTACAAATGAAGTGGGGGTTCAAGTCCAGAATTGCAGTTGCATTTCTCAAATCTAACAGACTTTTATTTGAAGCAGTTTGTAAGAAACTTGTGGTTTTGCACTTTAACCTGAAGGTCAACAGCACTGTCCTTTTGGGTATTTGTATCTGTGCTCCCTGCAACTTCCACTGTTCATTGCTCTTCGAACAGGTCCATGCATCCAGGAACAACACCATGTGCATCACGGGGGGCTTCATGCAGATGATCCGAGAGGGGGGCATGCGTTCACTCTGGCGGGGCAATGGAATCAACGTCGTCAAGATTGCCCCCGAGTCTGCCATCAAGTTTGTTGCTTATGAGCAGGTAAAGTCTGTTTTCCGCCAAGCCCCTGTCGTACAAAGCAAGCTGTGGTATTTTCTGTACTGTCCAAAGTCTTGTCCCTGTGCCATAATCTACTGTCCATTTTCAGATAAAGCGGCTGATTGGCAGCAACCAGGAAACACTGGGGATCATGGAGCGTCTGGTGGCTGGATCTCTAGCGGGAGCCATTGCTCAGAGCAGCATCTATCCAATGGAGGTGAGCCAGAGAGAGGCTAAGGTTTGAAACCTGGTCTGATGACTGTGATCACGAGAATTGTCAGTGTTCACAGGCTCTTGTTTCTCTGTCCCAGGTTCTGAAGACCCGACTGGCCCTGAGAACAACCGGTCAGTACTCAGGCATCGTGGACTGCGCCAAGCATGTCTTTCAGAAGGAGGGCCTGGCAGCGTTTTACAAGGGTTACGTTCCCAACATGCTTGGAATCATCCCTTACGCTGGCATCGACCTGGCTGTGTATGAGGTGAGGTCACACGGACCTGTTTGTGTTCTGGTGTTTGCTTACCGTAATTGGTTGGAAATTGTCATGTGACACACCTTTACCGATTTTTTTTTTTTTTTTTTTTTTTTTTTTTTTTTTTCCCCCCCCTTCTCCCTGCCCAATAGACACTGAAGAACACCTGGCTGCAGCGATATGCCACCGACAGCGCTGATCCCGGCGTGTTCGTCCTGCTAGCGTGTGGCACCACGTCCAGTACTTGCGGCCAGCTGGCCAGCTACCCACTGGCGCTGGTTCGAACTCGCATGCAAGCACAAGGTGAGTGCAAGGCTCATGGCTGCACAGAGGGTGTACTGTCACTAGATACTTGGGTCTGAATTTTGTGAGCAGTGTTTCCTGTTATTTACCACTGTGTTACATTTACTCCTTCACGTATATCACTGCCTTCCTCCAGAATAATGTACAAATTACAAGGTGCATTAAGTACATTTAACAACAAAGAGGTTCAAATACAGGTATGAACCTGTTACAAGTGGAGATTTTTACGTAAATTGTGCTTAACGTGATAAATTGAATAACAGAAATAATTGTTGCAGGGTCCCATCAGGTAATCTTAGCTGAAGTGTTGAATTTTAAGACCCATCTTGGATGTGAGGCATTCTACAGTGTTAAAAACAATTTTGCTTATTCTGACCACTTGTGGTGTAAAGATGGTCAAATGGCCTGAACTGGAGGAGTGCAGTAACCTAGATGTGGATTAGGGTTTCATTAAAGTCTTGGAGGTACCCTGGTGCTGTTTCCTTAGCCCCACTGAAGATTGTAACTAGAGTCTTGAACATGATATGACCAGTGGAAGGAGATGAGGATAAAGGAAACTTCAGACACAAAGATAGCCCAGGCATGTGTTATAAATGGAGAAGAGTAAGGGGCTGTTGATAAGGGTTGGGGAGTAGCACAAAATCCTGTAGCACTCTGGTCTAGAGGGAAGGTGGAGAAGAGAAAGAAGGAACGATACCAACATGGCGTTCCTCTTGTTGGCTGACATTAACAATTACTTTGTGCCTTTTGCCCCTCGTAGCTTCTTCAGGTGTCGGCCCTCAGATGACCATGATGGGGCTCTTCAGACACATCGTCCAGACAGAGGGTGTGATGGGACTTTACCGGGGCTTGACCCCCAACTTCATGAAAGTCATCCCAGCAGTCAGCATCAGCTACGTGGTCTATGAGAACCTCAAGTTGACCCTGGGGGTTCAGTCACGGTGAGGAGGCTTGCAGACTGGGAAAGAGTGGTGGGAAGGTCCACTCTGAGTGTTGCACAATCATCTCATTCTGTGAATGTCTGTGGGCGCGGCTTGGACACTGGCTTGGGAAGGAGAAGCTGAGGACTGACATGGACGCTAATGCCCTGCTGAATCAAGGGGAGAAAACCTACCCTTGCTGGCCCCCCCCCCCCTTTTTTTTTTTTTTTGCTGTCCATTTTACTGAATTAGTTCTTGTTATTGTCACAAAAGGCTTTGCTTGAAGTCACTACAAGCCCCCAAAAATCCCACTAATTGTACAAATAGTTTTATTTATATAATTCCCACCTGTACTTTTGCGGTTCTGACTAGAAGTTAGTGATACTTCATTGAGGACCAAGCATTGAACATTGGGGTCTGATCGCAGGAGAACTGCCGCAGTACTGGAACTCCCCAACAGGTGGCAGTGTTCGGCTTACCCTGGGTGCAGCTGGACTTGGAATATCGTTATGTACATTTATTTTTTAAAAATCTTATAAGGACTATTAATCAACCTTGTTTGTAATACATGAATTAATCTATCATTCCTTTATTTATGCATAGATATTTTAATAGCACACATGCTAATTTGTCACCTCCCATTGGCAAAAGTCATTTGTTTTAGTTGCTCATAATTCTTTTTTATTTTCTTTTTCTCATAAACTTACAATGAAAGATTGTAACTGTAGCTTTTGCAAGGAACCAAACTTGTAAAATCTTAAAAGATTGGTCGGGGGGGGCACATCTTGCCGAGAAAGAAAACAGCAAGGGTTGTTTATTTTTGTAGCTTTTAAACAAATATTTATTTTGGTGGAGCCTATTTTGTACATATTGCGAGTTAGCGTAATTATGAAATGACATATTTGGGTGACATTCGTTGTGGAACTCGCTTTTGGACTCCTTTTCGGCTACACAAAGTGGGGGAGATACTCCCCACTTGGAGAGGTTTCAAGTATAGAGTGGCTGCATATAGCCTGTTGGCTTCTCTCCCAGCCAGTTCCACTGAACCTGTTCAACTCTGCTAGAGTCTGAGGTTTAGAGGATAGCCTTTGAAAAGCCTCACCTGACCTCAAACCCCCACCCCGAGAGTATCCAACACAAAAGGCCACCACTGTGAATAGAACTGTCCTCTTTACTACACAGTATTTATAAACAAGCTGTCACCAAGCCGAGGTCTGTACACATTAATTGGATTAACACTTTAGCACTTTATTGTGATCTTGAACCACATGCGGTCGGTGTTTCCATCTGATCAGAAGTAGCCGGATATGGAGCAGTAAAGTAACTTATGGCATTGAATTGTTTCAGTGTAGGCGCATGGCTGTGAAAAGTCATATTTATTTAAGCATAATGCAGAGGAGATGATGGTCCTTTAAATGTCTGTTTGTTGTCAAGAAGGGAATGCAAACAACAATTTTTTTTTTTTTTTTTTATGTAATAGAATATCTGCTTAAGTCATTTAGTTTAGGAGTTGCTCCCTATCATGTTGAATGTTGGGTATATTGCTCATTGCTTGTTGCCTTATTCCGCATGAGACGTGTTGCTGTTTTCAGGCTTCACTGCGTTCACAGGAGCAGAAGGTGAGAAGGTGGATGACGGGCTTCTCGTTTTCTCAGGGAGAAGATATCACGGAATTGTTTATTTGCACTTCTCCTTGTCTCCTTAATGCCATTTTGGCCACAGCCGCTTCCCCTTTCTCCCGTTTTTGGCACTGCTGTGGTCATTCCGTCCCATTTCCGTTTGCATGCCTATTTTCTCCCACCTTCCTGAATCGAGGTGTTTATTGTGGATGACGAGGATGGTTTAAAACGAAGAAAATGTTCCAAAGCGGCCAAAGCAAAAATGCAACTCTAACGATAAGACTATGTGACATATCATAGAATTTCCTGTTGTCATTTTTGGATGCCTGTTTGGTCCTTTTCTGCTCAGTATTTTTATGGGTACAGATACAGGCAACTGGAGTTTTTTTTTTTTTTTTTTTTTTTTTTTTTTCCTTCTTCTTCTGACAAATTTGAAGGCAGACCAGCAGAGGCAAATTCCCGTCAGCTTTATTGAAACCTTTCTGTTCAGTGCGTGGTGTGTGAACCCATAGAGGCTTCGTCCAAAACAGCCGTGTCCTGTAGAGCATCCTGCTGTTTATGAACTGTGCACAACCTTGTAGAGCATCCCCCCCTCCTGCACGCCACAGAGAACTTCCCAGATGAGTCTGAAGTTTCGCGCCTTATATTTACTGCAGCTATCTGACAGCCTGGCACTACTGCTTGTGTAAACTTGAAATGCTCAGCATTGACTGACAATTAACATGTAATAAATATAGGAATATAAGGAAAAAAAATACAAGACAAAGAAGGGTCTCTTATGTAAACACAACTCTAGCTCAAGTGAGGAATCCAAATGTTTGTGTGGCAACACATCTGTACCGAGGCCTAACACTAGGTTTGTTTTGTCAAGGAGAATATTGTCATGGTGCAAAGAGCAATGCAAAAATTTTCAACAATGTTAATATTGTCCTTTGTAGAATACGAGTAAATGAATGTAAAGCAGAAGTATTTATGTTTATGGGAACAGCTGTAAAATAAAATTGTACTTGATTCAAGCGTTGAGTCCTTTTTGTCCCAGTATTTTTCTTGTGTTTGTATATTTTTCAGATGTAAAAGTGAAACCGTTCAGTTGCAGTCATTACAGCTAAAGGTTTTGGGTGCAATTACTTTTCCACATGTATGATTTTGCACCCAGAGGAAAGTGCTGTTTTCTTTCTACGTTTGTTCAATACTAGAGCTGACAAAAAGATCCAACCAAGTTTAATGTCTTAACAGGAAGAAAAGTGTAAAGGGGAAAATGTTTTTTCAAACAACTACTTTTACATAATCAGCACGATGAATTTCACGCTGGTAAAATGTTGATATGTCCTGCAATAGCCCTTCTGCAGCCTGGAGTGTGTACCTTGCTTCACAGCCCACATTTCCAGAATACTCTCTGGACTACCGTGGCCCTGCACTGGTCCGATGGTTATTGCTAAAGGATAAACCGACTTTTGAAGCTGGGGTTTCTCTTTATCAGTGGACCCTGTGTCATTTTCCCTTTTTAGCCATTTGCTGAAACCACTGCATGCTAAGCAGCCCCCTCAACAGTACAACGTCTGGTTCCATCGCAGGATATTTGGGTCACAAAGTTGCTTCTTCAGCCTCACTGACAGCAGTTTTTTTTTTTCTGCACATACATAGAAGTTTCTCGGCTTCCCAGCTCATGGGACTTGTTATCAGGACAAGAGGCTTTGAAACAAACCCAAAGGGGAGCAACAGAACAGATTTATGCCTTTCAGAGTCATTGTTAATTGGGCCTTAGTGTTGGATCCCCATTAATAACATTTTAATTGGGAGAAATTAAAATTTTCCATAATTCCATGGATGGACCCGGTTGCAGAATTCTGTTCTTTATAATATTAATGCTGTGTTTGCATTGCAGGCCACTTTGGAGAAAAGTGTCAGCTTAATAAATAATGAACTCTTGCTTTCTTGAATAAAAGATGATATAATAATTTAGCCAGCAAAAATTTGCAACATAACTGTGCTGCTCAGCTCCCGGTCAAGAATGTATCTCGGTTCGTTTTTTCAACGACAGCATGGTTGCCGAGTGCATTTTTTATATACAGTATTTACCTCTGCCTGTGTAATTTCATGTGTCAGACAGAAAATCCTCATTATTTCTGCCTCATGGAGAAAATTATTGACTTTTATAGCCTGACAGAATAAAAAAAACGGATTTCCTCATTACAACCTTATTGCAAAATGGAATTAGATGGATTATTGTATCACCGACACCTGCGGATGGGGCTTATTATAGGATTGGACCCCAGTGGCCTAGAATCTCAACAGGTGATTTTATTATAAGCCCGACGAGTCAGACGGAGCATCATTTCTTGGATGTTTTCTTACTGTGGGGACGCTGAGAAAAATCGTGCTCGCTGGAAGTACCAGCGGGATCTCCTTTTGTGAATCACTGCCAAGCACCTAAGCTCAGCGGGGTCTCCAACATACCACCCAAGAAGCCTGAAAAGATGACCTCACTGTGGACTCTGGGCAAAGATATCCAGCACACTACGGCGCATGGGATCCCGAACATCTTCCGTGCCCGGCACTGGTTCCGGCGCTCCTTGTGGGCTGTCTTCGTCACCTTCGCGTTCTGCTGTGCCATCTGGCAATGTCTGGAGATCATCATGACCTTCTACAGCTACCCATCTCACGAGAAGATCAGGCTGATCTCCGGTTCCAAGCTGATGTTTCCAGCAGTCACCATCTGCAACCTGAACAGTGTGAGACATTCATCTCTGAAGAGGAACTTTGCTTTGAACAACACATTCTTGGTGAGTTACCCGTTTTACCTCTGATAATATCTTGATGTTAGACCAACGGAAGCCAGGTTGTTATTAAGGAACATCATTTTTCTTGAGCTTTTTTTCAGATGTAGGTTTGAGTTCATCATTCTAGTGTCCCATGAGAACTAGGTGATGCTCCCATTTTCCCACTTTGATGCTCTTGCTCGTTGAACAGGACTTCTGCCTTGCCCAGCGGTGGAACAGCACCGGTTACCCCGGGGCGGCCAGAGACGCCACTAGGTGTGCGAGCTCCTTCAGCAAATTTGCATCAGAGTTCAACAGGCTTTCGGACAAGGAGAAGTTGGACATGGGCCACCAGCTGGAGGACATGCTCATATTCTGCAGTTATCACGGGCAGCCATGTAACACCAGGTGAGAGCCAGTTCCTATGAACTTACCCAACGGAGATGAAAATGAAACCACAGTATGTGTTTGCTGCTGCCACGAATTCAATGCCTTTCCTTCCACCCTCGTCATCTCCCCACCTCAAGTTTTTTCTCTGGATTTATCAACTACAAGTTCGGAAACTGTTACACCTTCAACTCTCGCAAGCAAACGGACATCCATGGTCGACCCATCGTGAGTGACCCACTGAACACGACGAAGGCAGGGTTCATGTATGGTGAGTTTGGAGGGCCGCTGTATCTTCGACATCACCATGAAATATCGCAGTATGTCCATCGCTTCTCACAGCATTGCTCTTTTTTCTGTTTTTGGTATCTGAAGAACCGCATGTGACCGTCAAAGTGTAAACGTAACCGGAATTATGTTCAACAATGAATTGCCCTCGGCAGGACTTCACCTGGAGCTCTTCATCCAGCAGATTGAGTACGTCAGAGACATCACCCACTCAGCTGGCATCCGCTTGCTCGTGCACGACCACTTGGCCACCCCTTTCCCCGAGGACGAGGGCGTCAACATCCCCCCAGGAACTGAGACAGACATCGGCATCACGAAGGTTAGGAAGACCAGGAGGGTGCGGGTCCACAAGGGGTTGAAGGGGCAAAAAAATGGATGCACTGTCCTCTTCCTTGCCATTTTACAAACACGGGTGGGACTGGAATTCTGTTCGTAATTCACTTTGGTTTATAACTCCCACTCACCTTTCCGTGTCAACCGCAGTCAAAAAAAGACTGATAACACAAACCTTTGATTTATAAGCTGGTTAGGTTCTTTAAAAATAAAAAAGATTTTAAGGCTTTTTACTCTGTTACCACTGCTATCTGTCGGCTCAGAAGCAAACAGCACATTTGCTCCTGCCAGAAATGTTAGAAAGTAGGTGTCTTGGTGGGGTTTGAGCACACGTCCAGAGTTGTCTTTTAATTGTTGGTAACTTTCAAAACTTTAATAAACAAGGTGTTTATAAAACCGTTTTCTGCTGTTTGCTCAAAAGAACAATGTAAGGCTTGGAATGGGGAAAAGCAGATATATTTTGCATTCCTGGAGCATATTTAACAAGATGCATTAAGTGTGCTGGTTGTGTTCGACCGCAAAAACATTTAAAGCAGAGTGGGTTGCCATGCCAACAAAGTGTGCATTGGGTGTCCTCGCCAGGTTAGCATTAGGAGACTGAAACGTCCGTATGGCAGCAACTGCACTGACGGAGAGGGCATCGCCAACTTCTACCACGATCTGTACGGGTTCAAGTACACCAGAGAGGTGTGTGTTCCTGCTTTGACTCGCTCATTCGCTCGGTCACGCTGACCAGTGTGATACAGGCCAATCAGTGTCCTCACCTGCCCCTTCCAGGCGTGCAAGCGGTCCTGCGCCCAGCAGAGCATCATGAAGAACTGTGGATGCAGCCACTGGGAGTTTGCGATACCCCCTGGCCTGCAGTACCCAAAATGCAATTTCAGTTCTCCAGTTACCCGTGAGTGTAAATGATGAGCATGACTAAAACTCCAGCTGGGGAGTGGTTCTGAAATGGATGCTGGGTGCAGTACGCTTGCCACTGTTGAGGCTCAGTTAGGAATGAAAGGGTTAGGAACGAAAACCCTGCTGGTAGCCATGCTTGTCCACTGTGGGACACAGCTCATCCCTTGAGGTCCTGTGCCTAGAACTGTTTTAGGTTAAGTTAGGAGTTAGGAAACAGTGATATATAGACATTTTTGTATAAATTAATTGAAATTGTTGTAAAAATGTAGAATAAACAATAGTAGTTAATGTCGTTTCAAAATAGAGAATAAAATCTAAAAATTTTTAAATTCTTGGAACGCAAATCATATTATTTGCAGAATGACTGTACTTGGCTACCCATCAGGACTCTATACATTTGCCAGGAATTATATCCATTTAATACAGTTAGTCACTTGTGGTTATGATGATAATGATGCAAATCCATGCACATCCATACTTAAAACAGGATTTACCATGTTTTCTCATGGAAAGTCAAAGATGATGCAGTTTGTTGGATTAACTGTGATTTTACTTCACTTTACTGTGTCAGTTTCCCGGTCCACCGTCATTCCACAGTGCCTGTCTGTCTGTCTTACTGCAGGAAGGTGTTTGGAGCTGTATGAATATAAATTTGCCCAGGATATCCTACCGTGCCACTGTCCTCTGCAGTGCAAGTAGGTACCAGTTTCCAGCTCCACCTGGTGTGTGTGTGTATGTGTGTGTGTGTGTGTGTGTGTGTGTGTGTGTGTGTGGGTGCGTGATCTTCACCATTGACAGGTAAACCCCCTTTTTTGCTGCATTGAGTGAAGCAGAACAGATAAATCTGATAAATCACATGTTCAGATGGACATGGCCGGAACATGGCAAAGGATATGTAGATCAGTACCCCTCATTGGTGACAGTAACAAGAGGAACTCTGTACATGTTTATGTGATGAACTGGTCAACAGTCATCATTAAGAAGGGTTTGGAGACTTGTTTCAGCTCAGATTATGTTGCCAGAAATTAAGAAAATAAAATCTTACAGATTATTTACTTGTCTTCTAGATACAGAACTAATCTGTAAGTAAGTGTAAGGATATCTGTATTATTAACCTTAACAGTAAATGTGACCTCAGTTATGAACAACAAGAGTTATGAACAGACCCGTGGTCTCACCACAGTCATGTTGTGAAGTTTGGGAGCTGCTGTATTCTCAGTCATAACTCAATATTTACAGAGTACTTTTACTGCTCTCCACCGTCTGAGCATCGATGCTTCTGCAGTGTGGAGCACAGCAGCTGGCACAGGATGGAAGCAGTTTGTATCCCAACGTATATGGTTCATCACATTAACGGATGTTGATATTAAGTGTGTGGTAGAGATTACACCTGCAGATTCTGTCAGACCTTCTGAGCGCTCAGTGGATCTCCTGCTTTCAGAGAGGAGCTCTACAGCCTGACTGTGTCGGGGTCTCAGTGGCCAGCGACTGCCTTCTTGGTGAGGTTCTCATGCACAGGTTTATATGGGACAGGAAAAACAGTGAATCAAAAAAAGTAAATTAAGAACAATGCAGAAAAAAATCTGAATATTGATCAACAAACTATACATTTATAGTTGGTATATATTGTGTAGCAAATATTAAAATGTGAGAATAGTTTTGTATATGAATGCAACCTGGAGTTGATTTGCTCTTTCACTCAAGTCTTTTTCCTCCCGGGATCCAGGACAAGTTCTCCAGTAACCTCCGAGCCAAAGGCAGACAACTGGGGGCCATAGCAGACAGTCCGCAGGACATACGGTTTGTAGAGGGTGCCGTCTGCACGGTGTCCGAGCCACCTGTGTGGCCCGATGCTACAGAGATGCTAACAGACCCATTTATTCTATTCCAGGGACAACATGCTGAAAGTGGTGGTGTACTACCAGAAACTAAACTACGAGCACATCTCAGAGGAGCCCTCCATCACTGTAAGGAGAAAAAAGACACAAACCTGACCCAGAGCATCGCACTCTTATGCACTCTTATAAAAAATAATCTGCTAGTTCATTAGTAGAAATCGTGTATGAACTGTAAAGGCTTGAATCCTGCCATCAGTAAGCTTTTTAAAATATTGTCTACAAGAAAATAATGCAGTAAATCCCTATCGTGGGGTCCAAAATATTCGGAACACTGGGCTGCTTATTAGTGAGTCTAATGGCAAACAATGCAACCCGGTTGGCCTTCCAACTACTATGTGGAAAGGATGTGAAAAAATGTTTTCTAATTTGTTTAAAATGTTTAGACCTCTGGGATATAGACTAAATATTACAAACAAAGCATAAACACATCAAGCTGTGGGGCTTTGATCTTCCAGGGTGAATTTAAGCAGTGGCACTAGCAGGACACAACAACACACCTGCACCAAAGCTTTCAAAACACAGTGACCACAGAGAGGGTCAACAATCCCCTCTCTAACCCCCCACAGTGGTTAGACACAACTATTTTCAAACATGCAGGAGCAGTGCATTATGGGAGAAATACGGTGCTAATAATACTGGTAGAAACATTTACCCAGCTGTACATTGTTTTTAGTAAATCTTTGACGTTGCAGGTAATAGGAAAGGGAGGAGGACAGGCATCAACCCCAATTGTGTTATATCCAAGTTTGACTCATCGCAAGATACTTTATGGGGATTTTATTGCATTTTTATTGGATAAAACTGGCCCGGGTTTAGTGATGCAGTTAGAGATACAAGCAGAGTGGGGACCTCTGTCTTCCGTGTGCTTTCTCAGGACATTGACCTGTTCTCCAGCGTCGGAGGTCTGGTGGGCCTGTGGGTTGGGATCTCCCTCTGCACGCTGGCCGAGTTCCTGGAGCTGGCAGTCAATGTAGTGCTGATCGTGGCCCGCAGTTGCTTAAGCAACCTCACGCAAGGGCATGCCTCCCTGGAGGTGACAGCTGCCAGAGAAGGACCGTCCACCTAAGGACAGCCGAACACAGCAGGGGCAGGGGACGCTTCCCTCCATATGACAGCTTCAGGTGATGATGGTGAAGTTCTTGAGGGCTTCAGGAGGTCATCAGTACCATCAATGTTTACCTTTACTGCCAGGTGATGACTGTTCTCTCACCATTTCCCAGCTGCATTACCACCCTACCCTCTGGGTCCCGCTCTGATGGATGTCTATCGCAGATGGACATCTGGTTTATTTTTATTTACATGAATCTACTCACATTGATGTACGCATTTATACAGCAGAGTAACTTTTACCAAATTGTCCTAGGGTAAGTACTATGGTCATGGGTACTAGAGGGGGAGGGGGGATTTGATTCTTTTGACTGTGTGCTGGTAGCTTCAGCCACTGCGCCACCTGCTGCCCCTGCTGCGCAAGGACCTGCATTAATGGTTTCTTACAAAGTTGCTGAGCTCACACGATTGCACAGATTTGATCTTTAGTTAAGGTAGCTTTTACCCCTCTAGCAGGCTTCATACACACTGTTGTTGGTTTTTTTGTGTGTTGTGGTAAAATGCTGTACTGTACATGATCGTAATAAACGTGTGATCATAGCTGGATGCCAGTGACGTGCTGTGCACTATGGGCCGTCAGACACCTTCATGCCTACATTTTTAACAGCCGCATTTTCCCACACTATGAGGGGTTTAGTGTTTGAACGTCATACGCGTTCCTGCTTCGGATCTTTGGTTGACATGCAAGAGATGGAGCTACACAGGAAGCCGCGTGCGTAGCTTTACTATAATAAACAGGCCATGTACAATGTGTGTCCACTGTGTATTGTGACTGTAACCACATGAGTGTCGCCTCCCTGTTTCTTTTTTATTTTGCATTGTTGTTCATAAAAGCTTTTTTCCCCCAAGGTGATGTTCTTGCAGTGAATCATTCACACTGATCTACGCCTTTATATAGCAGGCTAATCTACCGCATCGATTCATGGTAACTTTTCACCTTTCACTTTGATCAAGGCTACTACAGCAAGAGTTGGGATTTGAACCCAGGTCCTTTGACTGAGCTACCGTCTCTGCAGGATATTTATACCAGGAGATGCAGGGCCAGAGCAACTAGGATCATCAAAAACTTGTCGCATTCCAGTAATAATTTGTTTGACCTGCTGAAATCAGGCAAACGCTTTAGGAGTTTTGTGGTCAAAACTGAGAGACTCAGGAGGAGCTTCTATCCACAGGCCATAGCACTTCTGAACCTGGACATATGCCACCACAAATCTTTTCAAATGTCCATTATAATATACATTGAACTCCAACTCATTGTATCTCAGCTGCTGCCACACAGTACAGTACTATAATGCACATAGATATGTTTTCTATGTTTATTTATTTATTATTTAATCTATATTTTTTTCCATTTATTCTATTGCACACAGTCTTCTGGCCAATTCAGGATACATTTTACTACATGTCGTACTTGTATAACCGTGTATGTGACAAATAAAGAATAAAAAAACGAAGGGTTTTAACCGCCATGCCACCTGCTGCACTTGTGTATGACAGCACATGTGCATAATACAGATGAAGTTTCTTAATTATTGTAAGCAAAAATAATTATAATAATCTTAATATTTTAGAAGCATTCAGACGAGAACAAGTAGGTTCAGGGACAGTTTTTCCCCTTTACAATAAGACTGATAAACCGCTGACCTCCCTTGGATGGACAGATACTTTAGTGGATTGAACAAGCTTTCTCTTATACTATGATATTTGGTTTGAAGAGAATAATCTGTTTGACAGACATTTTTACTAGATAGCAAGCCACTTTTATATTTATATTATATATAATATTTATATATTATATGTGCTGAGGATGTCTGGAAGCAACACATTTCACTGCCATAACACTGTTTTGCAGTTGTTATTGTACTTGAAACTCGAAAATATTTTTCACTTAGTTAGCCTTTCATTTGTTAAAAGTCCTAATAATGAATACAAGTCGTTTCTGTTCTTTTGGATCTGACGTCTCCCGCACACACGCGCGCGCTCGGCTGGGTTGCTCACGTGATCGACGCCCAGCGCGTGACGCGCACGCGCCAGGGAAGTGGGCAAGTTTTTTTTTTTTTTTTTTTTGTAATTTTTTAATTATTTAAAAAAATTTTTTTTTTGGGAAGCTGGCGAGTGGTCGTCGCGGCATCGCCCTTCTCCTCCGCGGCGCTGCGGTTCGACGGCTGAGGATCTGCTGAGCCCAGCAAAGGCTTCGAGTCACAAGACCCGATCCGGGCGGGAGGGTGACGGTCACGAGGAGCCGCATCCGCGCGCTGCCATTGGACCCTCACCTGGTCACGAGGAGCAGCGGTTTTTTTTTTTTTAAAAACCTTCGCTCGCTGCCCAGGTACACATAGATGCGGGGTTGCGTCGTCGGACGGCAGGGGGGTGTCGAACAGATCCGGGTTTATACTGTTGGACCGTCCCGGTGCTGCAGGTAAGAGGAACGACAAAAAACTAAACCCGAGGCCGACGGCTGTTTTGACCAGAATCTGTTCCTGTTGTACCAGTATAGATCTTTCACATTGTTTTACACTTGTTTTACACCATTTCGTACTTACTTTATGCTGCTTCCTGTTTTGAGGGCTCTATAGTTATTTTGCACTCAGTTTATTGTTTACTCCTTTATTTCCTTTTTATAGCCACACTTTTACTTTTATATGTCTTCCAGCAGTGTTTTTACACTATTTCTGCGCTGTTTTACTCTGGTCTTTATGCCCTCTGCACAGTCCTCCTCCACCTGGACAGGTGTGTCCCACCCACGATGGGTACGATGTCCCTGGAAGACATCAGAAAGCGGCTGGAGGAGGCCGGTCAGTCCCACCTCCTGCGCTTCTGGGAGGAGCTGCCCGCCGAGGGGCGCCAGTGCTTTCTGGCTGAGCTGTCCCAGCTGGAGCCGGCGGAGCTGAGGGACCACTGCCGGGGGGCGGTGGAGGCGGCCGGGCGGGACTCAGACCACCAGTGGTGCTCTGAACTGCGCATGGAGCCCGTCCCCCCAGAGGCAATCGGCGGAGTGAAGGGCAGCGATGGGACGAGCCTGCAGGAGTGGGAACTCGAAGGTCCGGCGCTTTTTACCCAGAATTCCACCTCGGCAGGAAATTTGTGTGAATGATACCTCATGTTGGATGTGTGTGATCTGTGGTCCTGCAGGCCTCCTGCAGATCTCACAAGGCCGCGTGGGGGCGCTGCTGCTTGCTGGGGGACAGGGGACGCGCCTTGGGGTCCCCTACCCTAAGGGCATGTTCAACGTTGGGCTCCCCAGCGGGAAAACCCTGTATCAGGTCCAGGCGGAGCGGCTGAGGAGGCTGCAGCAGCTGGCCGAGGCCCAGCACGGTAGAAAGTGCACCATACCATGGTAAGAACATGGTACTGTTTAGCCTAGTGGTAAGAACCTGGTAGTGTTTCACCACAGTGGGGAGAGGTCAGCGACTGTGTTTCAGTACCATGGTAAGATGATAGTGATGGTAATTCCATTTTTTCTGGTAACTGCACAAGATCAGGTCAAAATATAAGAAACAGCAATAATTCACAACCCATTTTCTCCCCCACTTTCTGTATCACCTACTCCTCCATGTTGTCTGTCACTTTTTTACCTTTTCAACCTTCTCATCCACCACCTCATCTCCACCTTCTCACCATCACCTTCTCTATCTTCTTACCTACCATCTCCACCTCCTCACTCGATATCTCCAGCTTCTGGCCTGTCCTCTCCACCTTTTTACCAACCGTTTCCTTCTCTGCGCCAGGTACATAATGACCAGCGAGTTCACCCTGGAGCCTACCAAGAGGTTCTTCCAAGAGAACAGTTACTTCAACCTGGATCCGTCCGACGTAGTGATGTTTGAGCAGAGAATGATCCCGGCCGTCACCTTCGATGGGAAGGTCATCCTGGAGGAAAAGGGCAAGATTGCCATGGCCCCAGGTCCAAAAACCCCACTGCATTATGGGAACCTAGAATCAAGGTTTAATGTCACCACACCTGTGCTTCAATACGTAATGTATTTACCACATTTTGCCAATTAAAATCTGCACAGTTGCAAAGCCCATGTTTTTGGTGAATATAATTGTCTTACAGTGTTTCTTCTAACTGTCCCCTACGACCCAGATGGGAACGGTGGTCTGTACTGGGCCCTCGTCAAGAACAACATCCTGGAGGACATGGAGCGCAGAGGAGTGCGGTACCTCCATGTTTACTGTGTAGACAACATCCTAGTCAAAATGGCCGACCCCGTCTTCATCGGCTTCTGTGTGAAGAAAGGGGCTGACTGTGGTGCCAAGGTATCTCATCTCAAGAAAAGCACAAAAGATTCATTTTGAAATTACTTAATTTCTGCTTATGGCCACTTCCACCAGCAGGTGGCAAAATGGTAAGAGATCTGAGTGACAGATGGCTATCCAGCTACTTTACCCTTAGAGCTGCTGAACTCACGTTGAGTTTGTAAATGTAAAGAAAAGAGTATACCTGCACACCGGCTCCTTGTCTTATGAAGAAAATTCAAACTGAAAATTTGTTTACAATTAGATTTATTTGTAAATCCACTTTTGTCACGTTGCTGCAATTCAATTGCAAATGCAGTTAAAATATTTGACCTGAAAAATGTCAGGTGGTGGAGAAGGCATATGCTGCGGAGCCAGTGGGAGTGGTCTGCCAGGTGGGCGGGGTCTGCCAGGTGGTGGAGTACAGTGAGCTGCCACCGGAAATGGCTGAGCAGCAGGGGCCGAATGGCAAGCTGGTGTTCAGCGCTGGAAACATCTGCAACCACTTCTTCACCCTGGACTTCCTGAAGGACGTGTCCCAGTGAGTTCTGTTCTGCACCGCTCAATGTCCACAATGCTCTGCGTGGTCGACATCTCACTGAGCTGTCCTCTCGTCTTAGGAAGTTTGAGGGGAAGTTGAAACAGCACGTGGCCATTAAAAAGGTCCCCTTTGTGGACGCAGACGGGAACCTTGTGAAGCCTAGCAAACCCAATGGACTCAAGATGGAGAAGTTTGTCTTTGACGTCTTCCAGTTTTCCAGGTGGAATATGGCAACTGCATGCGTGGTAGCACTGACCAGATGTCTGTCTTTTTCCTTGCAGAATCACTCAGTGTCCACTTTGTGTTTGAGCAGGCACTTTGTGATGTTCGAGGTGCCGAGAGAGGAGGAGTTCTCTCCGCTGAAGAATGCAGACGGCGCTCCCCTTGACACACCCACCACAGCCCGGCGCTCCCTCCTTGCTCAGCACTACCGCTGGGTCCTGGGTGTCGGGGGCTCCTTCCAGGATGCGCAGGGGCAGCCCATCGAGTCCAAACCTTGGTGAGAAAACTTGCATTTATTACACTGTTTTCTGAGGGAGCTTATGTCAACAGATTGGGGACAAAACTGAAAATGGAAAGACTTGATTTTGGGTCCCTGAGGAGCACAGGCAAGGCTGGTGTGGACCGTGGTAGGGTTTACAGGAATTTTGCTGGGAAATGTGTACGAACCACACAAAGAGGACAGGCAACTACAGCCTTGTCAATGTTTAGCATGCTTGTTTAATATTGTATAAAAATATTTTGTGCACTTACATATTTCCTGCATGTCCTTTACCGCCATTTGTTTGCCAGAGGGTCCACAGAGCTCACTCCCCACTTGCATTTTAGAAAACAGAAAATGCAACAAAAAAGAGCAAAATGTTTGTGCCTCTGTTGGGCTCTGAGTGTTGACTGAGTGTTTGAGGTTGTTCTTATGCAGCATGGGACTCGAAGACCCTCCAGCTGTGTGTGAGATCTCCCCGCTGGTCTCCTACTTTACAGAGGTGAGACTGATCTCTGGTTCAATGAATAAAGAAGCTGGTCCAGAAATTCTGTTTCAGTACCTGACTGTGTTGAATTTGAACCACAAAACCCCAGGAGACAATCTGGTGTTTACCCGCTTGTCCCCATCCCCGTCCGCTGTGTCCCTTCAGGGCCTCGATGTGCTTCTCAATAGCAAGACCATCACGTCGCCCTTCATTCTGGACCAAAAAGTGGCTGAGGAACTCAGTCGGCCTCAGTAACTCCTCCCACCCTGACTTGACGCTTGCGTTGCAACGTCTCCTGCTGGAGAAAATATGGCTGGATTAGGAGGGATGATGGTGTGATGCTCAGGAAAATGCCACACTGTTATTTTTATATATACAGGGTGACAATCCATGGGGGGGGGCAAATGATTTTCAGCAGTACAGATTCAGACTAAGGGATTAAAGTGGGGTTTGTATGTGTGCATCTCACTGTCAATGTGAAAAAAGTGAATTACTTTTTGTACTGAAAGCTTCAGATTTAATGCATTTTCATAGCATCCAGAGGTGGGTTTTTTTTGTTTTTATACATGATCTGTCCCTATAAAATAATCAGTGAGACTGGTGGTTGTGGTCTTCATTCCAAGGTTTTTAATAGTTTTTTTGTTAATCAATTAAAAGAATTTGTTTTTAAATCAAGGATCGTACAGCAGTTTTGTTTATTTCTTGGGGAATTGAGGAGGGGTGGGAACATCGCCCCCTTTCGGCGGGGGCGCAAACTGCGCAGCCGTGGAAGTCCCCCCGCCCCCTCGATGGCTCCGCCTTCACGCACGCCACGCCGGCCGTCATGTTCACGTGATGCGCCTTCCGTCCAATCAGGGCCCTCCGTCAGGCGACGGCGCAGCGGAATGTCAAACACAAACAAAACATCGCGCCGCGCTTCTTGAGGCAGGAGCCGTGCGGGAACGACGGCGGAGGCGCGCTGGCGAGAAGGGCCGACGGTTATGGGGGGCGTGTGAGCGCGGGGAGGAGAGGCTTACGTGGCTGTGCGTGCTGGGGGGGTGGAAACGCGCCGAACGCCGCCGTTGCCGACGCGCTCACGTGGCTCCCGAGGATGCGACGATGTTTAAGAATGTGTTTGGCTCCGGGTTCCTCGTGAGGACGGCGCACGTGGTCCTGACGTGGGTCATCGCGCTCGTGCTCTTCCTGTACGACACAGGTAAGAGTCACCTGAGCGCCGCCGACACCTGCGCGCCACCTCACGGCCGCAAGGCACGAACGTCGCGCAACCCCAGGAGGATCCGCGACCCCGTCCCCACCCCCAGGAGAACCTCGCCGCGTCACACAAGCCTCGGCCTTAATGGAAACGTCCCGAAGTGGCAGCGTAACCCGCTCATAACCATCACGCAAAGTCAACGCGGCTTCAACGCGCCACGCCGCCGTCTCGCATCACATCGACAAGCATTACAACATCCTTCACACAACAGTGCCCAAACCTTCAGACCATAAACTGACAACCGTCACAAATGATCTTAACAGTCTTCTCTGTGGGGATGGACCGTTGACCAGGCCCTTGTGGTCTCCATGGCAACACATGCCATGTGGTTGAACCCCCGTTGCTGTGGGGTGTAACCGGGTGTTTTGTTCCTCCCGCAGATCTGCGCAGGCAGGAGGAGAGCAGCCAGCTGACGCAGCCTGTGCTCTTTGTGCTGCTCGTGCTCGTGTCTGTGCTACTCTACTTCGCCGTTTCACTCATGGACCCCGGCTTTGTCCTCCCCGAGGAGGGTGAGGGGAAGGTCAGTCCCGCTGTGCGACACGCAACCCCCTGCGCTGCTCGTTCGTGACCACTTGTGTTGAACTGCTCGATTTCTGTTGCAATTAACATCATCCTGCTTCTTCCAGTTTGGCGTGGGGATCAGCGAGGAAACACAAGACATGATCCCTCGTGCCTCTAAGACTCTGCGACAGCGCCGCTGCGGTCACTGCCTTGTCCAGGTATGGACTCGCGTGGCTGCTATGGTATGGCACTTTGGTAAACTGTGTTCTGCACATATCCCTTCTCAGCTGAGGTGTATCCCACCCTCTAAGGAAAAGAGAGTACATTTCCTTAGGAAGTTCACGTTTTGCATACAGTCCTGTACATTTTATTGCCTTTTGCTGCTACGTTTGAACAAATTTTCCCAAATACAGAAAGACGTAACTGTGAAAGCACTTAGCTCTGCCAGCAAAATGTGAAAGTGTAGGCAAGGAGATGTGATGCGGAGATATTTTTATCTGAGTAGGTAGAATTTCACCTGAGTGAAGGTCTGCAACCCTGCACTTTTGAAATAAGGTTTTACTTTGGAACTTGACACGTCCTGCCGTCCAAACACCGGAGGCACGGCGCCATCCCCTGCTTGGATTTTCCTGGTCACTGTGCTTCTGTTGATCTGCTGCCTCGTCGAATTGCATTTAAAGCGATGCACTATGAAATCTGCCTTCGGTCAGCGTCATCCTAAAGTGTCTCTGATCTCCCGCCCAACCCCACTTCCTGTTATCTGTCCCGAGCAGCAGCCAATGAGAGCCAAGCACTGTCAGACGTGCCAGCACTGTGTGCGGCGCTACGACCACCACTGCCCCTGGATCGAGAACTGCGTGGGCGAGAGGAACCACCGCTGGTTCGTGCTATACCTGGCCGTGCAGCTCGTGGTGCTGCTCTGGGGCCTGCAGGTGGCGTGGTGAGTGTTTACTGGTCCCAAGGTCATGGTGATCTCATGGCCAAGACATAGTAACCACTTTGCAGGGTTTAAGATTGATTTTTTTTATGAATCTTCACTGGGTGGCTTGATTGTATAGGAGGAAAACTTCAGGTTCTTTCTAATGAAGGGGTCCTACTGCTGGGTCCATTGTTTAAAAATGACCAAGGCAAATTAAACACTAATACAAGTAACAAACTGAATGGTGGTTAACAGAAAATCTGTGGATGTTGAGGTGTGCTACAGAAATTGGGTCTTTAGTATATTAATATACACTGCCTGGCCAAAAAAAGTCACCACCTGGATTTAACTTAGTGTTATGATCTGGGGTTGCTTCAGTTTGGTCATGTCTAGGTTCAGCAAGGTTGTGCGCCCAAAAAATGAGCTCAGCTGACTTCCTGAATATACTGAATGACCAGGTTGTTCCATCAATGGATTTTTTCTTCCAAGATGACAGTGCCGGTATTCATGGGGGTGAAATTGTGAAAGAGTGCTCCAGGGAGCATGAGACATCATTTTCACACGTGGATTGGCCGCCACAGAGTCCAGACCATTGAGAATCTTTTGGATCTCGTGCCGGAGAAGACTTTACGCAGCGGTCCGACTCTCCCATAATCGATACAAGATCTTGGCGAAAAACTAATGCAAGTTTGGACGTAAATAAATGTTGCGACATTGCATAAGCTTATCGAAACGATGCCACGGCGAATGCATGCCGTAATCAAAGCTAAACGCGGTCCACGAAATATTAGTGTGTGTGACTTTTTTTTTGGCCGGGCAGTGTATATTAGTATATGTTCACTTAAGGTTATATGGTTGATGGCTTCATAAAACTGCATGTACGGTAAGACACCAAAGACAGATTTGTCGCATCGCTGGCCTTTACTCTGTAGCATTCTTCAGAGGTTTACCAGAAGTTGCCTTTGTGCGATTTGGACCTGCAGTCACTAAGCTCTTGAACCGCAAGCTTCAAGAATTGCATGTGTGTGAATGTGCTTGTTGGTGTGTCAACGTTTCCACGGCAGGTCGGGGTTCAGCCCTGCTCCTGGCTGGCGGCAGTGGCTGAGCAGGAACAGCGTTCTGTTGGCTGCGGCTTCGCTGCTCGCCTTGTTCTCTATGGTGGTGCTGCTGCTGCTGGGCTCGCACCTGTACCTGGTCTCCCTCAACACCACCACCTGGGAGTTCATGTCGCGCCACCGCATCTCCTACCTCAAGCACTGCGGCGCCGACGAGAACCCCTTTGACCGCGGGATGCTGCGCAACCTGTGGGCCTTCTTCTGCGTGTGGGGCTCTGTCGTCTGGGAGCAAATGTACTTTGCGGAAGGGAGTGACCCAGTGTAGCTCAGCCCCTTTGTTTAAACCACAACCCTCACCATGGCTCAGTTCCTCAATGGATCAGAAGAAACTGCAACTTATCTTCATGAGCTGAGTGGGAGGAAAATTGTTTTTGGAATCTTATGAAAACAGTTATTTATAGTGACTCCTCCAGTCATGTTAATTACTTTTTCCTTACAGATTTTTCAGTACATTTTTTCAGGTAAAGACTTTGGTCTCAGAACACATGGCACACATTTCTTCCACATCTCTGTGCACCAAGGCCCTAATCTTTTCAATCTGCAGTCTTAAAGTCAGCTCTCAAGGTTGCAGGTGATACAACCTCAGGACTCCATAGCTGTCCTGGGTGTTTAGGAAACCCGTATGTACACTACTTTATGGTTTTATTTCTACCCAAAGCACAGAGCTTTTCTTTGCACAGTTGGTTTGATATGTTGATGAAAAACTTTTGATCAAATTGCATTTTAGCACATGGTTGGATGCCAACTGGAAGTGTGGTGCTGTTCTTCCCAGTAAAGGTGATGTGAAGCGCAGATTGATGCTACTCCTGCAGGCCACCAGCTACCCTGTGAACTTAACCAGCCAGCCAGCAGAGAAGGTATATGAACAAATGTCTATTTGAATAGCTCGATATAGACTCCATCTTGCAGTTCCATGACCTGGAGATCATCTCAGACCTCAACAGTCCTAAGGGTGCTTCATGAGGCCTCACGTTAAGCAAGATGCGTACTGTTCTTAAGACCGAATCCAAAACCTAAGCAGAAGGATTCTTCTGTTCTTGATGAAACCTAACTTTAACCATAGGGAGAATGCTTGTGAAACAAATTTCATGGAGCTTCACCAGTCGCTTCTTCAGTATTCTTCATGAGGTGTACAGAGTTAACAGCACTAAAAAGAATGTGTGTACAGGGAGGGGGATGGATGGGTGAGGACGTCTTGCTGGTTGATACTATAGGGACTGAAGGTTCTCCAGAGACAAAGGCTGGAGTTACTCGTTTCTAATTGGTCAGACATAAGCGAACAGTCTTGACTTTTACACAGGAGTGTAATATTTTGGCAAAATGACCTTGAGTTGATCCTCCTGGCCCCGTCTGACCCAACACATTAAACCAAGAGCACTTTCCGAACCAACCATCACACATTCTCTACCCGAACATTCCCGTCTCCCATTTAAAATGGCCCTTCCTGCCTTTAATCGCATGACACGGTCACACCGGAATTAACGGTCACAAGACGCGCGTTTACTGATGACGATCCCTTCGCCAGGGTCAGGGGCTGTTGAGACCAATTCATGACCAGCTGGTGTCATGGTTCTGCATTTCTTGGCAGGACAAAGAACCGAGCTTTTTACAACAGGGTAATTTGTACGCCGCCTTTTTTGTAAACGCTAATGTTTATGCATATTGACTTGAGCCCCACATTGTTTACTAGAAGTGCTTCCATTTTAGCAGAAGTCAGTTTTCCCAATTTCAAGTCAGCATGAGACTCGCTTCTCCGTGTTTAGCTTCCTGTATCCCAAAAATTGAAAAAGCTGGTGCAGTGCATTGATGCGCAACCCAACATAGCAACATTTGTCGAGTCTTGTGCTAAAATGTACAAATCTTAGGCAATAATTTTTTTAATGGTTTGTTTCTGCGCTGGAATTGGACTAAATTACTTTTAATGGCGCTCTTACCAGATTTCCTACCTATCCAATGTAGAATTTGTAACGTTTACTGCAGTTTAGATTATACTGTAAATAGAAGTTTATGCAATATTTTCATGTGTTACAACAGTATTTCCAAATATTTTTTAAAAGTAAAATAAAGTCTGAAACTTCAGTATTGTATACCATTGAAAATGTTAAGCAGAGTTATAAAATAAAAATAAAATTGGTTTGTCCCAAATAAAAATTCCTCTGCCGTCATCATGTCTACTTTTCTTTGGGGAATTTTAGAGGGGGTGAGTATTTTATATACCTTTATTTCACATTTTCAATTGAATACATTACATTTCACACTTACAAAATGTTTTTCTTTTGAAAAAGGCAGAAAAAAATAGTTCTGCTCCTGGGATCAGTGTGTCAGAGTTAGCCACCACGGAACTGGGTATTCCATCATCCAGTATTAAGAACTTGGTATAAAAAGTATTAATTAGAGCAGAGGTCACTTAAAGCTCATCTGAGGTCAGGGAGGGGCACAGAAGTCGAAGTCGGCGAATATGTGCTGCTGTTCGGCTGTGAGGAAGTATGGAGACTGCGGGGGTGTGAGGACGGGGCGCTGACGTGTGAACTCCCCGTCGAAGTTACTGGTATCGGTGGCATCCTTGATAGTGGGCAAGAGGGGGGGCCTCATTCTTTTGGCCAGAAGAGCCACCCAGTCAATGTCCTACAAATCAATGGATCACTCATTGACAAAACTAGCAGCCATATGTTAACATCTGAGATCATTTCTTGATCAATCGCTTGTTTAATATTGCAAAATAACCAAAACTGCAGCTTGTCAACACTGTAGGGCAGTGTAAGTCCAGACTCCTAGTTCCGTGCCACCTTGAGTGAACATGAAATAAGGGAATAAATAAGTAACTGCGTTAAATGTAGTAAGTCACCTGGAAGAACTTGTGGCCTTTGACCTCCTGGGCATCCCGCTCTCCTGCTCCCAGTCTCCTCTCTGGATTCTTCCTCAAGAGCTGTCACACGGGAACTCTCATTATTTATTCAGCACAAAATCTGTAAGTCGTAACGTTACACCGTCTTGCCGATATGGCCTAAAGCATTTTGCTCAGGTTCCTTGGCCCTCCCCCTCCAAAAGGGATCCCTCTATTGAGACTTTGAGTCCATTTCCTTAATCTCCACGTCACCTGCTGCTGCTACCCAGTAGTGTCACTCGGGTTTCTGAAATGCACAGCACCCACAGACCCTCGCTTATTAGCATACAACCCAGTTGCCGTGTTCCTTCCCATACGGAAGATGTAGCTTAGCAAACTATGAGCAACAAAATCAATTTGCAGCATTTAAATCACCTACTGTTGGAGACTCATCTTCCAAGGCATGAACAAGAACAAGTGCTGAACAAAAACCTCCTGTCTGCAGTTGTTACAACTCTGGACCTCCAACAGCACTCTGTGAAAAATTCATGATGCTCGGGTTGACAAGTCACCTTCTGGATAATAGAGACTGACTCGGGCGAGAGAAACCTGGGGTATCGGATTTCATCGTTCACAATGCTATCAAACACCTCTTCTTCATTGTCGCCAGGAAATGGAGACTGGAAGAGACAGGTGAAAATTCAGGTAAGTCATTGCGATGAAGGTATGGACACAAGCTACTGTTGTTCAGTTATTTTCCTTGATCCATTTATCTCATTTTTATTTTGAGAATTACTTTCCTACTTGCTTGCCACTGTCCCGAAGACCCAGCAATCGGGCCCACGGACCCTGCATTTCCAACCAGTTTCCCCAAAGACCAACCTCTCCAACCAGCATCTCAAAGATGAGAACCCCTGTGCCCCACCAGTCCACGGCACGGGTGTAACTGCACTCCGTCAGCACCTCGGGAGCCAGGAACTCTGGGGTGCCACAGAACGTGGAAGTTCGATCTCCATGTCCCATTCCTATGGAGCGGTGAGAAGAGGGGTTGTTACACCAATGCATTCTCCATTTGATGCATGGGGGCTTTACTGAAGAAACAATTCAAAATCACAGATATTTGTCTTTCCTTCCTTGCACAGCCCAAAGTCTGCAATCTTCACGTAGCCATCGGCATCCATCAACAGGTTGTCCAGTTTCAGATCCCTGTATTAAGAAAGCAACATGCTGGTGGGGTTACAACCCCAGTGTGGCTCTGGGATGGGGAAAGACTCTGGTGGTGGTGTTGGTGAGGAGGGAGTGAGTGACACCAGCAGTACCTACCTGTAAATAATTCCATTCAGATGCAGGAACTCAAGCCCCAGAACCACACAAGCTGTAAAGAACCTGCGTTTAAAGAAGAAAGTCACACAGCTATATCCAAGTAAAATCAAATGCAACAGAAAGGCTAAAAAAATTGGTTGCATACAGTGGTAACACCAAAGAGCCTAATATGTGTGGAACATCTCAACCTGGATCATGGTGTTCAGCAGGAGCCACCACTAACCAACCACATTGACTAGTCATGCATTTCAGGAGCAGAAGCCAGACCAGCCAGGGGTTGGGTGTCACTCACCGGGCCTGGTGCTCATTGAAGATGCTGTTATGAATGTGCATCATCAGGTCTCCACCTGGGGAGTAGTCCATGACGAAACACACGTGGTCGGTTGTTTGGAAGCAGCCATGCAGGTGCACCAGGAATGGGTGTCTGGAGGTTCGGATAGTCTCCAAGATGCGCCTCTCGCACATCAGGCTACACTCGAGCACACGCACAACAAAGTCAATCTCAGGTAAAAAGTTCTGCAATGTCAAACTTTGAACACTGGTAGGAAATTCCTCCTGGATAGCAGTTCAAATAATGACAGAAATATAAATATCATGTCGAGAAAAAAAAAAAAAATTCCTTTGTTTCAGCATCCATCACCAACCTTTCCACTTCATCGCGGGTTATGACGTCTCCTTTCTTCAAAGCTTTAATGGCATACAACTTCCCTGTTTTCTTGGACTCGGCTAGTAACACCTGAGTAGGAACACACCTGCTGTAACCCAAGATGGCAGGACGAGGAACTGCCATCTGAATTTGATAACTCAACCAAAATTTGACACCAACGAAAGCGTCAGCACCTTCCCAAAGTGACCCCTCCCCAGCACCGCGACAAAACTGAAGTCCTCCATTTGCATGGCTCCACCGCTTCTGCTGGAGGGAAACCTGGTTGAGAGAGGTTGGCAGATTGCTTTTCCTTCAGCGACAAGTGACATGGAGCCACTCTGCAGGAGTGGGCCTGATGGACCTGGTCCCTGCTTGACCTCACCTGGGTTCCTCAATGTGGTGCCCTCTTGAGGGCTTTGGAGGAGCATGGACATTCTTGTAAGGGCTTGCCTTAAAGAAAACAATGAGTTCCTTTAATTTAATCACCCACTTACATAAAATTACACTTATATAATTTACGTAAGCCGCATTACGATGCCCAACCACACTTTGGCATTTGGGTGCTAGAGAAATGTGTAGATAGCTGGTTTCGTACCGTGGTGAAGGGGCTCTCTTGGGGAGACCTTCCGATGTTGGCGCTTGGTTGCTCTGGAAGCTTCTCATCACTGAAGTCAAGCCTCATTACAGTTTCTTCCCTGCAACCATAAAGATGGAGACAATTTTTATATTACATTTTATTATTTATCTACACCTTTCTCCAAGTTACTCCAAGGTTATTTTTACCGCATCTATTTAAGTTAAGCACCTAAACCAAGGGCACTACAGCAGGAGGTGGAAGTTCAAGCTGGGCTTTTCTGAGTAGAAGGTGATAATCTACCAACTATGTTGCCCGTGCCCCATGAATTCATAGTCAGCACAAGAATTTTCTGGAATGCCAAGAATGAGAGGTGCTCCACTTTCTTACCCAAATGGTGGGGGCGTGGACATGGAGTCCTTGCTCTTGGAAGGTGGGGAAATGACCCCAGGTCCAGGCAATGGAGGGCTTGATGCTGTCATGGAGCTGCAGGGGGGCAGCACGCTCATCATTAACCGTCCCCATGTGGCAAAGTTGATGTTCATCTGTGAGGCCCGTAGGAAGTTCTTTCCTGAAAAGGGAGAGCAGATATGAGGAGCAGTCCCGGAAATCTTCTACAGCATCTAGGCCGAACGCATCATTCGCGAAGGTGTGTTGAGTGGGGGCAGCGGTGGTGCTGACCTTTCTCTTTGGGGAAAATGCGCTTCTGGCGTTGCAGCTTGGGGGGTCGCTCAATGACAGGATTAATGAAGATGACCTGATAAGTCACAACAATGAAACCACAAATTCATACATGAGAACATTTTTCCTAAAGCTATGGTGCCACATGGACTGCCAGACCTCACCTCTGCGAACATCGTGCCCTGGGGCTCCAGCTGCAAGCAGAGGCTGTGCCACTGGTTGTCCAGGAAGTCCTCTAGCCGCAGGAACTTGACCCCACACAGCTCCCTCCAGTCTCTCCAGTGCACACTGATCTCCAGCTCCCGGGACTGCCCACCGAGGCAAGAGGTCTAACATTCTTTTTCTTAGATCCTACCATAGTAAACCAGTATATCCTATGCTGGTGGCAGCTACTGCCTTTTTGTCCTGGTTTTACCTTGATCGAGAGGTAGTTGGGTCTTTCAAGTTCAAAAGCAGTGACTTAAAACATCACGCTATCTTCTAATTGTCTTAAGGTGACACAGTTATGTAAAAACTTTGAAGCGGTGGGACCACTCACACGCTCTAGTTCGATGGTGAAGTTCTGGTTCCAAGCCTGGGGGCTGGGGGTTCTCCACTGGGTGTGGCCCACTGTGCGGTTGTCCAACTTCAGCACCCCGCTGACCTCCACTGTGAGGGAAATGCACGTTCAGACCATCTTGCTGTGCTCAGATGTAGTCTCCATCTCTCTGCTAGTCTAACACGCCCAAAAGTCTTTGCATTTATCTACCTCCAGGCAAAGCTTTGTCGCACTACCTTTAATTTTCACAAAATGAAATGAGCAGCTGCTGACCAATGAACAAGTCAGTAAAACTACAGTGAACAACAAAGAAAGCCACAGATCAACCAGACAGAAACTCACTGCACAACTCGTCCATCTTGTTTGCTTTGCCCCCACCTCCTCGACCCGATAGCCCAGCTCGCACCCTTAGAGACCGGCTCTCAGCAGGGGTCCCGGGTGTCATGGAAACAGTGGTTGCACGGCAACGCCCAGGCATCAACCCCAACAGGTCCTGACAGCCGATCAGCTTAACCTCTAGTCTGCCTGTGGGTGGCAAAATGCAGTACCCAGTAATACAATTACCCTAATGTCCCACCCACAGCTTGAACTATGTGCAAGGGTGTAACCACCTTCCCACAGGTGGGTACCTGTGAGGGAAGCAGGTTTAAACAGTGAGGAAGTCGATGAGGAAGAAGAGCAAAGACGACCGCGCTGTGGCCCCACACATGGCGTGGCTCCGACCGTCAGCTCCTCCTGTATGGTTGCCCGCTGGGGGTGGTTCTGGGGCAGTTCACTTAGCCGCTTTTCCAGGGACAGTCGCAGAAGGTCCAGCTTTTGGGAAGACTCCAGAAGACGGGCTTGAGCCTGGAGTGTGAGCACACCCACGCACACAAATCTGGATGAGCAAACGTAAAGATCGTTCCCTGTTCTGATTTTCTCCATCTCTACTCGGCCCTCGTATCATCGTTTCCTTCTTCCATCCTCAATGCTCACCTCAGCTAAGGCACGCCGATCCTGGACCTTCCGTCCACTCAGTTGTCTCAATACATTCTTAGCCCCTTCTGCCACTGCTGCCTCGATCATCAGGTGGTGGCGCAGCTCCGCTACTCGCAGCTCCAGCAGGCTGATGGTGTCCGAGTGGCGCCCTGATCGGCGATAACAAAACTAACTGCAACGCAAAGATCCAAGATGGGTCCTTGATGGACTAAAGGCAAGTAAAGTCAAAATGGTACCCCAGTAGTTGATAATTAAGGTAACAATGAGGCAGAGCCAAAATGGCACCCTGACAGTAGATGGATAACTATCACGTAGAGCCAAAATGGCACCCTGACCAAGGAAAGTATCGCATAAAACCACAAAAGACATTCAAAGAAGCAGCATGAAAGACTTGTACACACTGGTACAAACAGCACTACATACATTGCTAGTAAATGAAATAAAGTCAGACCATAAATGCACAATAAATACAATTATCTTAAAGAGAGAAAGAGGTGAAACAAAACCTGCATTTCCAAACGCTAGCAGCCGTGCTCCTCAACTGCCTCACTCACCCTCTGGATCGCTGCCCTCCCGACTCCCACGGGCCTGCGTCACCTTGACTATCTGCATGCGGATCAGTTCGATCTTGGTTCGACTGTCTCGCAGCATCTGCTGGGCGGTGGACAGCAACTTCCGATCCTGTTGAAAACGGGCATGGAGACAGCGATGGAGGACTGGTAGCACGTGGCTTGCTTACTTACCCTGAGGAGAACAAATGTTTGCTTTGGCATTAAGACTTCACTGTTCCTTGAGGGAAGTTAGTGTGTCTCTTGGAATAAACTGCTGCTAGCTTTATGTATCTGGTGAATTTGGCTTTTTTTTTCTCCAAACAATATTTTTATGCACCTAAACAACAGAAGGAAAGGCCTAGAGTTGGAGCTACTGAAACCACACCTGTTGAATGCCAAGCATTAAACACATCCAGAGAGCAAAAACTGCATGATTTATCTTGCTTGGTTGCTGCACCCGTCACAACTACCATCCTTAGTCTCCATGGTCCACAGGTCTTCTCCCCTTAACTGGTACCTCATCTTCTGCCTTACCTTGATAGAGCTGTTGGTGAAGCTCTGGATGATGTTCTCAGCACCCTGCTTCACCTTGATCTCCACGGTCAGCTGCTTCTTCAGGGTGCGGACCCTGGCTGCCAGCGGGGAGGTGCTCTCCTCCCAGCGACATGGGTCAGGAGAGGTGGTATCATCTAACAGACAGAGCAAATCGCACGCACGGGCTTAAGTAAACTCACACAACTGGCTTCTCTCAGATAAGATCAACAAGCAAACTCAAGATTTCTTTACTCTTAATCCTTATACACAGTGTTTGCTTTTGCCGTTTTTTTCTACACACTATGTACACACCCTTGTCTCTTCTGTCACCTGTTTGTGTGTTGCAACCTCGTGCAGCTTCCTTCAAATTTCTGCCTACTTGTCCACCTACACATCTATATCAATAACAATATCAGTTGCTGCAAGCTTAACATATCTAGAGTTGGATTTATGTAGGGTCTTACAAGAGAAGGCTATGACATTCTACATATGATCCTCCTCCATGCTGGAATAACAGCAATGTATGTAGATACTGATGCAAGCCAGCTTTCTCAACTGGTTTCCACTATTAAGACGAATAGGATTATGGACCTCCTCCCCAAAACCTACCTACATGTTTTTCCTTCTCAGCAGCCATAGCCCTGGCATTGAGTTCCTGAAGCTCCCAGTGGAGCTGCTCCAACCTGCGGCCGGAGGCACGGAGCTGGCCTTCCACCTCAGAAGCGCTCTTCCGACCGGTCACCACGCGCCTCAGCCGCTCTGCCGCCTCCTTGATCTTCAGCTCCCTTTGGATCTCCTGCCGGAGCAGCGCACGCGCATCCTCCAACCTCTGCTGGAACTCGGGGTCCAGGATGTCCCCTTCATCCAGGCCTTCCAAACAATAGCCCTGGCAACACAGCAGTGACCACGATAGCTTGTGTCTGATGTACAAGTCCAGATGATACCCAACACATCATTCTCGCAAAGCATCTACTGGAAATTCAAAGGCGGCTCTTTAGAACGAATAGAAGAATTGCAGCAAAAATGTGGTCAATCCAGCGTTCGAAACTCGCACACAGATTTTAAATGAATCCTCAAATTTTGTCAGAGTTAAGTCAAAATGTTCACATCCATTCTCCTGCTCTCTCTGAATATACCATGCAGAATTATGCCATGTATACCTAACATTTCATACATAAGTCTTGTGGACACGGGTATTTTCCCCATAGCAAGAGATTAGGAAAAAACAATGCTTTCCATCCATCTCAGTTTGCTCTATCAAATATGTCAGTTAGCTGGTATATTCGCACAACTTTATGCACCTCCTGCATGGAAAAAGGATCAAAATCAAAGGTGAACGGGGTTTTATTCTACGTTCAAATATTCTTTTCCCCGTTTAACTTTAAACCGCGTCAAGCAGCGCCGCGACTTTACCTGAAGCACTGATCCCGCCATTGGGTCCTGCAAGACAGGAGGCAACAGGTGAGCGCGGGGAAAACGGGGAGAGACGCGTTAAAACGGGGGGATTGGTCGAAACGAGTGGAAAATAGCAAGAACCGGTGAGAAAGGGAAAACGTGGAGAAACCGAGTGCATGAGAACAGGGTGCGAACAGGTGGAAATCAGGGTAAAGACGGGTAACTGGTGAAACGGAGTAAAAGTGCTGGCGTGGAGTTCGGGCTCACCTGGTGGACACGGTTACCTGGCCTGTGACCTTCGATCAGACCACCTGTCCCGCCGTGTCCACAAAACATAGGGGGTTCGCGGGTCGCTCCTCCGACTGAGCGCTTTTATCATTTCTCCAGGGGCGTCACGTCGGAACCAGAGTCCCACTCCGTTGACTTGGATTTATTTTTTTATTCATTTAATTCATTTTAGCTGGAAATGTTTACATTCAAATCTGCTTCACATTTATTGGCATGAAGTGTTTTTGCTTAAATCTGAACTGAAACGTGGAATATAAGCGCATGTCAGATGTGTAAAGGTGTAAAAGTGTTCAGTGGCTTTGAATAAAAGCCATACAGAAGGAACAAATATATGGAAATATAGTAACTTTTTTGCTGACTTTAACGTTATTCTCAGTTATAAATGCACAACGGAATTCGACGAGCGAGAAAAATGTACTCATCCTCACCTGTAGGTGGCGCCACCGGGTCGGTTGTGCGTCATCTGTGGGTGACGTCACTGTTTCTGAACAGCGTTGAGGTTTTAATTTTGGTTTAAATTCATGTATTTTGTGCATGGATTTGAAAAGAATATTAACTTGCGCTTTTCATTTTTAATTTGCGATTCAGCTGGGGGGCTGATTCTTTAGGGTCCCAGGAATGCACAGATTTGGCCAAACTACATTATTACAAACTTCTGTTTCCCCCCCGAAAGATATTGTGGTCTGGAATTTGAATAAATTCAAACAAGGTACTGCCCACCATGCTAGGTAAATGGGTAAATCATAGTCAATTTCCCTGGACAAAGACACCAACTGAATGGAGAATGATTTAAGAAAAATAAATAAATAAATAAATAAATAAAAATAAACTCCTTGAAATGGTGTCTTAAACGGAAGATGTCCAAAGTCTTTTGAAAGGTCTTGGCCAGATCTTTAGGACGGGGCTTTGACTGAAGTTCTTTTCCTGCCCCGGAGAGTAAAAAACAAGGCTTTTCTGTTTGATGCCAGTCTATAAAGCTCTAACCCAAACTTTGGCAGGGCTGCACCCATCTTGGACTCATAAATCTCCTCCTTGGGTCGTTGGCGAGATCGTGCCCCTTGTCACAGGGTGCCGCCCTCCGTAGGCTTAGCATGCAAAGATCTTCAAAGTAGATGTTTGTACATGTTTCTTTAATTTTTCCTCCTTTTCTTTTGTTGTTTTGCCTCCGGTGCCAACAGTGCCTTGTTTGGGGATGAGGTCACATCCTGCGATTTGGTCGTGGCTCAAGCCTTGGCACAGACCATGCAGCATATTGCTGTTGTATCGCATCCTTACCCTTAACACCTTCAGCGGAGACGTCCAGCTATAACAGCCAGGGAGGTGTAGAGAATTTGAAGACACGTCTGAAAGCATGATGTCTAATGATAACGGCAGAATGTCGACTTTTGTCAAAGTGGGTTGTGGTGTTGAACGATGGGGATCATTTATTAATTCCTCTGAACATAGCAACTTCACCCTGTTAGACACGCTAGTCTTGGCCCGAGGCTCAAAAAATAAGCATCCTGTGTTGGATGGAAGCAGAGCAGATTACAGACACCAGAGGAAATGCGGTAGATTCCCAACAAGCGCTGAGACGTGAGGTTGTTTAGATGACAACATCTGACCACAACAAACCACCAGAAAGGCCACCAGTAGGGCCCGATGTCTCGACCAGCGAGTACTTAACCCTGCGTCGTGGCCTGTGCTTCCAGGATAGGCTCTGGACCGCCGTGGCCCTTGACCGGACGCGTGGTTAATGATCGTGGTTGGATGGATGAACGTCATCAAAACATTTCTGAGCGTTTCTCCTTCTCCTCAGCTGTTGCGTTCCAGTTCAGGGTTTATCGTTTTCAGCTTATGTTCTGTCCATTTTTATTTATTTGTTCTTAGCTGAAGGGAGCCAAGGGTGCGTTCAGGCTTCAGCGTGTTCCTGGAAATCAGCTCATAAAGCGAAATTTTTCAAGCCAAAGGCGTACAATTACCGTTATGGTGTGAACTTTAAAAACTCCCCCGGCGGTCGGCCCTCGCTGCTTGTCGGCGTGAAAAATCGGCATCGTATTTGGTGGTGATTGGGTATAGGGTATTAAATAACGTCACTCGTACACGCAAAAACTCATAAGCGAGAGACTTGTGTCCCGAAGGACGGCTGCACGTTGACGCCTTGTGTACTTTTTAACAATGCAGTACTTTATTAGGCCCAAAGATGGCTGTAGAAGATAGGACAACACCATGGTGGTAGGAAAGCACCCCATAACACACAACTATGCTTGATCGCTCTTGGTTTTATTTTTTTATTTGTTCCCAATATTAACAGAAGTAGAGGGAGGATGTCAGGGAATTTGACAAACGAATGTGCTTCTCTTAACATGGCTTCCCGTTGTTCAGTGAAATGGTGACTGGGTGGTGGCGTTGAGGCCTTGAAGAGCTCTTCTCATCTCTCCAGTGTGATCTAGCAGTGGTGGAAAACAGAAACGACGACGGACGTCTTTCGCGGCCACTTTTGCCCTGACCGAGGCACCAAACCGCTTTCTTTAGATGGAGGAAGGATCTGAACAAACATTCGGATGCGTATGTGCTGCCTATTCACTGTTGACCTGTACTGTGCAGGCCACGATGAGATCGGAAGACTATCGAGGTACTTTGGAGCGAGATGTGAGATACAGCTTTCTTGGTCGTAGGTCATGTGTCCTCCAGCAGGATAATGACCAGAAATATTTTTCAAAAAGCAGCCATGGATGAGTGAGAAGAAAATATTGGACCAGTCTGAAGTGGCCTGATCTGAAGCTTATTGAACACGTGTGGAAGAGCTGAAAGTCACAGCTGAGAGAAGAAACCCATCAAGCCTGAGAGAACTGGAGCAGTGTTGCTCAAGAAGATTGGGCCAGAACTACCGGTGGAAAGGAGAAGAAATCAGGTTCAGAGCTACATAAAGTGCTGAGCTACAGTTGTCTGCAAAGGCTGGGCTGCAAAGTGTTTGGTTAAGAGTCCTAATATCAGAACTTCAACCACGGACACCCAGCAGAACATAAAACTCGGAGCCGAAATGGTGGACGTCATGTCTCTGGATGCTCCCAATTTTTACCCTAAATATCCTTCTGCGAGAGTCAGCCTGCCTTGTGCTTCTTCCAGACCCAAAGTTATCGCCTACATTCGTTCCTTTGCGCCTCTGGGTTTGAAAAGTTGAATGCCGCCATCACCCGCGTGTACAGATGGAGCTGTCAGGCGCGTGATCGTTTGGTCTACAAAAGCGCGGCAGGGGGGATTTTGCCGCTCATCCGTGTGAAGACATCTGCGCCTTGGCTTGAAAGCATTTCAAACCATCAAAAAATAATCGCTGGCAATTTGGAAAGTGCATATAATTTGAGAAGCTGGAGAAAGACTGGAGTCGCTCTGAGCTTTTACTTGAACATCATAGTCTCACAGATGAAATACGTTTTCATGTCAGCGATGGAGAAGTGCAGTAACAGTGTTTTTGTGTCGATCCAGTGCTGTAACTTCTTCAGGACTGAAAACTAAGGTGCCATAGGGTGTTTGACATATAGATCTGTGGTTCTCTACCTTTTTGTGCTGCAGACCAGATCACGCTGACATGTTTTTTGCAAGCAGGTGAAGTCAATTGTCTGGTAGCTCTAATAGACTAAATACAATGTTTAGCACGCAGTGCATAGTACAGTACATTTGAGTAAGAGAAGGTGGCAGCAATATGCCAACCTCCTTACCCACCCAAAACACAATGGCCGTGCAACACCACGCCATATATACAAAATAATACCGTCAACAGCTGTGGTTCAGATTCTTAAAAATATTATTTATGCACGTTAAATACGAAGCCCGAGAATACAGATCCGCACTTTACGTAGAGTGTTTTTTTTTTTTTTTTTTTGCACGGCATCCCTCAAAAGCGGTCCATAAATGTTTGCTGAAGACCGCTCATTTTCTGTGTCTCTTTTGTGCTCAAGAAATGACAAAAATAAGCTGGATACCACTAGCTGCTACTGGTTACTGCTAGTTAGTGCTAGTTTATATGGCGCACGCACTGTCTATGAACCAGAAATAATGAAAGAAACTCCGCCAGTCACAAAACAGCATTCAACTGATTATAGGCCGTCTCTTTTTATTTTACCAATAAAGAGGTCTTATATTCTATGACTCATAGGAATAAAGGGTATAATTTTTTATTTGCTGCCCACAGAACTATTTAGGCTTTTTAGGCTGATGTACATGAAGGACTTGGCTCCTTCTGCGTTCTTCCGCTTTCTGAGCAGCTATAAACGTGCGTCGGCCCCCCGACTCACACGCACTGTGTCCAGTGCGTGTGTTCGTAACTCAGTCTGTTCACAAATCCCACCTCACTTGACCTCAAAGTAAATTAGAGGTCGATAATCGATAAGAGGTTAACACCAGACGCGAGGTGCAGACACCGCGGAAGTGAGTTGAACTAAGGTGGCTCCACCCCCGGTTGTCACTGTGGGGTGTAAACGGAGGTTGCGTTTTTCTCTTTAGAGCTGAGATTTTGCAAAGCGTGTAAGCAAATGCAAATAAAAGCAAACGGACAACTGAGACTTACGTGTGAGGGGAGAAGACGCAAAATGGCTGTCGGCAAAACTTGCCTACAGACCGCTGCGCCGCACGCAATGCGAAGAGGAAAGGTGTCCTTAGCACCTGTTTGTAATTATTAGACGTCCGAACTGTATAAACAGAAGTTAAACATAACCATCCATCACAATGATCTAAATTCTGATCTGTCCCTGACCTGGTGGCTCCTCAGTCATAATGAACCCCCGAAAAACGTTTTTGGGAAAACTTCCACATCCGCTTTCCTCCCAAGTCCGCCTGCCAGATGGTTAAAGCGCAGCCTGACCAGACCCTGAAATTTCTCAGCGTTTGTTTTATTAGCTGTTTAATATCCGGCTGGTGGGGCTTTTTTATCTGTTCTGCGCTGCGCTGTTTCTCTTACGGCAATTCGCCCCACCGTCTTCTGCGACCTATTCCCAGCGACCTCATGAGGACACCTCAGGTGCAAGTGGCATTACGTTGTACCCTGTTTTAACACTGTTTTTACTGCACACTCCAACAAATGGTGGCGGATCGGGCCGCTTGATAAGGTCTGGCTGTGTTTGTGTGTGGAGACGTTGTGAAATGCCGGCGCAGGGCCGCAGTAAATTCCAAAAGTAAAAACGATTCATGTGAGGGCCTTTTTTTGGATCCTGCTAGCGGGGCAGACATGTGAAGCTCTGCCAGTCAGCTTGGATCATGTTTAAGGGGCAAATTTGGGCTAATTTTCTTATCAACAGAAGCACATTCTGTAACGTTTACTGTATCCTGGTTACCCCAGACAGGGAGGGCACCAACTCCTCGCTGACCTTCAGAAGTTCTTATTTCTTCTAGTTTCTTGACCTGGGAGTTTTCCTTTCTTCAGGTGCCATACGGAATATTTCAGAACAGCACAACTACATGTAGACACAACTTCATGTGACGTCTACACCCTTCACAAGTAGTTGTACACCCTGTACTGCATATGTGAGTCTCGGTGTGGTCTGCACTGACAGTAAATAATCACAGCTCGCTTTCTTAGTTTAATATCACAGTGTTGCTGGTTCATATCCCCCAAGTACCTGCCTGCAGAAGTAACTTTTAAACTGCAAATACATGGATGATCGCAGCAGATGGTGTTGGACTCATTTAAATGGCTGTCAGTAGACCAGGAGAGAAATGGCTCTGAAGGAGACGGGTCGGAGGCCCTTGTTGAATGGTGGGAGGGATTCAGCACTTCTGAAGGGCAAAGGGAGTTTGTACCACCACACTGGGCTTTTGATTTGAAGCTTAATGCTGTCACTTGGCTTTTAACACTACGGCACTTTGTCTAGAGGAGCACTTTATAAAAAATAAGATTAAATTGAATGTGAATTAGAAAGAGAGTTATTTATACGTGTATATATAATATAGCAGTACACACATGTACATCTAGATTAGGTGGTTGTTTACATTCGCACAATGAACTCATCATTTTAAAAGGAAGCAGCGTGTTAAACGGTGCAGGAAAAGCGGGCTGGAAGCCGTCCCTTTGTTCATGCAAACCTTCTGCCATTAATATGCCACCACATATTTATCTGCTTCAGGGAAAATGGCTCAGATCCACACGGGGATGGGGCGGGGGGTTGAAACATTTGGCTTAGCTTTCGGACCATTTTTGCGGCGATATTTATCGGCGGCTTGTAAGACAACCGAATGTCACGGTACGTCTGACTTGACATGTTTGTAGGTGCTTGTTTTGATTGCGGGCCTTGGGACGAAAACCGCCTGCTTTGCGGGCCGTGCCTGTACAGCTTCAGCCTTCGCAGGTCCTTTATTAAATTTTAAAGGCCAAACTTTTGAAAGTTTGGAGAAAACGGCTGACCTCAGAAAACATTTATTGCTCTTACATGAGAGGCGGGTGAAAAGAAAACAGCTGCATATATATGGGTAAAACAGTGTACGCAAGGCACAAAGTGCAGGTAGGGATGTAGGTGCGGACTTTTGCTTGAAATATTGGTTTGCTCTTCTGCTGAAGGTCTTGTAAAGTTTTATTGCTCTGTGGGTCAGTGACACAAGGCCATACAGGCTCAAGTCATGAACTGGTAAAAATACCCTATAAATTCCTCTGGGTGGAAGGAAGATGGACCTGAAGTTACTGCTAGGGGTTTATAGGTTCCAGTTCCAGTGGGGTACAAAGCTGCGACACGGGGCTGTTTTCATAGCCTAAATTATCCAGCTATTATTTATCTTTGTCCAACGTGAAGTTGAAAGTTGACTGGTACAGCGGCTTACGGCGCTTTAGCAGTCAACACAGCAGGGTCATTTTTGCTGTATCAGTTCAGGGTAAGTACCTTGATCAGGGGACCTACAGCAGGAAATGGGACTGGAACCCAGGTCTGTCTATCGCCAAGCAAAGCATATAACCACTTCACTACCTGCTGCCTCATTTAGTCAGTCTGTTTCTTGGAGTTCCTTGTCTAAGGAAACTTACGACGTTGACCCAAGTTGTAGTTATCAATTTATACAGCAGGGTTTTCTTACCCTACCAATTCGGGGTAAAATTCGGGGTAGGTGCAGCACTTGGCAGAAGGGTACAGCTGTTGAGCATGGAGTCTAAATTGCAGGAAAATAATCTGCAGCTGTGGGGAATATTAAGCCACTGTTTGTTCTGCAAGTAGCACCGCGGTAACTGAATAAATAATCGGCTTTTACTTACGTTATTTAGCCCATTTATAACGTCGGGTTCCCATATCAAAGTCCCTAATGATTTATCATTCACACACTTGGGTAACTTTTGCTGTATCGTTCAGAAGAAGTACCTTGAGTCTGGGGCTCGACCATGGGAATTTCGCTCGCCTTCCGCCGCTACGCCACCTGCCGCCTGCCCTTTTGTCAGCCGCTTTGTTCGAAATGAACCGCAGCCGAATAATAATCGTCACCGCGCTTTCTTTTTCATTTAAATGGCACGAAAACAGTAGAGCGGCGCCAGTATCACGGAACTAGCCGGAATACACGTGGCCTCTACGTTTCCACTACTGGAGGCTTGTTGGACATCGGTGAATTTCTCCTTAAAAGGTTCTAAGCCCCGAGCCCCGGTTTTGTGTTTTATGCATTTCTTCAGCAGAGACTCGGTTTCAGGGTTCGGATCTGCGGGCCACCGCCTCCTCGCAGGCCGGCGAGCATCACGTTCGGCATCACCTCGTGGCCTGTCTCCTTCGGCTGAGATCTGCCTGGCGAAAGAACGAAATAAATCTCCTCCCTTTGCTTTAATTGCGCTCGAATTTAACTTTGCTTTAGTTTTTCCCCATTGTTACGAGCACCAAAGACGCTGAGAATGAAAGGCACGCCGGACCAAATGAAGCACGATAATGACTGTTTATCCTCTTCCGACCACCTCAAATTAAATGGTCCAAATTCGAAACATCTTTGCTGTCCCCTGGTTTTCATTAAAGCCAAAAGAATGTATTAGACTTTAGTTTTTTTTGTGGTTTTAGACTCATGTAAAAAAGCTGGGCCCATGTATTATTCATTGCTGTCAAATATCTCTTTTACAGCACGGGGCCGAGACAAAACTCTCTCATTATTGCTCTCACAGTTCCTCCCTTCGGCTACGAGCATCAAAATACTACAATAACAGCACAGTATTCGCTTCTGCATGGAACAATAAGTCTCTCAGCCTCCACCAGGCTCAGATGAGGGCAATAAAATATTGTCAACCAGTCAGACTTGTCATGTTTCATGGGTTCAGCTACATTTTTCTAAAATGCAAAAACGATCCGAGCAGCTGCGTAATCGGGGGAACGTTTGTACCCCCCATACGTCAATTCTCGAAACCCAGCGACTTAGAAGTGGGCTAATAACATCGAGCGTTTATGTATGTGTAACGCAATATTTTGACAAATTGTTAACGCGTTAAGAAAACTGTCAAACAAAGCGGTTGTCCTCCGGGGTCTCGCGTTCCGCGTCGACATCCAACACCAGGAATGGCGCAACAGATGTGCGGCTTCTGGGCGACCGCAGCAAATTTGAACAATTGTTTTAATACATTTATTTGAAGCCGCTATTAATTTGGACACCTGTTTGATTTGGTCACTTCGTGCGCTTTTGCTGACCTCAAATTCTGCATGTGGAGGCGCGGGCCAAGAATGAGCCGCCCGCAACGAGACCCCGACTCATCTGTATCTTGCCAGATGATTTCTCTAGGGAGGGATTCAGCAGCTCTGAGGGAAAGAGGGAGCTCATCCCACCGCAACGGGGACAAAACCCAGAACCAGAGTTTTCATTTCAGACCTCTTGAGCGCCTTAGAACTGAAAAAAAACCCACAAAGTTAATGTGCAACATCTGCTCTGGTCTGTAATGAAACTACTTATTACGATAAGTGAACTTTTATGTGGTCTATTGGACCGTCGCTTTTAGTCTACAAGTGGGTGAGCTTTCGTGGCAGAATCATTAACATCCCTTCAGACAAACAGCCAAAACAATCTGCATGATAGATAGATAGATAGATAGATAGATAGATAGATAGATAGATAGATAGATAGAATAAGCATAAGCATAACATGTTTTACAATGGTGCTGTACAGTACTGCCCTGTGTGCTACAATGACACTTTTATACTTTAATGTAGTGTGTAATGTGGGTAATAAAATGGAAATAAAGTCATTGCTGCAACTGCACACACACAGTACAGTGAATTATGTACAGCCAGCAGAGACCGAGGAGCTGACAACTGGACCAGAGCACCTCTAATATTTACATTATTTTATGGGTTAATCACATTATTTTCTTCAAAAAAGCAAAAAAAATTTGTTAAATATATCACTGTCCTCATATTATGCTTTAAAATAATGTTTTCCACTGTAATTTTAATATTTTCTTCTGGAATATTTTTGTGACTGGTGATACGGAGTTCTGATAAATTAAGGATGAACTGTATCATTTTTAGCGGCACAAAGCTTATGAGGCCTAGAGAGGAGCAGGAAGCGTGACTTGAGGGAGCGCCCACAATGCACCTTGAAACTGGGTGGCAAAGCGGATAGCCCTGTTACCTCGCATCTCTTGCGGTGTGCTTTTGGATCAGGGTTCCAATTTAACTCTCTGTGTGTGGACTTTGCAGGTCCTCTCCGCGTCCCCATGGGTTTCTTCTCAGCGTCCAGAGATACGCATGGAAGAAGACAACGGTAAGCCACTTCCGTACCCGTTACTTACCATGAAAACCGTGCCAACGGTCATCGTAAACTGACCTCAACCCAACAGCCCTCTTATTGGACGACAGTATCTGAAAATCCAGTTTATTCCCTTAACAAATCACGTAAAATGGCGAAAGTAGAGGCTGTTTAACATTAAGCAATGGAAAAATGTGTGCATTTTAGACGAATGCTCGGTTCTTTTCCCAGCTTTATTTGAATACTTATCCAACTGTGCATCCAGCAGAGGGACAACAGAAAGTCACGAGCCAAACGGCATGACAAATTGCCAGCCGTGCACATTTTCTACCTTTCTGACATTTTAAACCGAGGCTCCAGCATCTCGCTGACACCACTGACGAATGGGGCAGCGCAGCTTTCCGGCGATTCATATTTCAGGCTGCCCTCAAAGGCAGTAAGGCGGCGGGATGTGAGGGTGGCTCATCCATCACAGGCGACGCGTGGCCTGACATGGGGCAGCGGGACTCGACACTGCATCCATCTGCAGAAACAGCATCGCTTGCGCGAGTGCCACTTTTTTTCCACAGCCGAACGGGATATGTTTCCAGACAGCCTGCATGACGTCTTCAGGCAAGCTGCCGAGGGACTGTGGAGCTTTTATTAGTGTCACTGGGGGAACTCAGAAGCCCACAGAGTGGCCGCCCACATTTTGCATTGTGCTCACATCTTAATGTAATATTTTCTGCAAATATTTATGTATAAATAATATTCATAGCCCTGATGATGTGCTGGAAGTGTCTCGAAGCGAGCGAGAGATGTGGGTGTTTTTTTTTTTGCACCAGCATATGTGGTGCTGAACAATACTTTTCCACAAGATTTGAGTTCCTGTGCAAGATTTAAGAGCTGCAGAATGAGTACAAATAAATTATTCAGCTTGAGAAAGCTGGGCCTACAGATCAGTTACAAAATGGGAGAAAAACAAGAAGTCCCAAATACTTGTTCAGCATAGCTGGAGGTAGCGCAGTGATTTATGTTTCCGCATTGTAAAATCAAAGGCCTGGGTTCGAATCCCACATCTTGCTGGTGCACCCTTGATCAAGGTGCAATCCCTGAATCGATACAGTAAGAATTACCCAGGTCTTTAAATGGGTAAATCGGTGTAAACTTAGGGTTGAAACTGGACGTTGTAAGATGGTTTGGAGCTCAGGGGCAGCGGGTGGCGTAGTGGTCAGAGGTGCTGACTCTGGATTTTGAGGTTGAAAGCTTGAGCCCAGAATTGCTCCAGCACAAGTTACCCAGCTGTACAAGTATAATAAGGTAAACTGTTGTGCACTGGTTTTCAGAAAAGCCTCAGCTAAATGTATAAATAAAAAAGGAGTCTGGTGTTTGGATCGGCTAGGTGGTGAAAACAGGTAAAAACTGGGCACATTCCTCCTTCCCGCAAGACTTGGCTGAACATCTGAGTGGAAACAGACCCAACACCTTCACTTCACCGCAGATGATGTACGCAGCAAAGTCGTGGACATCACGCGGGTTCCACCCCAGCCGGGGGGTTTGACAAACAAACAAGCAAAACAACAAAAAAATCCAAAGTCCTGCCTTTGGTTTGACTCTGTTGGCCTGGACGAATTCTGGGCAAAAAGAAGAATCCAAGGTATGAAAACCGGACCTGGCAACGTCTTCTCCACTTCACATACATCTCAGTTTCACGTCTCCTCGCACCCGTAGCCCTCCTACATCTTTGCCATTACCCACACCTCCTCCACATTCCCTTCCCTTTAATGCGGCAGATACATAAGCTGTGGAAGAGGCCTGCGGTACAGAATGGCGTTTCACAATAAACCTCACATTCCACATGATCGCTAACTTTTTCCCTGATATTCAAAATTTTATCCCCGATTTCTCCTGATTTTCTTAGCTGCTCACGCTGTTCGCTTTTCTGCTCTTCGAGAATAAATTCTCCATTCCACATGTTCTTTATTTCCACATACAAACAGGATAAATCGCTTTCTTGGATGCTGAGCTTACAGGTACATCAGTGTGTAAAGCTAATTTCTTGAGCACCGGGTCCCCTGGGGGGGAGGCGCCTGGTCCCAGCCCCAGCATTTATTTCCCTGGTGGGACACGGCAAGCAGGAAATGCCTGCAGAGATGATGATTTATTCAGCTGATTTTGCTTGAATGATACAGCTCTGGTTAAGAGCAGAAGTGCTGCTACCCTCAGAGGTTGAATTGGGGCTTTTGTGAGCCAGGTTCAGTTCCTTAATCGCTTTCTTACCTGCAGCCGCACCTCTGTTTGTCGATCGTGTCAGTCTGCAGTTCCCAAGCCGGCCTGTAGGGGTCAGTTATGCGGCTGCCAGTTGGAGGATTTTACACAGCTGACAGCAGTTTCAGTAAATTGAAGAAAATATAAGGACATCCTGTTCATTTTCAGCAAACAGTACATCTATTTTGGAGTTGTTCATATACAAAATCTTCTAGAAAGATCTGCGCAGGTTCATCATTGAACAATTATGTTGTCAGTATCTGAAGTGGATTGTGTGTGTAGGTGCCAAGGTTCCACCCCACTGCATAACACGCTCCCTGGTTGCTGAAGTCTAGAATAAATAATCTACAGTCCCTTTCTGGGAAATGTTCATTATTCATCTTAAAAATGTCCTTGTCATTGTTATCAGGGACAAACAGGTGAACCCACTCGTCCAGTCTCATGCTGTCCTTCCAGGATGATGAGCTGGGCGATCCGGCTTGGACCTTCAAACATCTGAGTCTGAGCTTCCTTTAATATTAAATGACATGACACTCTCATAACCTTCCTAAAGAGGAGGTGCCTGTAAAAGGCCTCTAACATGCCTCAAATCTGGATGCTGCTGGGATTCGGGGCTCTAGGCACAGCCCCCCCCCCCCCACCACCATGTTGTGCACCCTGTCTGATGGATCTCCCCAGTCCTCAGGAGTGGGATCCCTGCACACACGGCACATTTAGGATTTTGACAGGTTTTCACAAGGACCACTGGGAAGGGAATTGCAGGGGTCAAGGGGAAGGTAATAAATCATCTCACCGTTCCATTCTCCTTGAAGAAGGCAGCTCCACACACTTCATTCTGCGGCATATTTCTTTGGTTGGAAACTTATGTTAGTCAGCGAATGCGATAATAAATAAAGCCGCGTACTTTGTTGCTGCAAGGAGCCCGGCCCCTGGCACCGGGGGACCCACGGAAACCCGGCTTTGGTTTGATTCTGCTGCATGTGAGCAGAGCCTCGGGCCTCTGGGGTTTCGCCACCCCCTGTGAGCAGGTTTTGGCTCGTGCCGTGACAGTGCGATGGTGTGTTTCGACATCTGTCTCGCTGCTGAACATATTCCTGCCTTCCCGGCTTTCACCGGTCTGCTGAATCTGGGGAAGCCGACAGATTGATGGTTGAGCAACTCCACTTCTGACCAGGGTACAGATCCAAAATCCCTGGAAGTCTGAGTAAATACGTACTTTAATCACGGCCTATTCATTTGTGTAATATATACAGTAAACTCCAGAATTCCTGGCACTGTTTGTGAAAATGAGCAAAAATTAATGTATAATGAAACAATATCTACAGTAGGTCATATTTTGGGCTCAAACACACGGTGATAGCATATAATTGTAATGCAATAAATTTTCAAACACAAAATATTTTATGGAGTAGCAAAATTTTCTTCTGCACAGCATAGGTGTCTAAATTATCGCCCCCTCAAAGAATATTTAAAATAAAGCTAAACAAAGTGGCGTCTCTTATGAAATTCTGTGCTTTGTAGTTGGGCTGAGTCTCCAAGAGCTGTATTGCTGCCTTTCACCGCTTCCTGTTCCTCTGGGGTGTAAATATAGGCGTACAGTGTAAAATTCAGTCTAAAATCTCTGTCATCCGTCACCATGGATCAAACCACAGTCTTCAGCTAAAGAGACAGGTGGTTGCTGACCTATGCAGGTCTGGAAATAGATATAAGCTACCACAAAGAACATTCAGGACAATAGTAAAGTGTCGCAGAAACCTGGAGCAGGAAGCAATTTGCCAAAAAGAAGACCCCTGTGCATGATGTCCTCAGGCACAGTAAGGAAGATAGTGAGGGAGGTGAAGAAGCTTCAGAGCTGCACTGCTGAATAGCATTTTGAGGTATCAAGCTTCAAAATGAACCGTAGAAGAAGTTGTTACTGAAGGCAACCCTCAGACTCCAGCACCGGACTCTGCCAAACGTCACTGGAAGCACTGCTGGAATTGGGTGTTGACATCAGAAGAGAACAAATCTGAACTTTGTGGCACCTTTGCATGCAAGGGAAAGCGCATATAGCTGCAGTAAAACATGGTGCTGGGCCGCTGATGCTCTGGGGCTGTTTTGCTGCTGGTTGGTAAGTTTACTGGACGATAAGGAATTCATTATGCATCAGGATATTTCAGGTCAAACCCTGGTTGCCTCAGCCAGGCAGCTGAGACTTGGCTGTAGAACCGTTATTATTCCATCAAAAATCAGAGATAACTTCTTCTACAGGAACTCCATTGAACATGATGTAGTCTGGCGAGATAAACTTGCATGGCTGTTTTCACAGCCAAATCTGTGCACAAACCTGCCAAGCGTGGTTTTACCGTGTATGGAGCCCAAGTTCAGCAGTGGCACGAACAGCCTAAACAGCTCACACAGCAGACCCTTCCCCACCGCAGCAGGCCATCTCCGTGGTCCAGACCCCCGAATACGGCTGGACATGCATCACGCGAGGTTGGCCATATGGTTCACCAGTGGGATGGTGTAAATACAGTGGTGTTACCCTAATAGGTGGCGTAAGAATGGTGCTGTTGTTAACTGCCATCAAGTCAGTTCATGGCGGCTCCATGGATAGTATAAAAAATGTAAAACTAGGGTAAATCAGTGTAAGCAGCTTAGTGCACAAACCTCACACGGTAAGATGCTTCAGAGAAAAGCGTGCGATGAATTGATAAATTTATAATAATACTGTGCAAAGTGTCCTCTTGATCCCACCCTGTCACCTGGGTGAGACGCCCGACAGCGTGTGTCTGCTGCAGTCGTTTCCAGACAGGAAGACGTTGGCGCTCCTTCCTGTTTCCTGCCTCTGAGCTACGCTGCGGGGGTACAGATAAGTGGATGTGCGGCAACGGAGCAGAGCGCCATGCACCACTTCTTACATAAACCCTAAAGGTCCCTAAAGGTCCAGTAGAAGCATGACTTTAGGCCTCAAGACCCTTATTTAAATCTGGTTTGGCCAAAAGTTGTTCTTGTTATTATTATTATTATTATTATTATTATTATTATTATTATTATTATTATTATTATTATTATTATTATCATTATTATTACTACAACCCTAGCAGTACACAAACGCACCGCCGCAGGATGGTTTAATTTCCAGGCCTCTCCCACTGAGCAGCGCTACCTGCCCTGACCCCCCAGCCCCCCACACACACAGACACATTTCAGCAAACAGGGGGGTGCCACATTTTCTTTCTCACCCCCCAGGAAGTGTTATCAGCTCCAGCACACAGCCGACCCCAGACAGGACAATAAAAAACACAGGAAATGTCTGTTAGGATCCAACGCAAAAGCGCTGCAGCTACTCAGTAGTCTGTTTTTCAGTCCGATGCCTTAACCGCTTCCAGTCAGCATTAGGGTCGGCGTCAGACAATCGAAAACGTGTGGTGTCGTATTTTAATATCGGGCTCAGCGGAATCGATATTTTATCCACAACAGCACAACATTAAGATAGCGGGGCATCTAAGTTGGAGCGCTTTCTTCTGCGGCTTCAATTGTTCAGATATTTCGGGACCAAAAGGAACCTTCACATCACTGCCACTAAAGATCACGATACGTTGATCATCCAACCTTGTTTTAATAAGTCTGAAACTGTTTTTATGTTTGCTTAGTGCTAAATTTCACACCCGCCACAAAGCCAATAATATGGGGCCAGAATAAAACCAAATGTAGCTACAAAAACATGCAATTATTATTATTTGCTTAACTTGCAAACTTCCACAGGTTTTGCTTCTTTATTAAGAATTCTGGTGTGAAGCATTGAGAGCTGTGTGTCATGACAAAAGTGTTCTGGAGGAGCAGAGTAAATGCTCTAAATGCAGGGTAAAAGGCGCAGGCTGCGCAGTGAACGCCCACCAGGTCTGTAGCCTTACTTTATTATTTACCGTGGTGAAAAAAAAAAAAAAAAAAAAAAAACACACACTTTTGCAGCTTCACCCAAAGTTACAATCTAATAAGTTACAGACATCCAACCTTACATGTAAATTATAATCATGGCTAAAACTGGCCCTTTTTATGAGTTATATGTACAACAGTAAGATACGTATTAAGCAATGAAAGGGATTTTATTCTGATTTTACAAATGGTTTTCAATTCTGTTAATGACACATTTCCGTGTGTGCGCTTGTTTATATGTATTTGTGTGTGAGAGACTTTGTGCAGCATAGTGTGTATCAGGCAGAACCAGGGATGTAAGTCTGTTCACTCTTCTGTCCCTCTGCCTCGGGAGGATGGAAGCAATAAAGCAGAAATCCCAAAGTGAAGTGAGAGAGAGAGCGAGAGAGAGAGAGAGCGACTCCCCCTCCCAGAAGGACCTGCTCCGTTCACTTCTCCATCTACATTCCACTCCACGCAAATCACCAAGTCCACAAGCTCCACAGACTTCTCACGGTCTTCAAGCTCCTCCACGTTCCCCCAGGTCTTCAAAGTCTTCACAGATCTGCAGATCCCCCCAGCAGAGGGTCTTTAACCAAGTTGTGAGGAGGTCCAGCTCTGAGCCTCTGAATTGTTTGGACCATCTGGAGCTGCACAGTGGGACCCCAAGAGGGAGGCAGACTGAGGTGAGCGACCACCAGCACTGGAGCTCTGGTAACAACTGGGTCTTGACCACATCTGGGTCCTGGGGATCGCGAGCACGGTGTCCAGCTGGAGTGCGTTGTGGCTGTCGGTCTTACAGCTGTAACCAGGGAAACCAATTTTTACAGTATGATTACATAGTAATGTACACTTTAGTACATATTCATTTAGTATATAGTTTATTGCATAGCATAAAATTTAGGGTATAGTGTACAGTTATCTGTCTGCAGCTGTATATATTATATAATATATATGTATTATGTATATAGTGTTTACAGTGTGGTGTGAGGGTGGTTTATAGTATATAATTTATTGCTAAGTCTGCATTTATAAATGACGATAAAGCAATTTGCACTGATAAACCTTTTACTTGATTATTAATAAAACACGTGCGCGCGCACACACACACACACACACACACACACACACACACACACACACACTGACAGGAGCGTACTGAAAGGCTCGCTCCGATTGGCTGAGCTGCTCCTCAGGATGTCCTCTTGTTCCTGGGGCTCAGCCTGGTCTTGTCAGTCGAGGGGTGGTGGAGCGGCGCGGCACAAGTGCCGTGCGTGCGAGACGCTGCGCACGTGTGTGTGTCAGTTGGGTCAGCAGCAGCGCGGTCCCGGGACAGCCGTACCCGAACCCTGTCCACGCTGGGCGCCCCATGACGGTGTAGGCAGAGCGTGGAGCTGTAAGCCTCTCACTTTCTCCTTCTCTCCCTGTCTGTGTCCTCCCACTCCAGCAATGGAGCGCCCCCCTGTGCCCTCCCTGCGCTGGAGGCCTGCCCTCCTCATCCTGACCCTGACCCTGACCCTCACCTTGGAGTCGGTGTTCGCCGGGGCCTTTGAGCACAACAGCCCCGATGTGTATGTCGGGGGCCACAGCCACAGCAAGAAGCTGCAGTGCGTGGACATCCCCAGCGACCTGCAGCTGTGCCACAGCGTGGGCTACTCCCGGATGGTGCTGCCCAACCTGCTGGACCACGAGACGATGGCCGAAGTGCGGCAGCAGGCGGTCAGCTGGGTCCCCCTGGTGCAGAAGAACTGCCACCCCTACACGCAGGTGTTCCTGTGCTCCCTGTTCGCGCCCGTGTGCCTGGAGAGCTACATCCGCCCCTGCCGCTGGCTGTGCAAAGAGGTGCGCGACAGCTGCATGCCCATCATGGAGATCTACGGCTTCCCCTGGCCAGACATGCTCGCATGCGATCAGTTCCCAGAGAGCGACCCGTGCATCGCCATGACCAATGCCACCATAGCCCCCAGAACATCAGGTAAGACCCCCTCCCCTCCAAGGGAAGGCTGGAGTCCGGCACCTGCATCGCTTCCATAAAATTATAATATTCAATATTAGCTTATTTTTGCTTTTAAAAGGATCAAATGTAAAGGAATTATTTTAATTTTAATTGTTACATATAATACTGTTATTGATAGGCCACCATTAGTTTCGCAGTGTCAGCCAAAAACCTCAAGATCTCTTAAAAGCACTATAAAAATCGGAGTTTAAATTCAAGATGGTGCTTTCAAGTTGTCACTTTTGAAAGCAGGTCCAAATATTTTGTATTTCTGTCACATCTCTAATATGAGAAAGGGGAAAGCGGCCCTTTGCACCGCGAACATCTTCAACGCGGGAGGACACATTTATATTCTCACGTGCTGTGTATCTGTGTTCATCTTTACTGCAACCTACAACATGACTTGTTTTGCGCTATTTATGCTGTGTCAACAGGTATTTGACCTAAATCGTATGAATTCAAGGGAGGTTTCAACCGATCGCTGCTATTCTGCAGTAATGTAATGGCAGGATGTGCGCAAGTCACAATGTGCTTTTGCAAAACAAACACCTTCAGCAGGGGATGGCAGTGCAGCGGTCCGTTGGCAGCTCACATTTTCGTTTTCTCCTGGGGGAAAATCCCTGAAGGGAGCGGCATTTATTATACCGGTGTTGTTGAAGGGAAGGTGTATATATTCCATATTTCATATTTTTCCGAACTGTTCGAGTTGCACGCACGCAACCACTACTGTAATGTCTGACTCTGTTCCCCTTCAGGAGACAGAATGGTCCTCCAGGTGCTGCCTGTTGCTTGCGTTTCAGGTGTTGGCCAGGTTAGCCCAAAGGGGGGGGGGGGCGGGGGTGTCCTTCTGGAAACATCCATGCCCCGTGTTAAATTGCCGTGGTCATTTCCCTGTCAGAACACCAACCGTTCAATTACAGCAAGAGAATTAAAGTGAGCCCCGCCTGGCACTGAGAAGACCGTGGTTGTTTGAAGACCATGTATACGGTCATGCTTGGTGTTCATAACTGTGTTGTTGTTCTTTCTATCAAATTATTGTTTTAGTCCGGCTGTGTTTGGACGAAAACAACAAGGCTTCTTTGAGACATTTTTATTCCCCTTGTGAGCGTCATCTGAAAGCGGTCCCATGTTTGTTATCTAGGCAGCTGGTAGTCATTCCCATGCGGGGAGTTTTGGTAAACTATGGAGAAGTTTTCGAGAAGTTTGCTATGTTTCTTCTTGAGCTTTCTTTTTTCTTCCTGCGGTTGTGCGTTTCACATCTCGCCATCAACCCTGTTTCTGCACCTTTGGGTACCGAAGACCCAGCGCTGCTAAACTGGATGCCACACAAGGTCTGCGTTTCATTACCAAGTTAATGAGTTGAGGATGAAGCCCTGATGTTCTTGTAAAGAGAGCTCCCTCCCCCACCTCATAGGAGAGGGGGAAAGGGAAAATCTGGGGTTCGGGGTAGAGGACATTGTTGTTTAAATGTTGTTAAGGACCGCTGCGAGAACATCAGACAGAGCTGTTTGTCTGTTAGAGAAGTCAAGCAAAAATGTAATAATTTCTTATGTCGTTCTTCACTTATTATGCGGTAGGAATCAACATCACACGTCAGTTATGTTGTTTTCATAAGTAACAAAATGAGCCTTTTCCTGTTTTGTTTCCCATTTTGCGGACCGGGCCGGTTTGCCATCGCCTTTGCGATCATCCGATACCCGTTTCTGCCTTCATGGCTTCGGTGACTCATGGAAAACGCAGGATTGGAAGCTGGAAATGGTTAGGGTGTCTTGTCAATGTAAACATTGCTTAGTTATATGGAAGTTATATGTTGAAGAAAGGCACCGAAAGTCGTCCTCCCAATACCAGCAGCTGGCGGAACAGTCTAAAACAATTTATGGAAGTCTCAGCTTTCAGTGGAGACCTCGAGGACGCAGAGGCTCCATTCGGCCAAGAACATTGGTTTGCAGGTACAGCGGTAGGCACAAAATTAGATTCCTGCAGGGTGGAGGGCCGTAGTTTCATCCAGGTGTGATCCGGAATCGGAATCGGAAAAACGTTGTTATCCCGAAGGAAATGACTTAAGGCTTGGCTCTCTTAGTCCGGAAGCTTAGTATTTAGGGATTCCTTTCACTTGGGATGAGACCCCAGAACCAGCTCCTGTTCATGGTCCTGGGTTGGGGGTGGAGCAGAGCGAACGGCTGAGACTAATGTTCCACAGGATGGGTTTTGGTTCTCGCAGGAACTGGAGGTAGCCCCTTCCCCACCGCTGCACGGCCACATGGTGATTTGGTGCGATAAGCTAACGTTGAGCCAATGACATGCTAGTGCTAAGAGCCCTTTGGGGGGTCCCTGAGTGCTGTCTGCGATACACCTCCCCTATGACCCAGGAAAAAAGCCCCTAAAAGCTGCTTTATTCAGGATCAGTTACCGCTCAAATGACAGCAGACAGCAGATCCAGAGGCAGATTCGGAAGATTTACGAGGCCCGACTTTCTCCCAAAAGAGCAGTGCTTTTCATGACTCCGTGTTAACTGTTGGCGCTGGTAATGCAGGGAAAACATTTGCGCTGCTGCTTTCATGTCAGATTTGTTCTTAGCACTTGGAAACCTCCAGGAAATGTTTTCGAAGCTTAACGTGTTATTTTAGCAAACCAAGGGGGGACAAAAGCGGGGTGTAAATTATGTAAATCTGAAAAGAAGGAATTTGTCGACAGCTTGTTTTTAAAGCCCTTTTCTGCACCGAGCGTAACTTCTGTATGGGTTCAGACCAACGGGTGACCTGAAGGAAGTAATAATAAATTCTCTAACGGAATAATAATGCGATAACAGAGAAGTCGAGTGATAATGGAATATGACAAAGTGCAGCATGCTTTCCTTATAAATTATTCTTAAGAAATATCTAACATTTTATATTTCTTTGTTGGCAGTCAGCAAATGTTATAATTCATGAATTATATTTTTTCCCCTCATCTGTGCAACTACAGCTACATGGGAGAAGCTCTCGAAACCGAGTCGTCCGAGGGGCTTACCTAGACAGAACAATTTTCCATTTGGAATATAAACCACAACTTTATCACAAGTCCTAGCTCCGCAACAATGCACCCACTCTCCCCTTTAAACTGTGTCCTAAAAAAGAAGGGCTTAGTTCCATTTCTTCACCCACCTGCATTTACCCCCTCCAGCAGGCCATTTCAGCAGAAACGCGTTTAACCCCTGGTGGTGACCGGTGATGGACTTCCATTCCTCGACTCCTCCCGCTCTCACCTTCCCGAGGTGTATGGTCTTCGGAGCGCCTAATTCACACCCGGGCCAACTTTAAAAGTCCTTCACCTCCCTGAACATTGTCACCTCGATGGAACCTCCCCAGAGGCATTTCGGCAGAGGTTCATTACCGTCTCCTGAGGTCAAACATGGCAAGTAGGTGACGTTGTTAAGAATCTGGTAATGGGTCACGGTACGCCAGCAGTTCCGGCTTAACCTAAGGCTCCTCTGAGTAAAATCCTCTTTTATTTGAGCTTCTGCAGCAAATATTCCAGTGCGCGCGAAGCGCAAACCGCGTTTTACGAGTTTTTCTTCAGATTTGAAAAACGAAACTGAACTTTTCAAGTCAACAGGGGTCACTCAAGCGGTGGATTTTGGTTTTCAGCGCCAGCGAAAATGCTGAAAGCGGTCATTTTTAAAGAGGAAAAGTGCTTTGCGCGGTTATCGGGCTCCGCAGGAACGATCTCGGGTTGCGTTTGGCCACCGGCGAGTTCCAAACTGACTGTGGCGGACTGGCATGTGTGATGGAGGCCGAACAGAGAGTCCGCTAGGGAGGACGATGTGCCCGTGCGTCCCGCCGACCTGTCGGCTCGAGCTGAGCGGCCTGGCTGGGAGACCATCCTGCTCCAGGCCTCTCCGCTGCCACCATGCTGTGCCTGGCGCTCTGGCGCTCCGGCGCTGGCAGTGATTTATGAGCCAGGCTAAAAAGCGGTGGTTTTCGCAGAAAAGTCATCTGTGTTTGCTTGTGTACACGGGGCCAGATGGGCGTGCACGTGGAAATGTGTGCGTGTTTGTTAGCGTGTTTCACCTGCACAAATATGCTAGCATGTTAGCGCGCATGTCCTCGTGTCCGTTTTCTGGCCGTGTGTGTTTACAGGTGTGTTTTTTAGCTGCCGATTTCCACGTCTTCCTGCTAAAAGCGCCCATATGTCAGCACATTCCATCTGTCTTATGTAGTGCCAGAACTCCTCTGTACGCTCACACCCGGTGTTTCCGTTGTGCGGCTCCAGGCCTTTACTGGAACAAGTTAAGTTCGGCGTGTAGCGCTAACTTGCACCTCCCCGGCTCGACCTTGCGGCCTCCCCAGCAACGGTCGCAGCTCACGGGCCGCAGCAGCCGAGGACTCGACGTGAACATGAAGCGTTTTGCGGGTCGACGTCCCCGTCTTTCCCCAGACGGACGGCGCTATGCGACGCTGTTTTTCTTATCGTGCTTTCGAACCCGCAACACAAAAGCACCATTGATACCTGACAGTTATTTTTTCTTCGCCCGTGTAAGCTTTTTTTGCTTTATTGCATCGCCCGGAGGTGTGAAGTTGCTGCCAGATTTCATCTCCTCCTCAGGTTGTAACAACGTCCTGCTCGGGAGGGCAGACGCCGTGAAAACCGAGTGTTGGGCGGCGAGCGCTAAAGTGTGAGACCGTTCTTGTTTTTGCCCTTTCTCAGTCGAAACGCGCTTTCTTACTACATCAGGTTTAGGGCGACTTATAAAGTAAACTTGAAGCTGATGTTACAAAGTTGGGCTCCTTACAAAAGCCATTTTTGTTAACTTGCTCAAGGGTCCTGCAGCAAAGGTTCCCCTCTAATAACATGGATGAGCTGGTACAGTTTTGGAGCAAGACACCGCATGTCACCTTTACAGAGCAGCAAGAAGGCAGTGTGGTGATGGAACCATCGCCCCGAAATCCGAGGACCTGTTTTAGTGCCTTTGCAGTTACATTTGTGCAACAGACACTTTTCGCAAAGGTAACATACAAGTAAGTAAAAGTACATTCGCCAACAGATTAAGGTGCCCCCTTCAAGTAAAATGTAGGGTGAGATAGAATAGGATAGGACATAATTTTCCCCTTGCAGGGAAATTTGGCCGAGCATACAGGACACATAAGATGAGACACTCGAAATATACACGACAATAAATAAATATAAGCAAAAAGCTCAAATAAACAGAAAACCAATAAATAATATTGTAATAAATACAGTCTAATCATTTTGGGATACTTAAGAGGCCTAAATGTTTAACTTTCTTTAAGTAATCGAGTGAACAAACCTTATATTGTATGTCGCTTTGAACACCAGCTGCGTAAATAAATATATACATAAATATGAGAACATAAGCGAGGTTTGCCTAGCAAAAAAATGCATCGAGCTCTGTAGGTGTTGTGTGGTCGGCCAACAACAAATGTAGCGAGCCATTTGTCGGCCTGGGACAGTCTGTCGTCTTAACTGGGGCACATTTTGTGCGCCCATTTAGCTGTTTGGTGCCCTAATGTCTTTATCACCCTCCTGGCAATGACTTGCTCAGCCTGGACGTAAAGGTAAAGTCACCCCCGCCCCAAACTGAAAGCGGATCTCATGTAATTTCGTTATTTAAGGGAAACCTCTCCCTCATAGCATCTCTGCTTCCCCCACCCTGCTGTGCTTTTTTGTCTCTCGGGATGAAGAGATGCAACAGGGAGAGCTAAACCCCTGCTGAGAAAAAAACCAGCCCTGCTCGATTGTTCCTGTGGCTTGGGTCTGGATCCATACAGGCAGAGCAAGGGGGTGACTGGCAGAACCATGCTCGGCTCAGCATGTTGTGCGTTTCTTACAATGGATCATAGAAAATGCTTCTGGTTCTGTTTGTCCCAAGCTCCTATTGAGCTGGAGTTCCAACATTCTTGTGGGATTCGCCAACTCCAAGGGTATTACTGAACATTAATGGTTCTCAAAATCAGATTTGCCTCTAAATCGTGCCATGATTACTGACTCGCGGGTCAAAGGGCTGCCGGTCCACATGAACTCTTCGGCGAACAGCACAAAATGACCAAATGCAGTACAGCACACGGAGCAGAGTGTAAAACAGCGGTGTGTGTTAAAGTGTTGAACCAGGAAGAAGCACCTTCTGCGTGGGCTTCCGCAGAGTGTCGGGTCTGTACTGATAGCGGACGAGAGTCCCGATCCAGGTTATCGCCTGCTTCCAGGCTGCACTCATCCCAACGTTACACAACCACAAAGATACTTGCAGAATTAACTTCATCGAGGCGTTACGAGCGCGTTTCGGCCGAGACATCTGCTCTAGAATGGCTCTCTTGGTCATCTTGGTTTAACAAATACCGGTGACTACGATGTGTAAACATCCGCAGTTGCACAAGAGAATGTGGGTGCGTAGCGGAGTGGAGGATCTTTATCCCTCATTCCACAGCACTTCCTGAGGGGCGAATGGGTGAGTGTTCAGACACGGCGTGATGGATGCATGGTGTACGAAAAGCAACAGGACCCAGCAGACGCACTTCCTTTTAGATGTAAAGATTTTAACGCGATGCTGATGACTGCTCATAACCTAAATGTGTTCCCTACACTTTAGTCCAGCAACGTCCATCGGCAATGTCCTTTTCTCTCCCTCTCATTGTCCTTCTGTCTCCCCAACAGATTCCTCACCTGTCTGCCCGCCGTGTGACAATGAGATGAAAACAGAAACTATCCTGGACCACATGTGCGCTAGCGAGTTTAGTAAGTGCCTCGTTCCGTCCCTCCTCACAGCTCCACCCTTCCTTTCCATCGTCCTTTCTTGTGTGGTGTCTCAGCGGCCTGCTGGGAGACCTGTTCTGGGTTTACCATCAATACGTCTGACATCACCGGGCACAGATCCCACCGCAAGAGGTTCTAACACGACAAATGCTCAAACAAGCCAAGATGTCCCTTCTGGAGGGGACAACTTCTCCTTCGGTAATGAGCTTGCCGCTTCCTGTCCCAGACCCAGACTCAACTTTTTCAAAGCAATTTAAGGCAACCGCTTTAATGATTAACAGTTAGATTCGTGGGTTTGGTCGGTCAACTCGAAACAAGAGCGACTTCCTCGAAATGAAAAAAGAACAGGGGATTAAGACCAATTCTGAAGCTCTAACTAAGCCTTTTGCTTTGAGAGGGGAAAAAGGATTAACACCGAGTCACATGTTTGCGGTGCCTAGTGGATCAGGACCTTGACGGCCAGCGCAGGGGACCAGAAGTGGTGGGGTGGAAGTTTAGTTCTCGGACACTCCAAGGCGTTGACAGTAAAGGTTACTGTGGGCAGATGTAGAGGCACCCTGCGTTTCCTCTCGAACTCTCCTGGGCATGTCGACAGGGGCAGGCAAGGGGCAGAGATCTCCATCTTCCACAGAGACATCATCTGTCATTCATCACGAGAGATGAGGAGAAAAATAACTTCCCCTCGACCTCCCCGGCTGACCTTCCTCTCCTTAATGACTCCCCCTTAGAGAGCTGCAGACGGTGGAGGGGTGCTGAGGCCTGCCTTAGATTAATGAAGAATTTACAAGGTTTCGATGGGGCTCGATTCAGGGCATTCTGTCAAGGCTCCCTTCACTATTTGGGTTGGAAGCGGCTTAGCTAAGCAAAACAAAAGCAGCTCACCTCTGTTGTTCTGGTGGACTTCATGGGTAGGGTCCAAAAGTCCCTCAGGATCCAAAGCAAGGGTCTGCACTCTGTGGTACACTGACGTTGAAAATGAACATAAATGTGAGTGTGCAGATTTTCTCCGCATGAACTGATGTTAGACTGTTAAAAACAGTACTGCAGAGTGTTGTAGAGCAAACCAACCCAAGAAGCAGAGTGGCTTTAATGCCGACCTGCTTATGCAGCGCCGAAATGGTTTCTGGCAGAACAACAGTGCATTCAACACAGTGTGAGACGGATGATAAAGTGCAACGCCGTGTGTGGGGAATTGTCTCGGCTTCTCAGCTAGCTACAAGAGTTGTTCCATCGGTCTAGAATTGTTGCTCTTTCCTTGGGTCTGCCCTCTACACCTCAACACCCCCAAATTACGAGTCACATCCCAAGGTATGTTCTCTCTTTTGACCCAGCAAGTCAATGTCACGCTCCATGTTCCTCTTTGAAAGGTTAATAATCCCCTGTGACAAATGAATTGGGTGTACTGCTTAGGGCTACCTGGAGCCCTGTTTACCAGCTGTCCGGGGAAATAAACCAGCGCATTTATTCCCCGTTTGGTCCACCGGGCTGATCCCTGTCAACCACTGATCCGTATGGGATTTCACCACAGTTAGGAAGGAGCGAATGTGCGGGTGCGTGTTGCCTATGAATTGGGTTTCCTAGGCCTACAACTCAGGATGGAAGGAACCATGACTCACATGGAAGGTTTATTTTTCATAGAGTAAAAAAGAGGCAGAGAGGATGAGGCGGCCCTGGGCCATGTTATCCCATGTAATGGCGGTGGTGATTCAGAATAAAATCTGCGGTATCATATTGTTGTGATTTCCCTCAGCCTTGTTTCCATCTCTTACATTTGTTTCCAATAGTAACCGTGTGCTGTCTTTCCTTTCTTTCCCCTCCTACCTCTTTTCCCAATGTGGATTTTAGAACTAAATTAACAAAAGTTCCTCGGACCTGAACACCCTGAACAACCGGTGTGAGTAGGAGCGATAACGTGTGAGCAAAGCGGGAGTGGGGACGCTGGATGGTGACTCGAGGGTGTTTGTAAGGCCAGGGCTCCCTCATTCTCATCCTTTTCTCTTGCCGTCAAAGTTGTTTTCTGAAATCAACTCCAGCGGCCGGACAGCAGAAGAGTCAGCTTTTGTGCATTAAATGCAGATTTAGTTTGTTTTCCTGGTCGTCATGGAAAAATTGGGATGTTTCTGTTTGCTCTTTAGGGCTAGAAGTTGCATTCTTGCTGTACATTGTTTTTGAACGTCTTCGCTTGTTGATCGAAGCTGGTACAGTCGCTCACCCTTTAGATCTGCACGAACGGCGGCTTCTCAAAAGCATCCGGCAATGCCAGGTTTCTGACCAGTTCATTCCAGTTGGTTGCAATTATTAACGGTACTGTTGACGCTAACAGCTGCGCAAGTCCGCTGAGTTAGCTTGGCTAAAGCTGTCCTTGAATACCTCACCACCCCAGCGGGAATCCCTCCTTTTCACAAGAGTTTTTACAGAGCTGCCGTCAACATGGGTTCCTCAATATGGATCTTCTCCGTTTACTGGCAAAGTCGCAACATGAATTACATGCTCGCAGATGGAAGCTGAGTAAAACTGGCTTCATAGAGCGCATCTTTACAGGGATTGAGGAGAATCCGCCGAAGGTTTATAACACCCTTCCCGAGTAAAACCCTCAAGGCGTCGTGTGGCAAAGTTTTTGAACGCGCAAACATGGGTGGCATTCGTTGTTGTTATGCCATGGCTACAGAGCAGGGCCTACCGTTGTTAACCAGGGAAGTTTAGACAAGTGAGTCAGCATCTGGAATACGTTGTGAAAAGGACACCATTGATGTGACTTATGGGAAGTCTTTCCAAGTTGTTGCGAATGACAGGAAAAGAAACTCAAACAGCTCAGTAAACCCTATACTTTCATCTGAAAGTTGGCGCATTTACACAAATCTCCAGTTTAAAACATGTATTGTCTCATTGTTTTTGGGTTTCAAAAAATCCTTAATCCATTTTTCCCTGCTGCTGTTCTTGCTTCCAGAAATGTTTTATGCCTTTCATGCGCCTGATGTACTCTATTATTTTGTTGAGTGATGTTTGCTGCTTAGACAGAGGGAGAGGTCCTGGGATCATGGGAAAGATCCCTACTAGTGGTAAACTGCAGTCTGGAGGCCATTTGAGAACCAAGCCCTGTGTACCTGTGCTTTTTCTTGGACCTGGGGCCAAAATGATGAATGAAACAAGAAGCAAATCCTTCTTCCGTGTTGGTTTTCTCAGCACTGATCTAAGTCCGATGCTCCAGGAGCTGGACATGTGGTCCAAAGCTATTGCTTTCGGTCTGGAAGCGCAGACCTTTGGTTGTGGGTCGTAAGCTTCACCTGAACTGCTGCATTGCAATGATGCACATGCGTGCAGGTGACAGTGGCCAGAAGCAATACAGAACAGTGAGCAAAAGCATCAACTACCCAAATAGCAACTGTACTTAAATAAGCAAATGTCTGTAGTACCTTTTTTTTGCAATTTGTCTGACTAGGATCGTCATCCTTACATCTTAATCCACTGGCGGATGTGTTTCTCCAAAGCAACATAAAATGTTAAGCTACTCACAGCAACTTTCCCATTTGTACAGCTGGGTCATGTTTACTCTGTTAACTCAAGGTAGGTACTTTGCTCAGGGACCGCAAGAGGTGTTACCTGAACCCCTGTGCTTCAAGTCCAAAGCAGCAACTCCAATGCCTTGAGGAAGGTGTAAACTACCTGCAACCATTTACCTTCCATAAACCTGTGCCTGTAACTTCCGTGAAATCTCAGCACATGTGACCATCTGACTTTCAGACCTCAGAGGTCTTGACCGATTCAATGAGAGACACCTATTGACTAACAGAAGCAAGAGCAGCCCCTTGCTGTGGACTTCCGGTGAGCACAAAGAGGGTCGGCGCACCTTCCTCGCATGAGAGAATGATGGCAATGGCGACCGCCCCCCCCCATTAGGCACAGGCACAGAAACCAACACAATCACAGCCTTAGTGTTGAACCTTTAACCTGCACAGTTGTTTAAATATCCAAAGCCAAAGCTGTAGGAGCCAAAGGACAAATAGTTTAAATGATACTATTTCATGTAAATAATGCGTGACCAGTGATGTTTTGGCCCAAAAAAGTCAAATATTGGGGACTGTGTGGCTCCTGGGCTTTGTCCAACTTGGGCCACCATTTCATGCTCAACATTAGCAATGTTTATGACCTGACAGTTTGTTTTTCATAGTTTTGGTCAGAGAGTGCTTATGGTCTTTTTACCATTTTTTATTGTCATTTTTTGGATGAATTTTTGAGAAAAACAATTGGTTTTGATTTAAATATGTTATATTTCAGTGCCGAAATAGGTTGCTTTTCATAATAAAAGTTTTTTTTAAAAAATTTTAATTGAAGCTTAGCTTCCAAACAAGTGAAGCAAACAGGCTTGATATGAGTTATAGCAGAAAAATGCAGTTTCTGTGATGGACAAGAACAGACCTGATCAACAAAGAATGAAGTATTATATATTAAAAAAACACAGTCGATTGCCAGACTAAACCAGGGATTATGTCTGCCATGTGTTGAATTATGGGGTTTGGAAAAATTAGCGCTTTGAAATCATCAGGAATGGGAGTTGCGGCCAGCCGCTCGAGCTCCCACACTGACAGTTGGTTTACATAACAAAGAACCGCCCTGGCACTCCTTGGCACTCCTTGGCACTCCTTGGCATTCCTTGGCATTCCTGCATCCTTGTCTCCAGGGGTGTGGGTATCCCTACCCATTTACCTGTATACCCAAAGCTTGAAGGGGGGAAAGACTGCCGCTACTACCTTTACTGACATATTGGCTGCGTTCACCGGTTTTTAGTGAGGGGAACCCAAATTTTTAATGAACTGTGGGGAAGCGGAGCATGAACCGACTTGTACTGCAACCTGGTGCACCTTGGGTGAAGAAGTGTCCTTATGAGGGGTGTAGCTGAACAATGGCCATGTAGGGCAGCAGAGTTTAGTGGGAAAGCAGCTCAACAGGGGGCGGAAAAAAGCGCCAAGCGCTTTACGGAAAGTGCCGGAACACAAGTCCTCCAAAGTGGCGCGACCGCGTGCAGGTGAGTACCTGCCCACTTCCCTGCACACCTGCATACATGCCTGTTTACAAGCTCTCCCAACCCTAGACCAAAACTCAGGATGTCCAAGGCAACCAGAGGACCTGAAGTACTAACCCTAACCCTAACCCTGATGTCCGGTGTCATGTGGCAGGAAGCTGGTAATATTGCGGTACGAGACGTAATGTTGCCGATAACTGAGCGCGCACACACGGACCACAGGGGAATACGCAAAGATAGCACAGGAGTCAAATCTGCCTCGGCATGTTGCCGGCGCCTAGCCCACCTCCCGTTCACCCACAACTTCTGCCTCCCACGTATGTTTTTATAGCGCTTTTCTGCCGCATCCCTGCTCAGCATCCTGCTGCTGTGTTTGGTGTCGGGTTTGGCCATTTGGTGCTGCCACTTTTTGCTCTTGAGGAAACAGCTCAGGACAGCGTGGCTCTTGTTTTATCACTGTGGTGTCATGTGGCTTTATGGCCTTTTTAAGCCACGAGGCCCATATATGCCTGTGTTCTGCACTGGTAGGTGTTCTGTGGGCCTTAACCACTTCAACACTGCATAGTCGAACGCGTGCATGTGTGCTTCTTCCCTTTTGATCAGACCACTGTGGAATAATGTATCTCAGATTCTTATTGTGATGTATTTCCACATTAAGCCGTAACAATTTCTACATCCATTTTCATTATGGTTATTAATAACCCGCTTGTTCCAGCGCCGCAGCATTACTCCGTAACCATGAAAAAATGTGCATCATTTCTTCCCGATCAGTGTTTTCTGCCAAGGTTGCAGTCCCGATGGAGGGTTTTGTCCACACGGGGCACGGATTTTAATGCAAATGTGTTCATGTTTACTCCTTGAAGTGAAATGGCTATTATTTTTGAAGATAATTCAATAGGCTGTAGGCATTGAAAAATGCTCGAGCGGAACCTGGAAAATTCTTGACCTCGGGGTTTACGGAAGAACTGGTACAGCTGTTGCGGCGAGGCCACTTTAGAGAGGGGGGAGAAATTTGGTTGCCTCAAGGAAAGTTGAGAAAGCTGTGGGCAGGTTATGACATTTTATTAGTTTTATTGCCCGGTAATGTAATGAAAGCGATGACTGCAGGGTGTTATCGATCCAGTACAAGTTAGAGCACCCAACTTTGCGAATCTGACTGCCTGGCTCTTCCACTTAAAAGACCGAAATGGTCACGATTTATCGGCTCATGATTTTATCGTTGCCGCTGCATTTGTCGAGGGATCACCAGACGCGCCTCACCGTGCTTCCTCTGACTTCATTGCACTCAGCTACATGTTCAGCAGGCTACGGCCTGACATCTTTCAGATTAGCAAACTAATCCTCTTTTCATCAAATCCCGGGGAGAGGGAGTTAAAAGTCGTGGGGATCAGCCCACTTTGTGAAAATCATTTTCTTGCACTTTTCACAGTTCCTACTTGTACCACGGAAATAAATGGAAATACTGTATAAGCAATATATCGGCAGAAATGCTATTAAATTTAACTTGCGTCAAGTAAGCAGTTTTATAACTGGAATAAATTTATTTTCTGTGTGCAAAACAGCACTGAATCTGCATCTCAATTACAATGCTCATTCGACCGAAACGCCCACAGTGCTTGTTGTGCAATTCTTCGTCGACATGCGGTTTCAATGTAAGTGTACGGCTCCGCTGTCCGTTACACTGAGCAGCCTCTTCTTGTAAACCTTTAACCGACCGAGGGGCGGTTACTGGAGAAGAAGCGGTCCGATTAGGCCTGAAATTCTAGCCTCTTGCTTTGCCGGATCGTACGGCTTCCTGTCCGACAGTAGGGAGGCTGGAGCGCTGTTGAGGAACCCGGTAGGAAGGCAGGTACGTGATTCTGAAGCGCAGTTACCGTGGTGCGGTAGCGTTGGTGATGCGGTTACATGTGCCACACGGTTAGAACCTTCATGTTCTTGCTCATTTTTGGCATTAACAAATTGTAGTATTAACGGTTCTAGCTGAGCTGCTCTTCAGACACCTACAAGCTCCTTAACTGGTCCGGTTTGAAGGTCCGGGGTGACCGATGAGGTTTCGAAGTGGACATTTTGGACAAAGCCAAACATAAATTACAAGTATACAGTACGCAGTCTTAGTAATCTGACACCTTTGATGTTGGGTAATTTTACATTGGTTTACGCAGTTAAATAGCAGTGTGTCAATTCAGAATGATACCTTGATCAAAGCTGTCACAGTAGGGGTTGAGGTTTGAACCCAGCTACCTCAATTGCAAAGTCATAGTCCTTTCCGCCCTGCTTCCTGCTATTGGACAGTGAGTCTAGCAAACAAAAATCAGTCTATTTTTGCTTTTGAACTCAATGCGGGGATGGATTTGCTGCTTAGAAAACCACCACTTGGAAAATAATATTTAAAAACATTCTGAAAAGAATTATGAAAAGTGCTATCAAGGCCCTGACAGCATTATTTATGGTCTCGGCTGGGACGCGCACCAAGACATCTGTTTTGCGACGCAGGACCAAGTACAAAACATTACGCAGCTCCCCAGAAACACAGCCATGGGTTATTTAAACGGAAAGGTGGTTTCCTCTCATCCCCCTGCACAGGTACACCTGTTTTCTTGCTTTGACGTCATTCCACAAGGAAAACAAATTCCCCAGCTCAGGCATTGCTGTTAAACCGCTACCAAACTCTTTGCCAGAGTTTTAATAACTTTCTAAGCAATAAGAAAAGGATTTGTGTGATAGCTCATGCATGTCACAGCAACAAACGTCAGTCCACCTCAGTTCTTTTACTTCACTCTCCAGCACTCTGGAAAGGAAGCAGCACACTTAACACTGCTCCCCCAAGGGGCTGGCAGGTGGTGGGCAACCAAATAATGCCAATAAAATACGCAGAGCAGAACAGCCACCAGCGCTAAGAAACATTTATAGAGCAAAACAAAAGCAGTTAAAACAAGAAAATGCTGTACAGCAAGGGATGATGGGAAGGCAACTGCCACCTTGCTGCTATAATATCATTTCTAAGGATTAGGGAGGACTTTAATGTCCCCTTTGACCAGAACGGGAAAGTCTCACAGTGGAATGTGGGCAAGATGCGTTCTGCGCCCAGGCTGTAAGATGGATCACAGATGTACGCAACTCCTAAACATAGTAAAGCGAGGAATGTGAACAAAATCTCAGAATATGTGGCTGGGATCAGGTTTAAAATCAGATTACCGTGTAAAATTTGTTTAAAGTGAATACGAGTACACATGAAGGCCTGGGGGGAGCGCTGCGGTGAAGGCGCCGCCTGTTAGAAATGCCTTACGAGAGACGAGTAGTAGACAAATAGACAAGTAGCTGGTGTGACCATTTAATGGTTTCTCCTTTACTTGCTCAGGTAAAATCTACCTGTAACTCAGTGCGTGGGACGCTAAGGTGTTACACCACTCTCTTTTAGAGATAAAGGACTTCCTATGTAAGGCTTTATGAAACGCTGGTTATAAAAGTTTCTCATTTTTGCTTCATTTAACCACAAGTCCTTTCACAGTGTTTGCGGGATAAAACTCATAATCCCAGCCACGTGCATTGCTAATACGCGTGGAACCGTGTCTCTCGTCCGCTTCCACCTGCGAGTGAAAACGTGGGCGGCTGGCTGTAGTGCTGCAGTGCTGAATACCAACAGGGCGGCCTCATGTTCTCAAACCTGCAGGATGAGGCATCGTTTCTGCAGCACCGTCCTCGCTCCTGAAAAACCTTGCATAAGGTTAAGTCTTGGAATTCGGAGATGCCTTTAGTTTCAAAGGTAAAGATTTAGTAAATACCACCAAGTCCATTTAAAATGGACACAATTGCTTTAATGTTTAATATTAGTTATTATAACACAATAACACGGCACTTTCCTTTCATCGATTACCATATAAACCCGGATGGCCGTCTGTACCTGTGCTTATTCAGTTATTTCACGGCTGTTTCAAGGCTTTGCAGCACATGAAGCTGTCAGAAAGTTTGTTTGGATCTAGGAGAAGTAATCCTGCCTTTGTGGTGTTGTTTCTGGGGTAAAACATGACTGTGAGAACTCATCCCTCTTTGTGTTTACATGCTTAAAGGCTGTCCTGTCCAGGTGCCGAATGCCAAGGTTGAAAAGGTGATAGGATCCAGAACGGATGTGGAACGTCGCCAGAGGTGCAGCTTTCGGCTTTCCTGTTGAGCACTCAAAGAGACCGCAAACAACACCCTGTAGATAGGAGGAACAGATCTCAGGTGACCATCTGCAGATGCCAAGGCTAAATGGAGAAGCCTTGCTTGTGACAGCTGGCGCCGGGTTTGGTGGATTTCATGGGTTTGATGGTTTTGGGTCAAAATGGGGCTGTGGCAGAAGTGAGGTGTGGAGGAAATTCTGGAACAAGAGCGTGGAACAGAGCTCGGTGGACGGTCAGGTCAGTTAAGCAAAACCAATTCGTGAACGACAGCTTGATGTTTCCAGGGTTTTCCGTAAAGCAAAAGGTCAAGCAAGGCCCGAGAGACTTTCAAGGAAAAGAAGGGAGGGTGAAAATACCTTCACGTGCTTTGTGAACAGGGGACATCAGATCTGCTTCATCAAGATGAAACACTCAGCATCAAGACAAAGAAATGACAACTCCCAGTCCTTCCCTTGATTTTGCCCCAGGGTGTTCAAGTCCCAGTATGGATACCTTAGATGTGGTCTCTTGAAGAATGGGTCAGACGCGATGGCTATTGGGTAGCAGAGTAGCAGAGCACATATCTTAGGAGACACAGTCTCGGGTCTAGTTACCGCTGCAGGTGCTTGCAGAAGTCTGGCCGGTCGTCTTCTCCACTGCCCAGCCAAACAAAGCCACTTGACACCAGTCATTCTGCATCTCTCTCGAGGCAACTTTTCAGACCGTTGTACACACGTGACCTTTTGTGGCCTGTCTGTATAAGCTTTCAAAAAGGGTGACAAGTGATGGGCTTTGGTCACACGATCCTACAGAACATCTCTCGTTTGAACGTTCCCTCACGCAACATTACCTCCCTGACTGCGGTCGTCCTAAGTGTTTACAGAAGCCGACTTGTTAAAGTCAAGGTGAAATTAAATCCAGCTCCCGGACCAGGCTGCGGTGGTATCTCAACTGTACTGCTGCGGCTTCCTCTCGTCTGGTCTTGTGGCCTCCGCCTAAAGCTGTTTAACACATTCATAAAGCAGTTGCTTGAGCCGTGCTTGACCTGTCAGAGTTTTCCTCCTCCTTTCTCTCCCTTGGCTTCCGGTAGCTGCCCGCATCAAGTTCAAGACTCTAGTTATGGCCTACACGATGGTAAAAAAATCAACACCCCAACATCTGCAAGATGCGATCATTCCTTACACTCCAGCAGAAGCGATGTGTTTCTCCTCTTCTGGCTGCCTGCTGGTCTCACTCCAAAAAGGGTCCAAAACTGAAAGCCTGTGGAACAAAGTCTGTCTGTCCCTCAGAAATGTCAAATCCCTTCCATCATTCAAAAGGGCTTTGAAATTGATCGCGTTTTGACCCCTTTTTGTCCCGATCTCTCAATATGGCCCATGCCTGCTATGATTATCTCCATATTTGCTATTTGAATGTCACTTCTATAGGCAGCTACTTGAAGGATGCAAACCAGCAAAATGGTGGTATCAGACAAACAAGCTGCTCTTTCATAATCTTGTGTTAGCGTCTGATGCTCTTTATCTGCTGCTGAATGGGCTAATGTACACTTTGAGCTGAACGTATTTTTGGACCAAAGTGCGTGCTGAATGAATAAATGTAAATACAAGCCACACCACAAGGCAAACATTGTTTCTTCTCTTCATCCTTGGCATCTTCCATCGGGAGGACAGAAATCAAGCCCACGTGTGCTTTCATGCCTTTCAGATAAAGAAAACTGCAAGCCCGATAAAAAAGAACTAAACCCCCATTTGTTCCATGCTTGATGGTGATGGAACAAATAGAAAAACAAGAACCGGGGGGGGGGGTTCTGTACTCAGTGGTGCTGATAGTGACTTGATGGGAAGGATAATGTTGGTTATGCTGTTGTTTCTGAGATGCGATCCATCAGCGGGCATCGGTGGTTTAAAGTGCAGGTTGATGAGCCATTGGAGAGAGATGAATAGTTCTGATGTGCGCGGCTGTTCAGGTTCGAGCAATATTTTGACCCTCCCTTTTCACGCTCGGAGTCCCATGCCTTTGGGGAATGTGCGGTTCCGTTCCGTTTGGCACACACCGGTCTGAGTTGTGGTCGGGCAAAACTTGCTAATTTGCAGAGCTGCTTGGTGGCCAACTGTGATTTACTGTAAACTGACTGAACCCAAACTCGTGAATATACCTCCCACCCGTACGCATTGCGGTTACAGCTGGAAGTCGCGTCCCTTCTCCCGGGATTCTAATCTGACAGCGGTTGTTTCCCCGTGCGGACCCTATGAACGAAGCCGGCCTCCATTCACCGCCTGTTTCTAATATTTCTTCTGTTCTCCTCCTTGATCTTCCAGCCATCAAGACCAAGATCAAGGAAGTGAAGCAGGACAACATGGACCGCAAGGTGATCCTGCAAAAGGTCAAGAAGATGCTGAAGCAAGGCAATGTGAAGAAGAAGGAATTCAAAAAGATGGTCCTCTACCTGAAGTATGGAGCCAACTGTCCCTGCCATCAGCTGGACAACCTATCCAATGACTACCTCATCATGGGCCGCAAGGTGGACAAGCAGTACCTGCTGACCGGCATCCACAAATGGGACAAGTTCAGCAAAGAGTTCAAGAAAGCGATAAAGAAGATGAAATCGCACAAATGCCCATCCTACGAACCGGTCTTCAAATGATCATTTCTTGTGTGTCAAATCTCGCTGTATAAAAGGACTTGCACAAAAAACCAACCTAAACACCTTTTATTGTCTTTGTTTTTTGAGTACGTATATATTTTAAATATGCAGATTTTACTCTTTTCGTGCCTTACTCTCTGATTTTAACTTTGTCACCTTTTCTTTCTCTTGTGTGGCATTACGCCATGTAAAGTTGCACAAGTATGAACGAGTCTAACGTCTGGATCCGATCCGATCGATGGCTTTGCCGGTGTTTGCCTGACACGTTTTAATGATCATTGGATAAGAAACGCAACGTAATAGTTTATTCAGTGCACCGCCAGTTGCTTTGCCGAGGCCCAGATGTCCTGGCCCCAGAACCACCTTTGCTGAGAGTTTCCAAAGAAACGCCAAAAAGCAACGCCAGCGTTCGACGTACCGTGGCCATTAGTCAGATTAGGACGACATGCCTGTCCGGCTGGACTTTGCGAAATTCTCCGATGAGGGAGGAGCGTCGCAGGGCTGCGGTTTAGCAGAAACCGCCGGCTTCGCTTTGAGCCACCGTTAAAATGGCCTCGCGTTGCGTGTCGAATAAAAAAATCTGGTGGTGGCCCTACACGTTCGTATTTCATGCATTACAATGGAGCCGTTTAATTTATAACCTGAGAAATCTTTCTGTTTTTCCTTTCCACTGTGCCGCCCATGCAAAGCAAGATGTCAGACACACTATGAACACAATAGGCATATATATATATTCCACAGTATATTAATTCTGCAACACCCGCCCGCGTGTTGGCTGCAGCACGGTGCTTGCGGACGCTTCGGATACCCGCGTCGCTTCTTTTTTTTTGTTTCGTTTCCCCCGTTTTCCATTCAGTTTACTGTGAGTTTATTTGAGCTGGATTTTCTCGCTAAGGGCTCGACCCCGGAAATTCGCGCTGCACTATATTTTAGTCGGAGACTTCGGGAGGGTTTGCTTTCGTTTCTTTTGCCCGTTTGTTTATGTTTGTTATAAACTGCCTCGCAATACTGTGAAACACTGTTAAACATTTATTCTGCCTCCTTGAGAGAACTGTCGTGTCTAATTGTTTGTTCCAGATGTTTCTTCGTCGACGTGCCGATAGTTTTGAGCTTGTGCTTCGGGAGAGGGGCGCTCTTTGCTTTTTTATCTTGCACGTAAAATGTTTAGCAGCAGTCATATTCAATAAGCGAAAGCACAGAAAGCAGAAATTAACCAGTTCCTGTTACTCCTGCGACTCCCATGTGTATCACGTATAAGACGGAAAGAATGTCTTTGTCTGTTATGAGAAGTGTAAGCCACAGCAATGCGAAGGCTATGGAAACAAAGTCTTCAGAAAGGAAGAAGCTGCCCAGTTTGGTCACTAATCATCTCTTCTGGGTCACCTAAAGGGTCATCCTTTCTACTTTCCTCTGTTGCCATGGAGACCTGGTTGGTACCGTCTTCAGTGCATCGGTCCAGGACCATGCTGGCTTGCAAACTGGTGAGGGCTGGAGCATGTGTAACCTATTAATACTCTTTGGTGTTGTATTATTCTGAGGCTCCCGACGCGAAGCTGTTCTTGCCTCGGTTATACCGGCGGAATGATAAACACTGTCCCTTGTCATACGTTCGCAGGGGATAGTGATCTAGAGTGAGCGTCACCATCTGGTCTTCAGCGAAGGCTTTGTTGTGGAAAAGCAAAGTGGAAAAACCGCCATTCTTGACTCCTTAGCTGAATGTACACAGACCACATGCGGTCACGTTCGCAGTCTTGTGTTTCACCATCACCGGCTGGGTCAGCGGAGGTCAGAGGGTTGCGGTAGACGCAAAAAGTGAGCACTGCGCAGTCTCACCGGTGCTCGGTTTGGCCCGAGGTCGACGGAACTGCGCCCCGTGTCTCATGCTGCCTATTGCTATGTACATAACAAGTCTAACCGAAATATACATGAGAAAAACAAAGAAGAAAACCGTCTCGTGTGTTTTTTTTTGTCACAGTTTCCATCTCCCATGCATGAAAATGTTTTGTGATATTTACTTTTGTCTATTTAGCTCATGTTTTCCTTCAGAATGACCTACAGTGGGTTATACATATACACCGATTTACCGTATTTACTCAGCTGGGTTGTTTTACCTGTAAAAAGTGAGGGTACCTTGCTCAGGAGTACCGCAGCAGGAGCTGGGATTCAGACCTGGCGTTTTTTTGTCCATTGTGGGGTTACAGCTCTAGAAGCAGGGCCACCTCATGCCCTGCAACACCTCTTCGGTTCAGTCAAGTTCATTCCAGTTCACATTATTAGGATTAATAAACTTGACCGAACGTAACAATAAGGAGCGTCGTTGCATTAAGCTGAGCAGCATACGTAAAAGGCCCGGCTGCTCACTTTTACATATATTATGGAGAAATAAAGCGCGCGGCGGAAACAAACCTATTGTCCTCGAACATTCGCATGCACTTATTCGTTTGGCTTCATGCCTGCTCAAGCAGGAATTGTTTTCACCTTCACGGCAGCAGCGTCAGTTTTGCTTGTTTAGGGTTGTCCTTGCTGTTCTCGTGTTTTCCTTCACATTTTAATATTAGCCCTTTAAAAAAAGAGAGAAGTTCTGCTCCTTCAGGGAAGGGCGATGCTGGGACTGCGGGGGGAAATGAAAACCGTATTCTCATTTTGTTTCCACTGGTGTCTCTACATGGTGAAGCGATGAGCTGTGGCCTGAGCTGAAATACGATGATAAAGAGCCGCACGTCATAGTCTGAAAGGTTTTGCTTTAATCCTCCCCCAGCATTCAGTCCAAAACTGATCGCTGGCTCATGGGAAGGAGACTGGTTACCAGTTAGGAAGCAGGAGCTGCACGTTTCTGAACAATTTCCTCGCTTAGTCGGTTCTCCATTTTGCCCTTGGAATCTACCGTGGGACACGGCACGTATGACGGACGACGCAGGTACGCGCCGCGCAATCCGGAACGTATACGTTCTTTCCCGACATCCACACCACGCTGCGGTGTCCTGTCCCCGAAGACAAACACGGCCCACGGTCGCCGAGACGCTCTCGCGTTTGCATTTTTTAAATATCGCATCTGTCACAAAAGCAACGTCGGTTTGGGGTTTAAATGTCTAAGGAAGACCGTTCTTTGTTGCGGTTCGGGTCCGAGGGTCATCCCGGACAAAGCGAAATATACCGCCCGGAAGATCGAATTACCGAGCGGGACCCAAGCTTCCGCCACACGACAGCACCCCCCGACGAAAAACAGCTGGAAGTCCCCGGCCGGGGTCACAAAGGTCTTTGTCATCGCATGGCTCGCAGCGAAGTGCTCTCGCAAGTCACTCCTTGTACATCTACTAAGCGAAACTGTAAACACAGCTTTGAAATGGAGAAAACAACACGGGGGAGGACTGCTCCACTGAAATAAATACGTGTTTATGTTGGCATGCGGCAGAGATGCTATCCAACAGGCCCGATCTGTGGTTGCAGACGCAGAAGCGCTCGGGCCCTGGCGGTCGCACTTCGCCGAGAAGTCCCAATTAAAACAGCAATCGATCAATGTCTGAAACCGACCGCCGTCGACCGCTTTCTCCGGGCCTCTCGATGAATGAACAGCCCGGGCGTTGTGCGCTCCTTGGCTCGCCGACGCCGCGGTCGACAGGGAAGCCGTTATTGCTTCGGGCTGCGCGAGCCTCCGATACGCCGCTCCTCTCTGTGCAAAACGCGACACGATGCCGGGTGCGAAGGCAGGGAAGGGAGGCGTGAAAGTGCGTCTTCGGCCTGATCTTAAATAAACACCTCGGCTAATGTAATCCGCGCCTTGGGAAAGCCAACAAAAGAGCCCTTTGTTGGATGAATTGTGTTTGTCTTAGTTGTGATCTGTAGCGGTTAAATGGGCCGCGCCGTCGCCCACGCTTTGCGGCACGGCCCCGCGTCAACACGCGCACAAAGGCTCGGCTCCCGTCGACTCCAGGACGGCTTAAACGGCTAAGTGTCTTGCGGAAAGGTGTCGGCGAGCCGCCCATTTTCTCAAATGTCATTTCTGCCGCAGCAGGGCGCTGCCAGGAGGGCGATCGGGTGACGGTAGAGCGGGCGGAAACGCGGGGGATGGCGAAGGACCCGAAGTGACGCAGCTTTGATTTCGAAAGGCCGCGGGATCCCGTGCGGGTCCAGCATTTGAGTTTGAGGTCGGTTGAGACGTCTTTCGCAAAGAAACGTTGGCCTCGTGTCCCCGGCGTCCCTCGTGTGACACGTCTGCACCCACGACCCCCATTCTTTGGTCTCCCGGTGTCCGTTTTTTGCTCATGTCGTCCCCAGTCATTAATATGACATTGTCAGTAGACCTGGCTTTTTAATGTATCCTGCCAGCGACATCCATGAACCGAGACCTCATTTGAAAACCGCGTGAGAGAGATGGACGGCGTGACGCACTGCGTCGGGACAACCGTGCACCGGCGCTCTCCGCTGCAGTCCGACTCCACAGTCTGGCTTACGTGCTCGCTTGCTCTTTGTGTCCTCTGTTTTGTGCCACTGTGCTTTCATTTTTAAATTCTTTACTCTATTTACTGACATGTGACAGATAGCCCTCACCTTCCTCTAGCCAGACCTCACATCCTATCACGATTGTTGGACATCGTTTTTTAAATTTATTCTACATGTATTTTGTGATTTATACTGTATTGCAAAATCCATCCATCCATTTTTGTTAACTGCTGATCCCCGGCAGGGTCACGGTGGTCCATAGTCTGCCTCAGCAGCAAAAGGCACCAGACTGGAAGCTGAACGGGACGCAACTCCATCGCAGCAAATCACAATACATACAGTAAGTATACATTTATGATGTTTCAGCTAAACAAGCTAGTGTTTTGTCAGCGTCAGTTCCAAGCCCGCGTAAATGGTGAGGGTTTACGTCAGGAAGGGCATCCGGTTGTAAAAATTTCTGCTTCGACCACAACGCCATTTGCCAAAAGTTGATAAAACGGGAGACGGGGCATTTGGAAGAAAACGGTCGCCCGAGGTTCTCCTGGAAAAACACCGTAAAACCAACGAGAGTCATACAACATTTCAGCTATTTTTATGTGTTACACAACTTCTTTCCGCATGATATTAGACTTGGTTTGGGGTGATTTTGGGGTGAACTTCAGATAGGCTTGAAGCAAATTGAATTTTTTCCCCCATTATGAACAAATGGAATAAGTCATTTCGTTATTTGGTTTTTCAGTGTTCAGCCTGTTTCCAGGAACAGCTGGGGAAAATGTACTGATGTTAAACTGACTGCCCAGCTTGGGATTTTTTGTAGATTTTTGTCATCTGAGTTGGTTAAAAAATCTTTTTGAACAGCAAACGTGCCAAGCTGACGGGTCTGCTGAACATCATACCGAACGGCTCGAGCTTCCCGTCTTTTCTTTTAACTTCCACTTCGAACCCACAGAAGGTGTCGACATGCAATTTTGCATCTTTTATTTGTCACCGTTCCCCAGCTGAAAACGCGCAAATCAAATTGACTCCCAACCGCCTCGAGGGTTCATCCCGCGAACGTCTCGAATGGGCCCACACACTCTGCTGTCCCTGCTGCACTCATGCATTATCTGTCCCACGCTCGGAGAGCACGAACATAATGAAAGCAGCGCCAGAAAAAGAAAACAACTGGACGCAGCTTTGCGGGTGACTTGCCAAGCTAGCGTTAGGTCGCTAGGTCGTCTTTGAAAATTCAAGATGGTTTTTTGATCCAGTCGGTCGGTCCGGTCAGAGACGGGGCCACGTCTGCCACTTATTTGACATCCGCAGCCTTATTGAGACCAGACGGACCGCAGTTTGGAGCCATTGACTGCCGCTGACAGCATCACGCGGTTTCCAAATGGCCGACGGCCTCCGGCAGGATATGTTGTCTTCCGAACAGTGGGTTGACATTTTTCATTGAAAAAGCTTTTTAGTTTTTTTTTAAACATGAAGCACAAAAGACCTAACCAATATTAAGGAGCTCCCAGATGAAGTGAAACCAAACGCTAGTTGTGCAACAAGCCAAGCGTTCATTAAAAGGCCTCGGGGACCTTCGGCCCTCGCCGAAGCCATGTGGGCCCTCTGCTCTTCTGCTTTTGGTCTGTTTGTGTGGCTTCCTCAGCATCCTTCAATTTGCTGCATGCTCTGCTCTTTTCTTCTGTCTACATTAGTGGATCCAACCAGCAAATAATCTAGAAGAAATAAACACAGATGGAAACAAAACATAAAGTATGATTTTTCAGATGGTGCAGCGGGCAGTGTGGAGGCCCGGCGAGTTTGGATGTGGGCTGGAGTCCGACCGTATGGAGTTTACGTTTCCCCCGTGTTCTTGTGGGCTTCCTAAAGTCCAAAGATACGTTTCAGGTTAATCTTGTAGTTTGTGTGTGTGTGTGTGTGTGTGTGTGTGTGTGTGTGTGTGTGAGATCTTCCTTGCACCCTGTGCTTCTGGGATTGACTCAGAACCACTATAACAGTGTATATTAGAAGAACTGTTTATCGACTACGACTGAACAAATAAACGTGGAAGCTCATGACTGTTGCTGCTGAAAAGCATATTAAAAACAGAAGAAAACATGTGCAGACAGCATAAAAAGGCAAAGAACTCAAAGACAACAGGAACGCACACCAGCAGCTTTAAATCTTGTTGTCAGAAGCCTTTTAGGGCGCAAAATATGTCATTAACAAACCGGGGAGTCGCTCGGCAGCGTGTGAAGTTTTTCATTCCTGCGGAACGGATGTGTGTGTTTCATTTTATGTTTTATAGCTCTTCGCAACATGCTATATGCCGAGAGCAGCTCTCTTGGCATCGCAGGCGGAGTCAGCGGGAGTCTCGGGAGAGACGCCGTAAATCACCGCATTTCTGTAACCTCAGACCTAACACTCAAACCGCCCGTGGGCCTTCTGCGCTCACGTCTACCCGAGCCGTTTCAAGGCCCCGTGCCCCGTCACGTCCCGTCCGAATTCACTCTGCGGGCTTCTAAAAAAATGACCCTATAGGAAGAGGAACAATTCCATATTTTACAATAATTCCCCGGCTCATTCGGAAGATGCGAAGAGTTCCAATGCGTCGGCTTTCCCTCGTTCCTGCCGGAGCTCTGTCGGATTTCGGACCTGCGCTTTCAGATCTACCGGGAGCAATAGCTCACCCTGAGAAACCCGGCCAAGAACGTGGCCACCCCACCCGAAGGACGCGGGCCGGCCCAGTGACCCGGCCGACTTTACACCCGAGGCCACGTCATCACTCTTATCGATCGTATTTGTAGTTGTCGCCAAACAGTCCCGTAGTTCTCGTCCGAGGTTACGGGTGCAGTTCCCTTCCCGACTCCTCGAGGGTTCTGCAGCCTTCTGCCAAGTCATTTTACCACAGGATGCCCCAGTGAATAATGGCTGGAGCCAAATGCTCTGGCAGCACAGCCATACGGCGTCTGATAGCAGGGCGCGGAGCCCTGCGACGGAACATCTGCACATCGCTGGGTAATTACCGCGGTAAGAGGACCACGGTGTTGTTTGCTTTTCCAGCAGACTGAGAGGATGCAGGACCGCCGTCTGCGTTCGTGTCCAAACAGGCTCGGCCCACCTGTAAGAGTTTTCGAGTGTTTATTTTCACTAATGCTCCCTTATCTAAATCAACTAACCGAATAAACATGCTATACAGCCCGATGCTCACTGACGCAATTCAAACTAGGGGGTCCCGTTGCAGAAGCAGGGCTACTCCTGGGGTCGAAGCCCGCGACCTTGGGCCAACGGCTCCGCACCCCACGCCCTTGGCGGAGAGCGGTAGAGCCGAAGAGGAGGACGATTCTCATTGACCCGGCCTCTTTGGAACGCAACCCGTCATCCGTGCAGCAGCCCTGTTTACACACCGTCCCTTTAAGGCGTCGCTAATATTCATCATCGCCAAGGGATTTACGTTGACAGCGGAGCCGAAAACACGCGTGTAAACATTTCGCCGCGTTTAAACATTTCCCCCCGAGAGATCTATTGTGTTGAGCAGCCTGGGAAGAGACACGGTGACAGTGTTTGTTTTTTGTTATCCTGCGGAAAACTTCAAAAGCTCGTGTTTTATAGAAATGTTATAATCAGCACATGACAAATGTCCTCAAGTGCACTGTTTAGCTTTGCATCGGGGTTGTGAAAGACAGGCAAAACATGTTTGAAGCATACAGAACTTCTTTAAAAAGAAAAAAAAAGGCGGTTGTGAAAACAAGTTTGTAAACTGTTTAGAATTATCGAGATTTCAACATAAATGGCCCACTAAGTTGTCATGTGATCTTTGCCTAAGTCGTGATAATAATTAATATAGGCAGTCTTATTTGACAAACAACACACGCCATTTCGCATTTAACACGAGTGCGGCGGACAGCACCGCTGGTTCGCGACGCCTGCGCGGTGGGAGAGAGCATGGGGTTGGTCATGCACAGTCCAAAGACGTGTGTTTCAGGTTAACCTGTCACTCTTAACTGCCCATAGTATGTGTGTGTGTCTGTGGATTACCTTATATTTAATATCGAGTACAACCTCCTCTGTCAGCAATTTTCTTAAACAAGTGCTTTCTTGTAGCTGCTGTTGAGATGTGCACTGCAGTTAGGAGGGACTCCAGCCCGTTCCTCTGTCCAGAACTCTTTCGGTTCAATATTATTGGATCGTCTTGCTTGACCAGCCTGCTTCACATCACGCCGCAGCATTTCACTGGCACTCAAAAAAATGCAGAATTCCTTCCTCTCGAGCCACTTTGCTGGTACTTCTGAGTTTACCATCATTTTCAAGTTATATTGACTCAACTTGTTTTGAACTTTCGACCAGGATTAGGCACCTTGACTTTCTGCTGCAGAATTTCCTGGTGTGTCTTGAAATTTATGGGTCCTTCGGCGACTGCAAGCTGTCCAAACCCTGGGGCAGCAAAGCAGCCCCGCGCCATTACGCTCCCCCCTCCGTGCGTCTAAGTGGCAAACGCTGCGTTCGACAACCCTCAATGTTTCTAGAAAGGGAGAGGCGTTGGACTTTTCCTGCCAGAATCGGATTTTTACGTGCAAAAACCCTTGGTTGCAAACCGATTATGAGCACAATAGGCAGCGCAGTGCTTCGACGCACCTCATTGATCACATTGCAGAAATCATTTGTGATTCATTTAAATATTTCAAAAATTAATTTGTGGGCTTTTATTCAGATCAGAGTTTATAAGCAAAAACATGTACATGTATTGCTTTCTGGGCTCTCCCTGACATTTATAGGCCATCCCAGGGGAGTCCTTTGGGGAGAGAAGCCATCCGGTCAGGGTGGTGGTACGTGTTGGGCTACGGTTTCAATACTGTCCACTTGGCCCAACAGCGTGCGGTCACGGTGCATCTCAGAGCACGGAACGCTGTTTAGAAGCAGAGCGCGGCGCTTCAACCGGAAAATGAGGGAAGACTGGGCCTCCTAAGCCCCTCGATATGGGAGTCGCACCAGGACGGCAAGGAGGAGACCTTCAAGAGCCGTGTCTCTCACAAAAACTCCTTCTGGTTGTGGACAGGAGGCTACATCGTGATGGAATTCCCATTTCTAATTTTCACTCAGCAGTTTAACAATCACTTATTTCACACGTTTTTCCAAGGGGGCTTGAAGGTGCAGAAGGGTTGTACCCTAACCTGCTTAGAGAAATTTAGTCATTTATTTGGCCGAGGAATTTTTACTGCATCACTTCAGGGTAAGTGCTGAGCTCATGGGTAGGACTACCCTGGCAGATCGACAGCTGCCCATTGCCCGCCCCTAACCTACATTTAATGGCCTGAATGGTGACCAGCTGACAACAATTGGTGTCCATCAACAACATCTACTAAAGCAGCTGGTACGGAGGTGGTTGCTGTGTTTTGTTGCTTTTGTGTTCTTGAAGTATTTGTTTGTGACCTACTTGATGCATCTCGAATGACTGCCCCACATGTTACCACAGTACCCCAATCACGGGAGGTGGGACAAACAGTTGTAAGCACTACTTCACCTCTTGGGGGGAAAAATACAAAATGGTGGTTGCAAAGTTGACAGGCAGTCCTGGTGAACATCTCTCTCAGGTTCTTTGCTTGGTCTCACCAGACCCCTCTTTGAGTTTCCCCTGGGGGATGGAAACCAGCGTTAGCGGTTCATATTCTGCCGTGTGCATGTGTGTTTACTCTGGTCTGGATAATGGGCCACGAATTTACAGTGACTCCCTCAGGTCTGAGCAGTGAGGGTATTTTTCAGAATGAAGAATCTGGTTGGAAGTTGGTATGAAGGTCCCGTGGTGCTGAAGGCCTTTAGAAGACGACTGTTTGGTACGTTTGCGTCCTTCATGATGCTAACCTTCACATGAGTCACCTGAAGGTTTTATTTTCACAGTCTGCTGCTCCTGGTTCATTTTCCTGTTTGCTCAGCCTCACCATTTGTCCCCATGCCATTTGGCCTGGGCAGTGTGGGGTCTGGATTCAATACACACGTTGGCCGCTCCCTCCCATCCAGCCCGATGGAACTTTGTTATTTATCAACTTTATTTTGAGAATTTTATTAGCACTTAAGCAAACACACTTGATCGTACCTTGTGAGGACCTATCTGTGGCCCACTTTGAGAATAGCAGCCAGCTGTTGAGCATATGGTTTGGCTTCTTCGGCCCCAAAGGTGAGGTATTAACACGTGAGCCCATGAGTTACAAATATGTGGTCACCGGGTGTCTACGTGGTATTTGGTGGCTGCTTCACTGATGTGTACCAACTCCCTCTGTCCCTCAGTGGTTAACCCCCCCCCCCCCCAGCATTCAATAAGGGTTTCAGATCCATCACTTTCAGCACCATTTCTCTCCCGACAGCTACATGAATAAATCCAACCACATCTGCTGCGATTATCTTTGTATTTGCGGTTTGAATGTCACTCCTATAGGCAGCTGCTGGAGGGATGCGAACCAGCAATTGCGGTGTCAGACAAAGTGCATCTTCATCTGCTGAAAAGACTATGGTAAACAAGGGCGAGGCGGCAAACTTGTGGAGCGTCAACCAAGCTGTAAGAACACAAGAAAAGCCCCCCCCCCCCCTTGTTCACCAACATCAGCAAAATCCACTCATTTGAGGGCACGCTTGGTGAAATAGTGCAATTACAGTTTGATCTAAAGAGGCTGCCTGGGTTTGACATAGCATTGCTCCTTTAAATGGAAAACATCAGCATACGAAATGTAAAAGAGGAAAACTGTTCTGCTTGTCATGGGAACCAGGATGGATTGATCATTTTGAAATTGGCCACAAATGGCCTTTCATATTGAGTGTTTAATATGCAAAATGACAATATATTTAAGTTATCAGTACAACCTAATTGCTTCACACAAGGACATTTCATCAAATAAATTGGTTTTCCGCGGGATGTGTTTAAAGAAGCGAGCGGTGGAAAAGATCCTTACGTGACTCGAGCCCGAAACCTTTTGGACGAAAATCAGTGCGTGTTGGCGGGCATCTTGGCCAAATAAAGTGTAACCGAAACACCGAAGAGCGATGCAATCAAATGAGAATCAGACAGCAGCTCGGGGCGCAAAAGCCAAGAAAGCTCTCACTGCCTCGGTGCTCTTATTTGTAATCCATCACACTGTTAATGTCACGAGAATAAATGCGCTCCTCCGTGACACTCAGCAGATCTACACAACAGGGTAAGACTGTATGTTCAGGACTCAAGGGAGCACAGAAAAGTCATTTATTCTTTATTATCGCTCTTTTCGACTCTCGTGAAACTGTATGTCCATCTAGTGGAACATCTCGATAGTGCAGCTGCACCCGTCGGTTGCAGGGGATGCAAAAATTGTGGTTGAGGAATTTTATGCCGAATGCAGGGTGGTGGGAAGGGGGTCCGCCCTGGGTGACCGGCAGAGACGGGGACGGGGGTGTGAAGAAAGGAATGTTTTTCGGGGGTTGAAAAGCATGTACAAGGTGGAATTTGTGGTGACCGACCCGGGTGAGAGCAAATAAAATAATCAAGGCTCTTTCCTCAGCAGGCTGTGGGGTCTCCTCCAGGTGCTCTGATTCCCCCCACAGTCCAAAGAGATGCTTTTCAGGTGAGCTGGTCACTCCAGATGTTTGGCCACCCTGTGAGAGACTGGTGTTTCATCCAAGTGTCGTTTCATAGCCTGGCACCCAGTGATTCCGGGATAGGAGCCAGACCACCGCAGCCACGACCAGGATCGAACGGTTAGCAAAAATGAATGGATGCATGAATGGTACTTTTTACCAGGGTAAGTAACTTGGGGGGTTTGCTACAGCAGGAACTGGATTTGAACCAAAAGTCTTTCAGTTGCAAACTGACTACTCCACCCACCACGCCACCCATGGTTGCGAGCGGGCAGAAAGAAGGCATACCAGGATGCTCGCAGACATCTGCACTTCCCAAATTAAGTCAAACAAGATGTGAAAAGGCTGAAAAACATCATTAAATTAGGGTGCTATCATCTCTCTGTCACGCATCACTTTCTTTCTATTTGTCTTTCCCTCACTCTTCACTTCAGGCCACCAAAAGCGAACAAAGCATCCCAGTGCCTCCAGTTTAGGACTTGCTGTTCACCTGGAGACCCCTGAAAGGGCACCTTCTGCGCTCACAGGTGTGTTTTGGTGTCGGCTCGTTCCCCGAAATCTTTCGTATTAATTCTTCAACTCTCAGCCTTGTTCTTCCTTGGTTCCCAAATTGTCACCCTTGCAGATAGGATGCAGGCTCCTCTTTTGGGGACCTGGTCGTGTTTGTAGAGGTTAATTTATAGAGATGCCACAGATCTACAACCATCTGCATCACCGAGTGTGCGGGGACGGCGATGCTGTCAGTGAGACAACTCTGCTGGTCTTCCAGAAACATCCAAAACCCCTCTGTGAGGTCAGCAGGAAAACCCAGCAGGCCACCATCAGCTTGCGTGCAGGGATGTCACGTGTGGCCTTGGGGACGGCAGCTGTAAGCACTGCTAATAACATTTAAATGTATTAAATCAGCAGATGCTGATTGTCAGATTATTTTTGGCAGTGCTGTGGGGTCTCTGCTCTTCTTGATATTATTAAAATAGTGGCAGCTTTCAATATGAGCAGCAGATGTCAAATTTGTTAAAATAATCCATGTCTTAATCTAACGCCGTTCAGGCTGTAGTTGTAAAGTGTGGCCACAAGAGGGCAGTATTTCCCGCATTAATAACCTCTCCACCAACACTTTTCACGCACATTTTCTAACCTGCATCTTCACTTATTGACCCGTTCGCCGCTTGATTTGTACAAAAAATCAATTTTTTTTACATCGTTTATTGCCTTCTTTTTGCTCATTTAGAGGGTGACTATTTAGTTCATCCTCTGCTGTAATAAACTAAACAGCACATTGACAGTCACTTATCTGAACATTAAAATAGAAGTAAAAAAATTACTGGAGATCTGGAGTGGAAATACTGCCCTCTTGTGGCCTTCTCGCACACGAAAGGAACTTCACTGGGTCTGGGGTTCAAAAGCCTGTAGGACAGGGTGGTTGTGTGTATGACAGGCTGACTGTGGAGCAAATGGGAGCTGTGGCACATGCTGGACCACGAGCACCTGGTACACCTGAGGATGCGAGAGGGACTGCCCTGGAGACCAGAATGATCCACCCTGGATTCCAGTCCCATCTGCCCTGGGTTTGTCATATGATTGAAACCTCATAATTAAATGCACCTAACATCTACCTGGACCGCTTGATGGGGATTAACTGTGCGAATGAGCGGAACGGCCGACCTTGGGTGTCCCCCATTCCTCATCTCACCGGGACCCAGCTGGTTTTCTTCCAAAATTAGCAGGAAACACGTGGTTATCAGAATCAGATTCAGCTGCCGTATAAATTTGCATGTATTAGGAATTTGTCTCCATGTTTGGCCATACAGCACATCACACTTCATATACAGTACATAAACTTTTCACAGCCTGGTATGGCAGCTGCAGTGCGTCAGACCGTAAAGCTCTACAAAGAGTGGTCAAGACAGCACAGAGCATCACCAGGACTGATCTGCCACCCCGAAAGGACCTCCACACCCAGCGGTGCAAGAAGAAGGCCCACAACATCTTGAAGGACCACAATCACCCCAACCACAAACTATTTTCCTTTAGAAGCATTCGGACAAGAACAGGCAGGGTTTTTCCCCCCCACACGATAAGACTGTTGAACCACTGACCCCTCCCTTGGACAGTGAGATGCTATCATTGTGAGTCTGTCTATGCCCTTATCGGTTTGTGTGTTTGTTGGTTTGGCTGTTTGCTATTTCTTGCTTACTAACTTTTAACTTCTATGTATATTTTTACATCTTATTCCTTATTTATTTATTTTTCTTAATCTCATTATTTTTCTTATATCTTATTTATATATTTTATTTGCTGAGGATGTCTGGAAGCAACGCATTTCCTGGTCACAACACTGCTGTGCCGCTGTTGTTGCACCCATGACAAATAAACCTTGAAACCTAAACTGCATGATAAATCGGTAAAATAAAAATGACTTCTGCCATGGATGGACATGCATGTAGGCAGCAAGGCCACAGCAGCACCTGCCTGACCACAGACTGATGTGCAATAACGTGGCAGGATTCACAATGTTGACGATCAGTACATTTCTGGTGAAATAATGAAGAGTTGGTTCAAGGAGGAGCAGAATGGGACGCAGATGCGCTGCCCACCTGCGGAGAACCCAGATTCAGGTGGCAAACAATGGTTTTATTTTTCCGCGCATCGCGCTTCTCGCTTGTTTACCTCTGCATCCGCTACTACAGGCAGCCGGCCAATGAGATGAGAGCAGGGCGTGGCCACGGTGACTCGTTTACTACGACGGGGGTGTGGCTTCGCGGGATGGGGGCGTGGTTTGCCGGCATGGATTACTACGACGGGGCGTGGCCTGGCCAGCCCGGTCCGAAAGCCGGAGGAGCGCGCAGGAGGCGCGTCCGTGTGCTCGCCGTCCGTGTGCTCGCCGTCCGCGCTCCCGCCTCGGGACCCCCCATGGAATACGGCGTGTCCCTCCAGGTGCGGCAGCAGGTGACCGTGTCCTCCGGCCTCTGGTACCAGGGATACAGCGTGCAGGTACAGGTACGAGCCTCGCTGGGGGTCTCCGGACGGACGCTTCTCTCCATGGATACGATAGCAACTCCTGTAATAATGATAACTCATATTCGGTGTACTTTTTGGCGCGGAAATGGCGTCATCACGACTTTATTCGGATCGATGACCTCGTGTGTGTGTGAGAGTCCACACCTGGGACCACGTGACCCCCGCACCCGCGACCGTTTTATTAATAATGGCAATAAAAGAAAAAAACAGCTGGAATTTCTCCGTCCTGTTCGCCGCCGTTCTCTTCCATGCGAACCGCGGACGGTTTAACATCCATCCTTTCCCGCTTTAAATTATTGATCGCGGTCCGCCCAAAAGCTCTGCCACGCCGGTACCGTGTTTTGTGATTTACGTTCGGCGTGAGCTTCCAGTTCCAGATTATTATTAAGCTGATCGATTTTAGGTTTCTTATCAGTTGTCCGGATTTCTGATCTGCTTGCACTTTGTCCCAGCTGGCAGCTTGAAGAGGATCCATTTGCTGCAACCGATAATAGATTGAGGTTCCGATTGATGCTTCAACCGAGGAGCTCATTGATAACTGGCTGACCCCATTGACCTTCTGGCGGTCCTTCTCATTGAAATTCTAACCGATGATCTGCGAGATGTTCCTTCTTTGTCGCTGTCGGGACCCCAGGATGGAACGAATCGAGCTGGGTGTCAAAGGTGTGAAATTGCAGTATGTAGCATCCAGCGCTTTAGCCCCTCACCTTCTCTCTGTCTTTGCTGTACCCTTCATTCGTCCTGGTGAAAGTGATTTACAGATAACCACGGAGAGGTGTAAACTTCTCACATCCTGGGGAAGTTCTGAAAAAAAATTGAATGTACAACTTCGAGACCCCTGGGACAAATTTTGGTGGTGGATTCAGGTCCCCCGCCATTCTCTTTGTCTGCATGCATCTGCAACCATTACTGGATTCCTTCCTTATTGCTAACGGTTCACCATAGCACCGGGAAGAGCACCCAATCTGCACTTTTTCACCCCTGGACAATGAGGTGAAAGGGGGAGAGAGGGACGATGACGGTTTATGAGATGAACGTGCAGATGAACTGCGCTGCTGTCCAAACTGCTTCTCGCAGTCTTTATGATTATGTGTCATCTGGATGGGAAGAAGGCAGTGGTGTCCTAAGTGGAGGGCTGAGGTCCGCCCTGGGCGCCAAAGATTGTTGGTGTCAAATAAAAAAAGCCTGGAAGAGCACAATTTGGGCGACTTGAACAAGTGAAAAACAAATAAAATAATATAATGTGAAAATAATGACATCCATGAATGCGGTTGGTTTACAACCAATCCTGCTGACCATGTTTTTTGTTTGTTTTCCAGACTAAATTTCAGTATTGCGACAATCCGACTTGGGAGACAAGACCACGGGAACGCAAGGTTTTTCGCTTCGTGGTTTAATCGATCCGCTCTGTTATTAGCACCGCACTCGAAGCGGCATGTTCAAAGGCTGACATTCACAGCGTACGACCATCATTTTGCCAAACAGTAGGGGGTAGAGAGCGACAATGAAAGGATTCTCCCTGGGTGCCAAACACCTTAGCACACCTCGGCGCTAGATAAATGTGTTCAGGTAAAGTAGATCTAGGCCAGGTCTGGTCCCAGTCTGTGTTTTTAAGACGAGGCCAAGGTGGTTGGGGTTCCCAGTCTTCCTCGGTCATGTGATCTACCTCCAGCAGATTATGCATATCATTGCCTTTATTGATCTTGCTTCAAAGTCACGCAGCACATTTAAATGCAGAACAGACTGCGCATGTGCTAGCGTAAGGTATCGAGTCGCAGCACAGACCCCATTCCTTCTTCCCGTTAGCCACACCAAAGGGTAAAAAATGAAAATTCCGGATTTAACCAGCATCTCCGCTGCGGGAATTTACAGCCGCTCGGTGTTAGCATGGGCTTTGTTGTGTCAGTGGTGAGAGTTACAGTGGTATGAAAAGAAATTATAGACTAGGGAGTGGAAGTGAAACCCAGATGGCCTGTCTGACACTCAGGCTAGTCTTCTAAATGCTAATGGTAAAACAGTATCTGTACTGTAGTATCGATTCTCTAGTCCAGGAATGAGAGTTTTGCGTGGATGGGCTATGGGTTTGGTCTGGGTGGGTTTTGTGTGGGGTGTGAGGACGGGCTATGACTGAGGTGTGTGTGGTTTGTAGGAGGGCTATGGGGTGTTTTGGGTGGGTTATGGGTTGTATCTGGGTGGCCTTTCAGTAGGTTGTAGGTGGACTGTAAGCCGGTTTGCACTGGGCTTACATTGAGGAACTGCATGGGCGGCGGGTGGGTTGTGTCCTTCTTTGTCCTTCGGCTTAAGTGAACCGAAATACATTTTTCAAAGATTTCCCAAGGACTCCGTGGCGAAGGTCCCATTTTTCGGCCCGACTCCCATCGTCGTCCTCCTGTCTCCGTAATCAAATTCATAATGAACTCAAGTTAAGTTAGGGCTGCAGCAGGACATTCGGGTCCTCGCACTGCGTGCCCGTCGCCATTCAGGCCTTGTTTGGGTAATGAATGATGACACTTGCATGTTATGAGTTCCACCTCTTTGCCCTGCCCGACCCCCCGGGACTCTCATTTTAAATTTTAAATTTTGTTTGTTACCATTTGGTGCCGTCACCCCCCTTTGGTTAGACTTCACTCCTTAATTTATTATTACCATCCTGGGGCTGCAGGTGTAATAACGGTGAGCGCCACTGCCTTGCATTGGAAATTCCCACCTCCTGTTGCAGTACCCTTGGATCAATGTACTTTACCTTGAATTACTGCAGTAAAAATGACCCTCCTGTATAATCGGGGGAATCACTGCAGACAGCTTAGGGCACAAATCTAACATTTTAAGTCACCTTGGATCAAGGCATCAGACAAATGGATTACTTGCTGCAGTCTGCTGCTTCTGGGACCTTTGTAGCCTTGCGTGTCTCCCATGGTGATCCCTGCACTCTTCACCTCGTCCCTCTCACGCCAGCCAGTAGCACAGAGTCCAGAACCTTATTTACATTCCATTCAATAAAACAATGTCAAGCCATGAAAAGATTTAAAAGCATGTTTGCAGTGAACAATGATGCACTGCCCTGCTGGTCGCTGTCACCTGCTGATGGTTTGCTCACCAACTTCAAACCCTGCGCTGTAGCTCTGTGCTCGGGAGCCTCATCCAGGACCACAGTAATAAAGATAATAATGAAGATGTAGCTACCACACAGTGGTGCCCCCAAGTGTCTCTCTCTCTCTCTGCTAAACAGGATGTAATGCCTCTGTCTTTTGTTTCCCCACATTTTGCCATGTGTCCCAGTGCAGCTGTCCTCGGATAGGTGTTCTGGAACATGCGTTGTAGTGCCGACGTGCTGAACACACTGGAAAGAATAATGGACCTTCATAGGAGTGCGTGCGCACACGACCACGTACGCAGAGCACAGTGTACCCTTTGATTTTAATTCTGATAAACGTTCCTGATTCTCTCTCCAGCATTTTCTCTCTCACACACAGAATATCTGGTCATGTCTGACTAACAGTCTTATGGGCAGTTGACTCAAATGTGGTGGGGTTGAGAGTTCAGATATGGGGGAATGAATGTATAGGACTCTGTGTGTGTGTGTGTGTGTGTGTGTGTGTGTGTGTGTGTGTTTTTGCGTGCACCCACAGCTCCGCAGCCTCATTGGCATTGCTGCCCACCCGCCACGCCACACACCCACTGATCACCTGACCGGGCTGTAATGACCGCTGCGCTTGATGGTGACTTCTTGAGGGTTGCAGATGTGGTTTTGGGGTGGTGGAGCAGTTAATAGGATCCATTACGGCTTGCTGACTGATGCCCGAGAGGGACCGCAGAACAGAGCCGCTGGCCATGTTTGAGCACCGTTTAGAATGCACTGGGCTGGCGGTCACCTTGAAGAAGATTACTAAAAGGATTATAGAAATTATATACAGAAACTGGGGTCCATAAATCACTCCCATTACGTCCGCCCATTTATTGTCACTAACTGCTCGTCCGGTGCAGAGTCCTGACGGTCCAGTCACCAGTCCACATCTTTGGACTGTGGGAAGACACCCACCCAAACACAGAGCGAATGTGCACACTCCACACACACACTGAGCAGAATTGGAACCCAAATCCAAACCATACATTTATGAAATTGTTCAGTTCGTTTTAAATCACCCTGCACAATTTCTTACCATGTTTTACCTTATTTGGATGCAGGTGGCTTATTTGGATCCTACTAAAGATGCTGTGTATTTATTGATAGGTTTGTAGTTAGTCTGGGCCCATGTCTTTGGTATTACTCTTTTTTACTGTGATTTACCCTCACACCCTCAGTCGTATCATCTGATTTTTCTTGAGACATCATGGCCGGTTGGACAAACCACTTTCAGGTTCCCCCTCCATCAAAGATATAAATGTGTGTGTGTGTGTGTGGAGTCATTTCCCTGCTGAAATGTTTATTTCATTCCATCTTCCTGGATCATATTTCCTATTGTGCCAGGACCCCCCCCCCCCCACAACTACCTTGTCAAATATGAGTGATGCTTCCACAGCTTCTGCAGTTTTTTTAACCATTGGTGTACGATGCTGAAGTACCTTGGTAAATCTAAACATGGGTAAATAAGTGCGAACAGCTTTGGAGAAAAGGGTCAGATAAAGCAGTTAATAATAATTTCCATTTTTGGTGGTTCCAAGAGTTACGATTGATTTGTGCGTGCCATTTACTGAGCAACAGGACAGACCGGTGCCAGCATGAGCCAGAAGAAGGGGTCTTGCTGATCCAAATTGGTTCATTTCCTGAGGGCAGAAAACCAATGGAGGTCATAATTTGAGGGAAGGGGAGGGTCACAGAATTTTGGGTGGTTTTTCTTCTTCCCTTTTTGGAGTTCTGGCTCATCCTGTGGTCCACTGAGAGATGCTGTTCCCTTAAGGGGGTTGAGGTGATGGTTCTTCAAATAACTGTGAAAGTAGCTCAGCAAAAGTCACGAGTGACGAAGATCCATGCGTTGGATGCCAGCGGCGGTTTGAAACTCAACTCGGATGAGGAGAGGAACCGTTGATGCTGTAAGGTGCCATTTATTATCCCTGCAATTGGGCACGATTTCAGAGATTTGGAGCCGCTGACAGATGCCCTGGTTTGAGTGACCGCTCACCTTGAGATTCTCTGCTCAGGCAGTAACAAGGCCCGCAGGATGGTCCTTTGTCCCAGCTGTGGATGATGCTCAAACAGGTCCTTTAGTGGTGAGAAGAGCTCACTTTAAACAGGGGACTGGCAGTCAGACCAAGCTGGTGTCAGGGTGAGTGGGGCAGCAGGAGATCTAGTGGGTATAACTGCCATCTTTGGCCTTAAAGTACTCAGGTTTGACTGCCACCTTCTGTTGTAGATTAAGGGTTTTATCCTAAATAACTCCAGTAAAAGTTACCTGGTTGTACAGTTGTAAAATCATCAGATACACAAATAATGTGCTGTGTAGTAATCACTGTCAAAAGTGGGATCATTTCTTGGTGGCACTGCCTTTATTTGGAAACTTTAGTGATTTTTATTCACAGGTGGGTTTAAGAACACATTGTTTTTCCCCCATAGGGAATGATAATCTGACCCCTGTATAACATCCCCCAATGAATGGGGTCATAGAACAACCTGATTCTTTGTCTTGACTTGAGGAACAGAAGACTGTGGTGAAACTCAGCATGCTGTAAGCATGTAGATGGTTATAAGGTCCATATGAGGGGAATGGGGGCTTCTTGGTGACCATGTTCTAGACTATAATTGATATTCAGATGGATGGGACTGGATTGTTCTATAAAGACTGAGTGGAGAGGTTGCTTAAGAGGGGGGTTAATATGTGTTAATGTACAACTGTCCAATCCTCTGACAGATGAAGCCCAAAGATGTGGCAGAGGACCTCTTCACGGACAGCTACTGCAAGGTGTGCAGCGCTCAACTCATCTCCCAGTCCCAGAGAGTGGCCCACTACGAGGTTAGTGCGTACGCATGCACGCACACACATACACACACACACACACACACACACACACACACACACAGGGTCACTAAGTCATGCCCTGTACCACAGTGAAACCCAAGATTGGGGAACATGAGCGGACAGTAACACGAGAGCCCATCCCTGCTACATTATCGGACCCATCAATTTGGTCATCATGCCCTGTGGTGTGAGACGCGCTCCTTATCGTCTGCGTTGCTGTTGTTCTAGCATGTGGGCTGCCAATCGTTCCTCTTGCCCTCCTACCCCCTGCACATGTGCTTATCTGGTGCCATCACACGTTCCTCTACCCAGGCTTATTCAGTCAGGTAAACCGAATTGGCCGCATCAGTGAAGGAGTTAAAAATCAGTTGGAAGGTCATCAGTTCAAATCCCACAAATAGGACTCCAGTTCTAATGCTCAGAAAAGTGCTAACATCAATGGTAAGGATTTTAAATGCAGGGAAAGTGTAACACCGACTTAGTAAATGTTTTGAACAAATAAGAGAGAACAACATGAGCGCAGGCTGCTTTGTTCGCAGCAGATTGATTGACGCACCGGGGGGGCGGCTGGGTGCTGCTGACTTTTCACGAGAGATACGGCCTCTTCTGTTTGGCACCATGGGCCTTTTGTCGGGCAGAAAGCACGTGCGCCGTTCGCTCGATGTCTCCATTTGACGCCGCGTCCCTTTGTGTCCCACTGCAGCGGAACGGCTGCCATTATGTGTGTGACAATGGGCCGCTGGGGGCGTTTGGTGGGGGCTGTTAATTGCTCTCCCAAATTGGTTTGTTGCTATCGGATGGACTAGTGTTTGGGGTGGGGGTGGGATGACTAAAAGGTGCTTAGTTTGTGTCGACTGGTGCCGGGCCATTCATTTAGACGCTTGTTTACGTGCGTCAGGGCTACGCCTGCACAAGCGGGGTTCGAATGCGACACAGTTAGAGCAAATCCACTTTGGGGAGAAATATGTGTTTTGAATAAATGTCCATCCTGGAATGCAGGTGATGGTGAGTTCAGGCGAGTTTTTTATAGATCAATATAATATCAGCGGGGTGGGAGGAGGCTGGATCCACCCAATGGCAGTTCACTACCGTAAAGAGGTGATGAAGTGCTGAGCTCGGAGGCGGGGCTTCGTGATCGACAGTAGTATTGCTTCCATTTCAGGGTTGTCAAACCCCATTCCCACCATGACCGCGTTCGTCCCAACACGCTCCTTCGTGTTCATCGGTCCAATTAAAAATGAATTATAATTCAAGTGCCGCAGCGGACATGTTATTTAATGTGCGTGTAGTAGAAATTGCCCGGGTATCCAAATTTGCTTTGGCGTTTAATCAAAAAGTAAATGAAGAAGGTGGAGATGGTTAATGGAGGACACGGTGTGTGAGATACTTATGGGAAAAGATTTCTGTTTTTCTGTCATTTTAATGTCTTGGTGGGTTTCAAAAGGTTCACCTGACTTCATGTTACTACTTGATGAATTTTGAGGCCATACCAGTGCATAAATACAAAATGACATAAAATGACTGCTCTTACTATTACTACTAATAATATATAGTTAAAAACTAATGTGTGATGAAAAGTCTTCCCTTTCTTGGGTTGGAAGTTTAATGTGAGTTTCATGTGTAGTGAAGTACCTGCATATGTGACCACAAGCGGGCCTGCTCAAATCCCAGGAAGCATCCCTCTGTTGTACTGTTGAGAACAAAAGCGAACCTGAACTTTTCAGATAAAATAATCCAGCTCTGTAAATGGGATCATCGGCTAAGCCAAACAGTAGTCGTGATTTAAAGGCAGCGGTCTGTAACATTTGTTTGACTTTGCAACAGCTCCATAGGGCCCAAGGATCTTAGTCTACAACAAGGTTTGCCTTCCTTGGGTTAGTCAGTAGAGAGTCAAACCTCCAAATCTCTCCCATAACTTTGTATTGACCTTCATAAACATTCAGATAAGGTTACCAAACAGCTGACCATCAGGGATGGAGAGATCAAGACAAGAGAACTGTTCAGCTGTTGTTCTCAGCACATTATTCATCGCAAAGGGTCCATGTGGCCTGAAAATGAATAACATCCTGCCAACAGGGATTGAAACTCTTGACCACTTTTGGTCTCATTTGTTTGACACCCATTAGTCACCAGTTTTCTACCTGCTGACCTCCTAATGGCCACAGGATGTCTTTCCATATTTCTTCCTTTATGCCTCTTCTCCACCATGCCAGGTTTCTGCGTCTGTGTGCTTCTGAATCAGGTTCTCAAGATATTGATGGAAAGCACTGTTATTAAAAATGGCAAAAATAGCATCTCATTGGATTTTACACCCACTGTCACGTGTAACAGCTCAAGTAATAAAAATCTGCCTCTGGACCCTCAATCAAAGTTCTTCAGTTTTGGTTTTGGCCTCGCAAGTCATAACATTTGCTTTGCGTTGCTGGGATGACATGAGCTCAGGGCTCTTGTTTCCATTTAGTTGGATTTCTTACTTTAATTCAACTCCGAACCATTGTTTCATATTATCTTCCAAAGCTAAATATTTTACAGTCACGGTGCATTTCACTTCTGTCAGACTAAATTAAAATCTGCCTTGAGCTGCTGTTTGATTTTCATTTGTTCAACCACAAAGGATTTAAGTAGATATTCCATAACTTGTTGTGTTGATGTTAAAGAAGAGTATTTTTAGACCTATTTTTGCATTCAGTACAAAAGTTACAGATCAATCCTCCACTGAGTTTTTTTTTTTAACTTCTGGAATTAATTTCTCAGAAGGAACATGAGCTTTAAATTCTGTTGGTGCATTTGTTTTGTTTGCTTATTTTTTAAGATCCACGGCCAGTGGGAAAATTCACCCAAGTGGGGTTTCAGGGATGCGATGCGTCTCTACAGCAAACACTGTCTGTTTTGTCTGTAAATCAGCCGAAAAAACAACCGTAGTACTGCAGGAACGTTTCACCGAACTGCCTCCCATCCTACAAATTAGAACCTGCAACCCGTCAAACTGGCCGGCAAGCGGTCAGAACTCCTACTTTACGTTCAGATCCCAAGCAACCCTGAATCGAGACGGTAAAAACGATCCTTACTGTACAAACAGGTAATTCGATGTAGCTTTGTCTACAAAATCTTCAACGTCAAATGAATAAATTGCAGCAACTGTGGCGATAAACTTCTACAAGGTTCTTTTGTCACTTATGGTCTGATATTAGGACAGATGTAAAAAGCTTTACTGCCAGTGGCTAAATGTTGGTGTTTGGGAGGAGCAGCTCGGTATGTCAGTGCATCTCAGTTCCGCGCAACTCGACTCTCCTTTCTCCACTGAAGAGGCCTTTTCTCCTCTAATGGGATTCAGTAGAGACCGCAGCTCTCCTTTCTCCTCATGAATATTTGGCCCTGGGGTCGGCCCGTAACCGTGTCTCGCTGTGATTGGGAGCTTGAGATGTTCCACACGTGTCTGCTGTGGTCTGTACCTCCTGCAGCCTGGATTCTGATGATGTCTTATGTTCACCAGCTCCACATCTGGGAGATGTGACTGATGTTTCTCAGGGGGGGTGTTATATATGAATTGCGACCACAGTGGTCTTCACTGTTCTTGGTTATACGGTCACAATTCTTTGTGTGCTCCCTAGTGGTACAATCACACTTCTGTGGTTGTCCCCAGTGGTCTCTTACATCACCAGATCTGCGGTCAGTCTAGGGTTTTTCAACTATGGTTATCCCCAATCCTTTTGGTCTTATGGTTGCACCTCTGTGGTCACTACTCAGCTATACGGTAGCGTTACAGTGTTGTGGTCGGGTTCTGTGTCATCAAGTTTTACGCCACGTGTCCCATCTGTTCTTTTCCAGAGTCGGAAGCATGCAAACCGCGTGCGGTTGTACCACATGCTGCACCCGGCGGATGGCAGCTGCCCGGCCAAGAAGCTGCGGACGGACAACGTGAGCAACCCCACCCCCACTTGTCATGTCCGGTGTTGCTTCGCAATGCTGAGCGGTCAGAAGTTTTTACACGGAGATGACCGTTATGAACGACTAGCACACACAGCAGGTCTCTGGTGAACAAAGGAGTACATTTTGGCAGGTGATGGGTTTTAATACCCAGTGGGGGATTTCTGGGAGATCTAATCTCAGCCTTTTAAATTGTTCCCCAATTCCCATAATTCCACTGGCATGTGGAGAGTTGTGGCCCTGTGCTGCTGAAATATTAATATAATCATATTTTCTCTCAGCGCTTCTAAATGTGTTGCTTGCATGGGTTTCTAGCCTCTGAAAAATGTTCAAATCCCACCTCCTCCTCTAGGACTCTTGATAAAGGTATTTGCCCCGAATTGAGACGGTAAAAAATACCTTGGTAAATTGGTACATGACTGTACAAAGTGGTGTTATGAAACGGGGGCAGCAGGTGGTGGAATCTTTTGCACTACAAGGACCTGGGTTTGAATCCCCTTCCTGCTGTAGGGCCCTGGATCAAGGTACTTTCCCTGGATTAACACAGTAAAACTACCTAGCTGAATGAGAGGTAAATCAGTGTAAGTAGCTTAGGGTACAAACATGACACTGTCAGTCAGTCTAAAGAAAAGTGTCACATAAATGAATAATGGATCCTTGAGCAGGAAAGCATGGCAGCAGGTCTGATTCTCGGTGTTTGGACACTGAAGGTGGAAGCTGAAGTTCAAGGTGGGAGAAAGGACAGCAGCCACCAGTTTGCTGGTTTTACCCCTTTAGTGGTAGTTGAATTGGCAGGATTCTGCCATTTTCTCCGCCTTTTCCTGGGCCGGTGCTGGTAGTGCAGGCGTGATGATACAGTGCATTGTGTGAGGACCAGATAAGGGAGAAGTAATTTTATGTGTGTGTGTGTGTGTGTGTGTGTGTGTGTGTGTGTGTGTATAAAAGAGGGACAATGAAAAGACACCATCCTCTGTCACGCGTGTGTTTGCAGGAAACACAACCAGGCACTCTGTCGGCTCAGATGTATGAAGACGCAGGTGTTTGCTGTAGGGTTGACGTTTGAATGTCACATTTTGACATCTGAACATCTCCTGGTCATTTTCCCCAAAGAGCACAGAATCAAGGAAATGGAACCTGATGGATGGAAACGTGACTTTGGAATTGATAAGTTTTATTTGCAGGTGCTGAAAATGGGGGGGAGGCTAAATTCACGGAATACATTCTTTTTATCTATTTGAAAAAAAGAATTATTAAAATTTTAAAATTATAACTTTGTTTTCCAGCAGTAAGATGAGATTTTTGCCCGTCGGCATTTGTAGAAAAGAACATGTTCAGCATGATAATATGAAGTATAAAAGGTCCCCTGCAGCGTAGCTGTCGCGAACCCGAACACACTGCTGGCCTCCGCTGCAGCGGGAATTTGCCTCTTTAAAGTGGTGCGTTTAGCATTTTTTTCCTCAACTGAGCTCAGCGTGAAGCTGTCAGTCAGCATTTCAGTGTCGGGAGTCAGAGGGACTACAGCCTCTCGCTCCCCTATCCCATTGTCTCCAGAGAGGTAGTCCTGAGACCAGGATGGTTAAAGCCTTCACCTTGCAATCGGAAGGCTCTCAGTTTAAATCCCCACTCCTGCCCTAGTGCTTTTGTTCAAGGCACTTAACCCGAATTAATACAGAAAAAAGGACCTGTTCAAACAACAAAGCTTGTTTCAAATAATTCTTTATTCTCAGTGACAAAGGTATTTTTTTAATTCTGTTTGACCGGCTAAAGCTCTGTGTGTGTGTGTGTGTGTGTGTGTGTGTGTGTGTGTTTCCTGCTGCAGGGGAGCGAGCACGGCGATGTGGATGAGAACAAGTGCTGCACGCTGTGTAACATGTCCTTCACGTCAACCGTGGTGGCCCAGTCTCATTACCAGGGAAAGATCCACGCCAAGCGACTGAGGCTGCTGCTGGGGGCGCCAACGGCCTCTGCTCCAGGTGGGGTTCCATCCCGCCCGGCCCCCTTTGAGAGAGCTGTGTGGAGGAGAGGCTGGGACACCTAGAGGCCACATGCTGGTGGTGCACATGTACACAGCAGCCCCCAACTCTTTCATCTCCTCCTTTTAATGTATATTTCACACCCGATGCCCTCACTGTCATACACAAACAAAATTACGCCAGAGGTTGTGGTGAGGGGGTGGGGTCTGTGTTCAGCGACATCAATGTTTTCCCCTTGTTACTACGGTAAATTTGCAATCCTTACAGCGAATGACCTTCATGGTGTCAGTAACAAGCCGGTGGCTGGTCAGACCCAAACAAAACAGAGTGGTCTCCCTCTCTTTCTCTCTCACTCGCTCGCTCTCTTTCTCCATGATGTGCCGTCCTCCACCCCTCCTTAATGGGATTAAAACATTTCCTTTAAGCCAGCAATTTGCCCAGGTGCTCAGGAGACTCTTTAGGAGGAGTGAAAATTATACTGGACACATGAAAATGCACTATAGTTCAATTGCCTCTGTGCATTGGGGCAAATTTAAACAGGCATGGAGAACATGGCAGCAAGTGGCACAGTGGTTAGAGCTCCTGCCTTAGAACTGGGTTCCCCTCCAGTTGCCAGATCCTTCTAACCAGTCAAACATTGCAAGTCATTTTAGACAAAGGGATCAGATAAAATAACAGAATATAAAATAATACCTGCATCTGAAATGTTCAGCAAGGGTTTCTTCTGGCTGTTTCAGGTTCCTCCCACAGTCCAAAGACATGTGTTTCAGGTTAATTGATCTAGATTTGATCTAGATTGCCCATAGTGAGTGACTGTGTGTGTGTGGTCACCCTGTGATGGACTTGGTTCCTATCCTGGTGCAGCTTTATAGCATAGCATTCAGCGATTCCAGTATAGGCTGTGGACCATCAGAATCCCAACTAGAATGAAGCGCTTAAGATAATGGATGCAAGGATGGATATAAATAAATGGATGTTAGCCATTAACTAGGCTTTTTCATGCCGACCGGCACTGTACATCCTTGTATATAAACTCAGCGATTCACTGTAAACAGGACATCGGCTTGATGTGTTTGTTTCACACCTTCTGTCCCTCTCAAACCAGCAGCTGCTCCACCTCCACAGTAGATCTCCTCAGGTGGGAATTAGTCCAGCACCGTCTGCCACCTGTCCTGGGCAACAATAGCCAGACAGAAGCTCAACAGCTTGAACAATGACTGTTCTCCTCAGCCCCCACTGATGCCTTAACTGCATTGCATGCCTCAGCGGGAGACTCTCACCCCCAGCACAACGGCCGCGTCGGTTTTTTTATTTGTTCACCAGGAGAACATTGTTTGCCAGACGGTGTCCTCTTGCATTTCGTGGAGGGTTTAATGTTTCCGTGAAAGGGGTGAGCTGCGGAGTCCGGTTTCCTGGAAGTACGGCACTGGTGTTTTCTCTCGTAATTAACGTTTAGATTTATTTATCTCCCCCTTTAAGACAAAGCAACTTACTGTTTTTAGGCTGAAGTTCTATTGATTTACCCATTTATACTCCTGAGTTTATGGTTTTACTATTCAATTTGTCAGGGTAAGCTAGAATGGATCCTGGAGCTAGAATACTTCAGCAGGAGGTGGTACTCAAGCCCTGTATGTTGGAGGGCAAGGCAGCAGTTCTACCTGCCACCCCATCTGCTGCCCAGTCTATAGAACCGAATAGAAAGCTGTAAAATGAGACGATTTGCTGGAAACCAACCCTCAGGTGTGATTCTGGATGTCTGAAATGGTGCCCAGTGACCCCATGTCCTCCCCCCAGATGCTTTAAGTCGCCCGATAGAGGGACTGTCCGAGTCAGCCTCCCCCGAGACCCTTCCCCAACCACACCGCGACTCGGACCGCTGCTGCCAGCTGTGTGGTGCCTGGTTCAACAATCCGGGGATGGCGCAGCAGCACTACGCAGGGAAGAAGCACAGGAAGAATGCGGCACGTGCCCACCTACTGGAGCAGCTGGGGGAGACGCTGGGTGGGGGCCAGAACAGAGGTGAGAGGTCAGAGCAAGTGTGTGGAGGAACCTAGGGCAATGGGGGGGGGGGTCATCTAGTGGTGTGTCTATACGTCCTGCTTCCCTCCTCTTTAAAAACGATACATTATTTGTTTTATGATTTATTGTACGTCTTTTCTAGCTGCAGTTTTCTCCAAAGTGACTGGCAGTGATTTACTGTATCAATTCAGGATAGGAGCCTTATGTTCTGTTTCTGAATTGTGGTGCTATCTGCTCTCCCACCACCTCTCAATGGTGCCTCAGGGACTTTTCCCCAAATGAATATTTTCAGTTTGTAGTACAAATGCAGCAGGCAAACAGCATGAAATTGGCTCTGGTGGGCTGCCGGTGTGTGGTAGATGAATGACAGGCAGACACCAAAGTCTCCCAAGGACGGAGCACAAGTCTGCAGGGGGTGCTGGAGCTGCCGATGCCTCAGTGGGAACTGTAACCGTAAGGTACGAGCGGTGTAAGGTTGTAAGCCCATTGGGGTAAAAACAGTCAGCGTGATGTAATTTGCCATTCATGCTGGATTACCACAGTCAGAAACCGCCATTCGAGGACTTTGCCGGGAGCCTTGCTGGGTGTGTCGACACGTGTTAACTCGCTAGGGTTAGGGTAAGCAGACCGTCCGTCACAAGGATCCGACCAATGAAATCGATCAATGAATCCATTCCCTTTGGTTATTTTGTGGGAATCTGATACTGTGGTGCAGTTCCAGGTTTATTGCTGCTTAAAGGTATTTTGTAGAGATTGCATGTGGAAAACTGCCTAAAAAATATGTTAAATGAGCAGCATGGTGGGAGGACTGGGGTCTTACAACACCTAGACTGTGGGTGCGAATGTGGGTTTGACTCTAGTTCAGCCTGTGTGGAGTTTGCATGTTCTCCCCATGTTTCTGTGGGTTTCCCTCCACAGTCCAAAGATATGTTAGATGGATTGGTGGCTCTAAATTGTCCTTTGGATGTGTGTGTCTGTTTGCGGTATCACCTTGGAAAGCTATGACCCTGTACCGGACAATCGTCTGACGGAAAAAGAAAACACATTGAATATTCGATGCTCTTATTTTGTATAAAATGTTTCTCCACGTAACAGTAGCAAAGGCTGAATATCATGGCTCTGCGGTGATTTTCATGTCCATTTCGTAAGTGTCCGTGTGCTGGTGAGCTGCATGCTGCTTCTCCTCCAAAAGATGCATAATAACACCTTGGCATGGCTCTTTTTCCAAACTGTTTTGGATGAACTGATCATGACTCAGCCCTGGAATGGTCTGTTCACTTGGGGGGGAGACTGTTTGTGCTCTTGTGGAATGCAGTCCTCTATCCTTATTGACCCCCCATCCTTCTCCTTTCTATTTTTCGTACTTTGATATGTAGTGTCGATAACTCTTTGGTTTGCTTCACATCTGCGTTCCCTCAAACATCAAAAACAAATGTGCCACTGAGGAGCCAACAAGCCCTGGGCCATAATTTGGGAAGAGTGTGTGTTTGGCGCAGGTTTTTTTCCCAGGGTTATCCAATGAGAAGAATGTGTGAGAAACATGTTCATTTGTCACACGTGTTCCCATGGTGGTAGAACTCCATCTACACTGAGCTGAAGGAACAGATCATGAGTTGTCTTGCTGACAGGATCTTGAGGTCGCTGATAGGAAGGGGAAAGGTACAGGCAGCAGAGGAACATGAACAAGGATGTTCTTGACATAGAAATCTTGGTCTGCTTATTTGCAGTTTTGGTCATCCAAATACTGCATGCAGTGAAGCTTTCTGGAAGTCATTGCACCATGAAGGGGAGGAGGTGTCTAATGGGACCATCATTGGGCTCACAATGAAAAATGGACAACACTCTGGTGCGCCACAACATCTCTGCACATCCACATGACCGAGAGATGCTTCCTGTGATGGTTCATCACTCTGCCCCCAACCGGTCCCCTCTTCCTGTTTTCATCATTGCTGCCAGCTTCGGTCGAGCAGCCGATCTTCTGTCCTCCCATAACCATCCCTCAAGTTCTTCCGCATCCAGGATGTTACTAACTGTCCACAAACTCTGTAGAAAATTCACAACCGTAAAAGTGCACCTGATCTGGAGAAACAGCTCTGCACAGCTGAACTTTCCTTAATTTTGTGAACATGCTCATAACTCAGAAGATTTATTCAACAAAATATTATTTTGTGAGCATTGCAGAGCCATGGTGTATTAATAAAACTTAATGTTCCACGTTCAGTCACCGTGGGCTGTTTCCGTGCCAGCGGACTTGGCTCTAACAACATTCTGAGCTGGAATCCTGCTCTTCCAACGCGGTCTGAGTTATCACGAAAGTATGACCGACGGGCTGTTGAATTGCAGATCATTTGTGGGACAAAACAGAATGAGAAATTTCACAAGGAGCTAAAAATCAGTTTTTGTTTCACATCAGAATCCCTGTGGTCCAGTGCTGGACCTCTAGCTGTATGGGGTCTGTGTCTGTGAATGAGGATGTGGACAGAACATGGACAGGTGGTGTTTAACAGTGCAGCATCATGACAACAGCTTAGCTCCTTGTGTGACAGTACTGTCATATGAAGCACACACAGCACCTGACAATGAAAAAGGGGATGGGTGGGTGGGGAGCTTTCATTTTCCAACCATAAAGCATTGTTTTTCTTCTTAAACACTGACATTCTGGCATTAAATGGTAACGCTGTGTGTGTGTGTGTGTGTGTGTGTGTGTGTGTGTGTGTGTGTGTGTGTGTGTGTGTGTGTGTGTGTGTTTTCCAGGACTGAAGCGCTCCCACAGCTGTGACATCTGCAGCGTCACACTGAACTCCGTGGCCCAGTACCACGCTCACCTGCAGGGGTCCAAGCACCAGAACAAGTAGGTGTCACCATTGGTAAACCAGTGGTGAAGCAGTGGGGGGTTCCCTTCCCAGGGTCCTAAATTATGTAATGTGATCATTTACATTCAGACCACAGGGGTCGACGGACAGTTCTGAAGCACTTCTTTAGTTTGGGTTCTGCTCTTGCCTCCAGATGGTGCCCATGTCTCCCATGGCCCATAATGCACAGTGCTTATCCAGGGCTAACAGCTGTGTTTGCACATTCCGGATTCAAACTTCTTCTCCATCCCAGTGTTGAAAATCTCCTTTTTAAAACACATTCTTTACAACTCTCCATGGTCCACGAATCCCAGAAGGTATCTCCTTATTGTAGCGGTGCTTCTCCGTGCACTTTTGTGGCTCTGAAGGAGATGGGTTTGAGGCCCTTGGTGAACACTGGGATGGATTTGGCCACTCTGAGGGACAGAAGGAGTTTGGAGCCAACACTGACAGAATTGAACCCCTCTTGCTTGATTTAACTATGCACCACATACGGTACAGTAGAAGATCTCTGCTCTTTAGGATCATTCAAGTGTCAAATTCCTGCAGTTGTCGCTCAAGAACCAAGGTGATGTGTACAGGTGGTGTAAAGAGGCCACATCTCCTGTATCCACTATTACTTTTATCAGCAGTCATTTAACTGACAACATACAGTGCTTTGCAAAAGTGTTCAGACCTTTGACAAGCTGACATTTTACTGGATAACAAAATGCTTTTTCTTCAGAAGAAAAACTCACATTGAGTACTAACATTTGGAATATCAGACAGAAGGCAATAGGCTTTCCAGCAAAATGTGCGACAGGTCCGTATACTTTTGCAATGCACTGTATTTCTCCAAAATCTCATTGCAGCGATTCACCCATTTTCATAGTGAGGTAGTTTTACTGTGTTAGTTCACATTAAGTTACCTGGTCAAGAGCAGAGATGTTCAGTTGTGACTGTCGGTCAGGTTCTCTGTTAATCCCTGTTTTCATTGTGGCGCCACTGTCTTCCCATCACGTGCACCTGTGTTTGCGCTCAGCTTATAAAGATTATCATGGATGATGGTCATCTTTACGAAATACGGTCAATAGCCATTATGAGCTGGTGTTTCCGTGGTGTAGAAGAGCACCCTAGACCTGTCGCTCCCCGGCTTGCCAAGCAATTGAGGTAAGCGGTGGTAAATGGAGAGCGAAAGATAAGGAACGGTATGTAAATCTGACATTTAATGGCGACACGGCCAGGCGCGTGTATTATTGAGCATGGGATGAACTCCGGGTGGCCAAGTATCCATAGCGACGGTGAGAACAGGACACTTTTCCCCACCATCCCTCTGTAGGAGCCTGGGGTGAGGGGATAGGACACCTGTGGTGTGATGTGCCCTGAAGAGGAACGCAGCACCTGGTCAGGTGTTGGGGAGCAGAAAAATGTTATTAATGGTGCGTAAGCCACAGTTATGCACAAAACAGGAGGGATGCATGAGAGCGACAGGAGGACATGTTCACCTCCTCCTTAGGGCTGTAGTCCTGACCGTCCAAGGATCAGCAGTTGGGGACAGGTTTCTCATCTCTCATGATGCCTTTTTACTTTAATATCTCCTTTATTTATTGGTCAGTGTCTGGGCCACTAAGGCAGCTTGCAGTAATGTACCCGTTTACACAGCTGGATAACTTTTACTGTGTCAATTCAGGGTAAGGATTCTGGTTCAGGCCCACTACAGCAGTAAGTGAGGTGGGACAGGACAGGACGGGACGGGACGGGACTTGACCTGACCTACCTGCCCTCCTTCCCCTTTGAGACACCTTTAAGGAGTTTGGCTTAAATGGGGACCATGAGCATATTAGGTACCCGCTCCCCAAAATGGCTGTTGGGTATTTGCTCCTGGAGTTGAGTTGTTGAGATGCACATGCCTACCTTCAGATGACCTAAATTTGACCACCTTCTTACTCTGCCTTCCCAAGTTTTATGATTTACAGTACTGTGCAAAAGTTTTACGCAAATGCTGTAAAGTAAGAATGCTTTCATAAAAATGGAAGTGTTAATAGTTTATTTTTATCAGTTAACAGTGCAAAGTGAATGAACAGAAGAGAAATCTAAAGCAAATCAATATTTGGTGTGACTATCCTTTGCCTTCAAACCAGCATCAATTCTTCTCAAAGTCAGGGATTTTGTAGGATTATAGTCAGGTGTGTGGTTATCCAAGTATACCAAATAGGTGGTATTGATCATCATTTCACATGTAGGTTGAAACACAGTCATTGACTGAAACGGAAACAGCTGTGTAGGAGGCTTAAAACTGGGTGAGGAACAGCCAAGCTCTGCTACCAAGGTGAGGCTGTAGTTGTACTACATCAGCAAGGTCTCTCCCAGGCAAAGATTTCAAAGCTATTGTACAAGTTGAACAAATTTAACAATTTTTAACTGCATTACCAGGTTCCAATTGTCAGAAAGAACCACGTCGGGCAAAAAAACCCCGAAACCAGTTTAGCTTTATAGGAATGCATATAAAATCAGGTTGGTTGAGTAAGATCTAGCTGAAGTTCACCTGCATGCTTCCAATTCCAAGCGGTCAGTCACCTTATAATTCCCCTGATGCACTTACTAGGACAAATAGGCCGGTGTTTCCCGTCCGTGAGCCTAGAACCTCACTCCTACCGGCGCTCATCGCCAACTTCTGCGGTCAACCTCCGTTCAGGCCGGACTCAGCGGTCGACGTCCATCTCATCCTAAAGTAATGCCAAGGATTAACTTTGTGCCGACTTTAAAGCCAGAACAGATAAACAGGGAATGATGGTTTGTGAAATAGGACTGATGTGTGCGTCTAAAAAGCAGCCAAATCGAATGTTAAGCAGAAGTGAAAAATGCAATAACCATCTTAGTCACTTTTGGCTCACTGAGAAGTTGGGTCTGCCCCCAGTCGCTTAAACACAGGCACACAATTTTGTGTTTATTTCTTCGATTTTTAGTCTATTTTTATGCAGCTTTACTTTGTGATCTTCTGTGTGTGTGTATATATCTTGCAGCCTGAAGAATCTCCAGTGAGGCCGGCCGAGCAGCTGACCATCAGGCTGTGACCAGCTTGCCCCCTAGCCTCCCCCTCTCTCTGTCATCCCCCCGTGACACACTTGACCTCAGAGTATGTATGGACACAACTGGATGTGGAACGCGGCTCAGGAGTACACACATCGATGCTGGCAGTGTGACCCACACCTGAACTGCACCTCTTTGTGTACCATGTAGCCCTGCCCCCTTTCCACAGAGGCAATGGACTCAGCTGCACTACACTGACATTTTTATTCTACTGGAAGCTCTTTTTACTGGCACTGTGACATTTAAAATGTGTGTGAAGCGGGATCTGCGGAAAAGAGCGTGTTTCGGATGAGCGTTTGGATCCTTCTTGGGACCGAGGATGTGTTCTGGCCTCTAGGTGGCATTACAGCGAGATCTTCTGTCCCAAACAGACACTGCCTCGTCCGCAAGCAGTTGTTCTCTTTCCTGTCGCGTCCCGGCCTGCGTCTCAGGGAGGTCCTTGGTGGTGACGTCATTCTGCGCACAAGTTGCTGTGATTTCAATTTCATTGACATCTTTTAGAGCAGTGACACAGAAAACTGTGAGTGAAAAAACAATACTTGTTTTGAAAAAAGGCCACAAAGTGTTACCTTTTTTCTTGTTGGGGGAATATCATTGATAAATTATAAGAATGCATTATAATGGAGGTATAAAATAGACTGATGCTGTTTAAAGAGGTGAAGCCTGGTGGCCGCACTGAAATATTAGTGTTTATGTGTGTTTATCCTTCATAGCCCCATAGCAAATGACACTGTAACAATGCATCCTTTTCATATCCTCCTACCCCCACCCCCTTCGTAAAAGTTACTTGCTTTACCTTGGGGCCTTCATGGCGTTTGTCTCAGTCTGTGTTCATGCCTCAGGTTGTTTTTTATCTAAGTCGCTTGGATTTTAAATATTTTTTTTCCTCCATGACAAAGTAAATATAAATGCCGCTTTTATTCACCATGTTAACGTCCCAGTGTGCAAAGCCCAGGACAATAAAGAATTTACTGCTTGTAGGCAGTGTTTCACCCAGTTCGAGGTGTCATGAAAATTTTTCCAATGTACAAAAGACCTTTTAATGTGTACAGAATTGTCAAATCATTGTTCTTGTTTCAAGGTGGAAGGAGGTAAGATGATGTGTCATCTTTTAGCGTTTAACTTCAGTGCAGGTAGTGAACAAAGAGATTCATTTGTCCACCCAAGATCGATACCTTCTTGTCCAGCAGAGGGTTGCAATGGTCTCTATCTCTCTCGCGCTCTCTCACACACACATTTACAGCCACCAGTCTGCCAAAAGAGACATCTTTGGACTGTGGGAGGAAACCTACGAGAACCCAACTCTGTTCAGTTGGATTCAAAATCACAAGACAAGAACTGTGAGGTACGGACCGTCTCCGACTTTCGTTCCGATAAACCCATCAGAAGTTGAAAATGCATTTAAGAACCCAACCTACTGTCATACCTGAGCGTAGGAACCAATCGTGGACCGGATTCAGTTGCTACCCACACTTCCTGTCAGGCCTCAACCTCTTCCTGTTTGGCTAAGCTAAGTGACTTTTAGAGCTCAGGATGCTTAAAGCTGCCTTTGTGAATTAATGTTTGACCTTGTATTTTGTTTATTTTTAACTGCGGCATCTGCCGTTTTTGTTTACTGCTAATGTTTAGTGTTAGCTCCTGGCTAACGGCAACACTCTTTGCTGGAAACAAGACTTGGTAAAGAGTTTAATGGAACTTAAAGTTAACAAAGTTATTACGGTGGTGTCTCGCGATCGCTTCCATAACCCAGACCATAACACCTATCGAACATCCTAGCCTAGACATAATGGGCTTCTGCCTTCCTCCTCTTCTCACCAGTGGCACAGGTGGGCCTTTCGTAGACATGATGAATGCACAAAATACAAGGTAGATGGGGGGGGGGGTATTAAAAAAAAAAAAAATGCGGGCAACACAGAATACTCTAGAGTATCAGTTGTATAAACTAGTGGGAGATATGGATCACTGCCACTGCCAGGATCATGAGAGAGTATTGTACTGCATATTGTGCACTTACGGAAAAAAATTCAATTCAAAATTTGAAGTACAATTTCTTCTTCTAATTTTTTGTGTACTTGGCGTCTCAAAAAATTGTAAGTCGGACCGTTGTAACTCAGGGACCACCTGTAATTTTTACCTTAGTCACTTCAAAATAGGTACCTTGACCAACCACACCTCAGCTGAAGTGGCTGGCATGGTGCCAATGTCTTCAACTTCTTGGCCACTTTGAGCAATGCAGTATTTACAAGAGAAGCTGTTTAAGGATTGGACTTTTCCAGCTTCATGATGGTCAGACAGTCTCTCCACCTGCTGTTTTTGGTACAGATCCTGTACGGTGCCAGTTTCTGTTGAACAGAAATAGTTTACAGCCTGTGCAGCACACCTCATGTTAAGGCCAACGCTATCACTGTCTCTAAATTCAAATCCCTTTATGCATGATACTCGACCGCTTTGTTCATACCGTGACGTTTTACAGTGACGAAAGTTCTAGAAGTTGCAGCTTTAAACAAGTGTGATGGAGGCACTTCTGCCCTCATTGGGGGAACAAAGAGCATCGGGTGAAGCATCAAGAGTCTGTGAGCTCCATCTTCTGGCCACTTAGGAGCGACGAGTGATCCAGAAATGCTCTTGGCTGAATAGATGTGACATGATATAGTTGCTGGTTCAAGTCCTCAGATCCTGCAGATTTTAACCCTAAAGGGAACTATTTATTGTAACTATGGTACATGAAGAATGGGGTGCAGGTAAACTCATGGGGTTTGGTGTTACACTGTTTGTCAAGGCAGAGAAACATTTCTGTTTGCCGTCACATCTTCACCCCAGCATGTCAAACCATTACTCTAACTCAGCAAGGTGTCTGACGCTGGAGCTCATTATTCAATATTGTGGAACAAACAGGGAAGTCAGAGTTTTGAGGTTATCATTCAGTGTCTGTGTGTGTATGTGTGTGGGGGGGTTACTTACTACCTGTATGTGTGGATTGCATTACTGATCACAACTATAGTTTCAGCTATTTTTCTTAGCAAAGAGTCATTTTACAAAAATTTAAACACTTTTGTCCAGTTGGAGCAAATGTACAAAATGCAGTGTTTATGGGGCAGCTGTAAAAAGCGAAATGGTCACCCAAGAGACAACACTGTGAGCACATGCGCTCAGACTTTTCAAACTACTGGCATGTTTTCAGAGGACACGTTCACCAGTTTGGCAGCTGAAAGAACCATTTAGACTATGAAGGAGCCCTCAGTTCCACTGAAAAAGATTTATACATCATTTCTATAACCTGAATGTTTCTAAAACAGGATAGACACGGTGTTTCTACAGTGAGGGTACTTTATAAGCATATCCATCAACAGTATGACAGTCCAGTTGTCCTCCAGTTCGTACAGGATAGGTCTTTATAGCTCCTATGCGTCAACAAAGTGATCATCCATTTGAGACCTGTTCAAAACAACAGTTTCTCCATTCTACCCCATTTGAGAATCTGCAACCTGCCTGCTCCCACTTTGTCTTTTAAAGACTGAAGTCTAGATTAGGTAATGCAGGGACTGAGGGACTGAATGGGTTCAGGTGCGCTGGAATGTGCCAGGTAGAGCCTGTGGGAGATCCTGTTTTAGCTACCTGGGGTACAACATGACAGCTACTTGCTCCACCACCTTGCCTTCCAGCTCATGTTCCAGGTATGTTGACTTTCCAGTTATGCTACACCCATTGCTCTGCAGTTTGACCAGATGGAGTAAGAAGCTGTTGCCGGAAACACCTGAAGTTTTATTTCCAACAAGAGAGATCTTACTATTTATTGTTCTGAGACAAAAACCAGTTTCCTAAGGTAAGTACTCAGCTTTTCTGGAAGACTAGTTTTGTTTAATATTCCTAAAATGCTAACTTTTAACTGTGCTCTTGCGTTCTGAGTTTTACTTTCTCTTTCAATGTTTCATAAGCACAGACTATTTAAAACGGCAACTTAAAAATTTGTGTACAGATATAACAATGTTTGGAACATTTCTCACTGACAGAATACAAGTTATCATTTGTTACATATGTGATGGGAAGCAGTTTTTGGGTTGGTGGGTCTTGTGTGTATTTTATACACCTGATGTGGATAGAAGCCTCACTTTGTGTGTTTCAGTCCTCAAGTTTGAATTGGGGGAGCTGCTTCAGAAATGAGTCTCTCTGGGGGGGGGGAACAGGGGGAAACTCCCTCAAAAATGGGTCTGAAGAGGTAAGAAAGAAACTGTGTGTCTGTGGTTCTTGAGAAGAACAAGGATAAATCTTAAATTTATTGTATTTTCTACACTGCTTACAGTTCAAGTGTGTGTGTATGCATGTGCAGTATGTATGTTTTTGGAGGAAAAAAGAGAAGTGAAACATCATTCGCTTTTTGTATTCTTCGCAGTGTTTAAGCTCTGAAAGGGGTTTTTCCCAAGCAATTCAATAACTTTGTGGGAATAAGCATTGGGGAGGATGGTGAGAACATAAAGATGAAACCATTACTGTAGTAACTTTAACTGAAATGTCCACTTCATGTTTCCTGTGTGTGACCACAGTGTCCAGCAGGAGAGACCAGACTCACCTGTACCCAGCTGTGTGTCCATGAAGAGCGACAGGTCAATGGATCGACCCATTTTATTCAGACTAGAAGCATTTCCTTCAGACCAAAGGTAGATGGGCTTTAAATTCAGAATGAAAAGAATGCTTTTGTACTCTTTTTATTTATATCACTTAGAGTTGCAGTTTCTACAAATTCGCCTGCCTTTGTAATAATTTTTAATCCGCAGAAGTCAGCTGAAGGGATGCGATTCAAGGCAGCAGCAGGAGGATTTATCAGCCGTTTTTGAGGTATCACATTCTTACTTTAAGGCTGTTTTATTACTGACATTGTTTCAAATTTCAAGGTTTATTTGTCATGGGTGACTAACAGCAGCATAGCAGTGTTGTGACCAGGAAAAGTGTTGCTTCCAGACATCCTCAGCAAATAAAGTATATAAATAAGATATAAGAAAATTAAATAATAAATAATGAAATTAAGAAAAATAAATAAGGAATAAGATGTAAAAATATACATAGAAGTTAAAAGTTAGTAAACAAGAAATAGCAACCAGCCAAACCAACAAACACACAAACTGATAAGGGCATACAGACAGACTCACAATGATAGTATCTCACTGTCCAAGGGAGGGGTCAGTGGTTCAACAGTATTATCGTGTGGGGGGAAAAAACTGTCACGGAACCTGCTTGTTCTTGTCCGAATGCTTCTAAAGGAAAATAGTTTGTGGTTGGGGTGATTGTGGTCCTTCAAGATGTTGTGGGCCTTCTTCTTGCACCGCTGGGTGTGGAGGTCCTGCAGGGCTGGCAGGTCAGTCCTGGTAATGCTCTGTGCTGTCTTGACCACTCTTTGTAGAGCTTTACGGTCTGACGCACTGCAGCTGCCACACCAGGCTGTGAAACAGCCAGTCAGGATACTTTCAATGGTACATATGTAGAAGATGACAAGTATCCTGTTGTCCATGCCAAACCTGCTCAGCCAATGGAGGAAGAAGAGGTGTTGTGTTGCCGTCCTGGTGATGATGCTGGCATGCCGTGACCAGGACAGGTCCTCGGTGACGTTTACTCCGAGGAACCCGAAGCTGTTCACCCTCTCCGCTGGGGTGCCGGCTATAGAGATGGGCGCATGGCCATTCCCCTGCTGTCTCCCGAAGTCCAGGATCAGCTCCTTGGTTTTGCTGATGCTGAGATGGAGGTCATTGTCCTGACACCATGACGTCAGGGTTCTCACCTCCTCTCTATAGGCCTTCTCATTGTTGTCGGTGATCAGGACTATGATGTTGGAGCTGAGTGAGGCGACGCAGTTGTGCGTGAACAGGGAGTACAGCAGGGGGCTAAGCACACAGCCCTGGGGGGCCCCCGGTGCTGAGAGTCAGCGATGAGGAGATGATGTTCCCATCATCCCATATTATTTTTAATACTCATACACTGCATCTCTCCAGCACTGTTTTCATCTTTCATAGAGAAGGAAGTTTACTACAGTAAAACACACAGCTGTAGTATTTGCACTGTCAAACTACACAGCTCAAGGGTTCAACAGCAGCTTCTTTCCTTTCATTTGAAGTTGTAACCTGGTGGTCTCAAGTTCACTTTGTGCCAAACCCCAGGGCAGCAGGTGCCATTGAACCAGGTTGAGTCCCTCAGATGTTTTAGGTGTGAAGAGGGCCACGTCACCCTGGTTTAGAAAAAGGCTTCATGAGAACTCACGGCATTGAGACACACAGCACTTGAGTGGGTTAAACTCTGTGAAGAAACAAATATTTGGTTTCCTGTTGGACATGAAGCTTCATTTCTGTTTTCTCACTGGCTGTGCTTTTACATGAAGGAAACAAGCATGTATAGAAAATATTAAACATATATTATCATACATAAAATAAAGTAAAAGTACATTTTCTGTTTATACAGAATGAGATCTGTTACGACCCAATGAACTCTTGCTGACAGTTAACTCCCAGTTTCTCACCAACTAAACCGTGTTTACTGCTTCCTCTGTATTTTTATTCCATCCTTTATCTTCCTCTTGCTGATGGGTTTCTCTCTTTATGCTCTTACTGTTAATCCTAGTTTTTATTCTTGTTTTAGTTACTTGAGGAAAATGCTGTGCAGTTCCTGAAAGATGAAGTGAAGAAGTTCAGGAGGTACCTGAGTCAGGATTACCCAGCATCCTTTGAGCCACAGGCTGATGATGTCCTGGACGATGAAGTTGAGACCCAGAAGGTCTGTGCCAGAGAGGCGACTCTGAAGATCACGCTGTACATCCTGAGGACCATGAACCAGCAGAACCTTGCAGATGCTCTGGAGAAGAGTAAGAACTTTGTGTTGCTGCTTAGCATCTCACAGGGCTGCAGTTTTACTGACTTTTTTTATCAGAACATTTCATCAGATTTTTCAGTCCACAAACCTAACATCACATGAAATGTACATGTTTATAAATGATGTCATATAAATGATTTATTAATACTGGTGGTCCTCGACTTACAATTTTTCAAGTTTATGATGGTGCCATAGCGATGTGCATTCAGTAGAAACCAGTACAGTTAGATATTAAATGTGTTATTTCACTGTTATGTTGTTTGAGTGTGAAAGACACAATGGCACAGTGAGCAGAGCCGCCTTCAGATCTCATGTTGAGGCCTGGGAGTTTCCTTCAAGTGCTCTGGTTTCCTCCCACAGTCCAAAGATGTGCTTCAGGTTAACTGGTGTATCTAAATTGCTTTGTGTGTGTGTGTGTGTGTCCGTTGGACTGGCACGAAAAGTTAATTCGTAGCCTGGTGTCCATTGGCTCTAGACCAGGATAAGTAGTTAAGGAGAATGGAAGTGGAATTTCCCACATCTGACCTTCTTGAAGGTAATAATAATTTTATCATAATTTGTTTTGTCAGATGAACTCCAGATGAAAGCTCAACCTAAATTTAAATCCAATGTGAAGAAGAAGTTTCAGTTTCTGTTTGAAGGGAAAGCAAAGCAGGGAAACCCAGTGCTGCTCAGTAAGATTTACACTGAGCTCTACATCACCAAAGGAGCTTCTGGAGGCATCAATGATGAACATGAAGTGAGGCTCATCGAAAGGGCCAACAGGAACCAAGCAGTAGAGGACACTGCCATTAAATGTAGGGACATTTTTAAAGCCCCACCTGGAGAAGTGACGCCCATCAGAACTGTGCTCACCAAGGGGGTGGCAGGGATTGGAAAAACTGTGTCTGTGCACAAGTTTATTCTGGACTGGGCAGAAGGAAAAGGAAATAAAGACGTTCACTTCATTTTTGCTTTCCCTTTCCGGGACCTGAACCTCATGAAGGGCAAAGACTACAGTCTGATGGAACTCATTCACCACTTTGCCCCACAACTGAAGGAGTTTGGATCAACTGAGCTTGAAAGGTATAAAATGTTGTTCATCTTTGATGGTCTGGATGAGAGTCAACTTCCTCTTGACTTCCAGAACAATGAGAGCTGCTTTGATATAACAAAGACGAAAAGTTTAGATGTGTTGCTGACCAACCTCATGAGAGGGAATCTGCTTCCTTCTGCTCTCATCTGGATCACCTCCAGGCCAGCAGCAGCAGGTCAGATCCCTCCTGAGTGCGTCCACCTGGTGACAGAAGTACGAGGGTTCAGTGACCCTCAGAAGGAGGAGTTCTTCAGGAAGAGGTTCAGTGATGAGGACCTGGCCAGCAGGATCATCACACACGTGAAGTCAACAAGGAGCCTCTACATCATGTGCCACATCCCTGTCTTCTGCTGGATTTCAGCAACTGTTCTAGAGAAGCTTTTTGGCGATGAAGACTGTGGAGAGATTCCCAAGACTCTGACTCAGATGTACACACATTTCCTCATCTTTCAGACAAGTCTAAAGAATGAGAAGTATGAGAAAGAACGAGCAACAGAGCATCATAAAACTTTAAATTCAAGCAAAGAATTCCTTCTTAAACTGGGGGAACTGGCATTTAGAAACCTTGAGGCAGGAAATCTCATATTTTATGAGGAGGATCTGAACGTGTGTGGCATTGATGTGAGTGAAGCTTCAGTGCAGTCTGGTGTCTGTACAGAGATCTTCAGAGAAGAACATGGGTTGTACCAGAGGAAGGTTTACTGCTTTGTACATCTGAGTGTGCAGGAGTATCTTGCTGCTTTGTACTCAGTGTTAAAAAGAAAGAAGAAGTCTGTCTTTATAAAATGGAAAGCTGTACATAAAGATTCCTGGTCTGCCTTTTTGAACAGTGCGGTGGATGAGGCCTTACAGAGCAAGAACGGACACTTGGACCTGTACCTCCGCTTCCTTCTTGGCCTTTCAATGCAGTCGAATCAGACTCTCTTACAAGGCCTGCTGACAGACAGAGATATCAGCTCCTTTCATCCAGGAAATACAGTCCAGTACATCAAGGAGAAGATCAGGGAGAACCTCTCTCCAGAGAGAACCATCAATCTGTTCCACTGTCTTCATGAACTGAATGACAATTCTTTGGTGGAAGAAGTCCAAGAATACCTGAAGTCAGGACGTCTTTCAGCCAGAGACCTCTCACCTGCACAGTGGTCAGCTCTGGCCTTTGTGCTGCTGATGTCAGGCACAGACTTGGATGTGTTTGACCTGAAGAAATACATCAGATCAGAGGAAGCTCTTCTAAGGCTGCTTCCAGTGGTCAAAGCCTCCAAAACAGCTCTGTAAGTACAGCACACTGTGGGTTAGATTTTTGGTTAAAAATACAAAAGAATTTAAGTGAATTCTCTGAACAACAACTGAACACCATGATGCATCTCTTGGGTGAGCAGTGATGCCCAGAAGTTGGCAGATAGGAAAATGTCTAACTAAGTGATGTTCTCCTAAGGTTGAACCAGTGTGGGCTGACAGAGAGCTGCTGTGAAGTTCTGGCCTCAGTTCTCACCTCAACCTCCTCACACCTGAGACACCTGGACCTGAGTGGCAATGACCTTCAGGACTCAGGAGTGAGGATTCTGTCTTCTGGACTGGGAAGTAAAGACTGTAAACTAGAAACCCTGAGGTCAGTACTGCTGGGGAGTAAACTGTAAATTTTCAGTAATGTGTGTACCAGTGAGAAAGCAGTGTTCAGTGTGTGTGTCTCTCTACAGACTGTCACTGTGTAAAGTCACAGAGGAAGGTTGTGCTTCTCTGGGTTCAGCTCTGAGTTCAAACCCCTCATACCTGAAAGAGCTGGACCTGAGCTACAATCACCCAGGAGACTCAGGAATGAAGCTGCTTGCTGATCTCCTGGAGGATCCACACTGCAAACTGGAGAAACTGAAGTGAGTTGTGAGGTGTGTGTGTGTGTGTGTGTGTGTGTGTGTGTGTGTGTGTGTGTGTGAGAGAGAGAGAGAGAGACTAGACTGGCCCTGTGTGTCTCCCACTTACTGTGTCCTTCTGCTTACACTGTAAACTGGACACCCTGAGGTCAGTACTGCTGGGGAGTAAAGAATGTAAATGGTCAGTAATGTGTGTACCAGTGAGAATATGGTGTTCAGTGTATGTGTATCTGTCTCTACAGACTGTCACTGTGTAGAGTCACAGAGGAAGGCTGTGCTTCTCTGGCTTCAGCTCTGGGTTCAAACCCCTCATACCTGAGAGAGTTGGATCTGAGTAACAATGACCTGCAGGATTTAGGTGTGAAGAAGCTTTGTGTTGGACTGGGGAACCAACAATGTAAACTAGAGATACTACGGTATGTTTATTTACTATATAGGGTGCCGTTCTTATAATAATACTTTTTGTATTCTTTTACATGTTCATAATGGTCAGCAATCTGTGTATCGATCTCGACATCATGTTCAATTTGTTTGTGTCTCTCTCTACAGGCTATCTGGCTGCTGTGTCACAAAGGCAGGTTGTGCTTCTCTGGCTTCAGCTCTGGGTTCGAACTCCTCATACCTGAGAGAACTGGACCTGAGCTACAATCACCCAGGAGACTCAGGAGTGAAGCTGCTTTCTGATCTACTGGAGGATCCACACTGCAAACTGGAGAAACTGAAGTGAGTTTGTGTGTGTGTGTGTGTGTGTGTGTGTGTGTGTGTGTGTGTGTGTGTGTGTGTGTGTGTGTGTGTGTGTGTGTGTGTGAGACTAGACTGGCCCTGTGTGTCTCCCACTCACTGTGTCCTTCTGCTTCTCCTACAGTTTGGACCATGGTGGACCATGCAGGATCACACCAGGACTGAGCAAATGTAAGTGTGTTTTCTTCAAATTACTATACTTTTGTCTTTTGGTTGTTTGTTCCCCTGTTATGTATTAGTTTAACTTGCGTAAAAAATTTTTAACAGCAAAAATATTTTTGCAAATGTGTATTAAAAAAATTTAAAACTGCTTAATGTGATTTTGTATAACTATTTTTATTCTGTAGAATATTTTTATATCTGTATTCATTCTCTCTCTGTAGTTGCATTTTTGTAAAGAGCAGTTGGGGGCAACATGTGGTCCAGCAGTTGAAGCTGTTGCCTTTGGGCTGGAAGAACCTAGGTTCCAATCCCATGACCTGCTGTAGATCCCTTAAATAACATACAGCATCAGACCCTACATTTTATCAATTTGCCTTCTTAAAATTGTTTTTAGTTAACATGGATGGAATTTAGTTTGCTTATGATATCATTTCATGATGATGGTGCTGTTTGTGACCATCTTTCATCTCAGGAGATCAGAGCCACCCTGATGTTTAATCCCCCCCAACAGACACACACACACACACACACACACACACACACACACACACACACACA